>CM035174.1:103225611-103426288 GCA_020205615.1 Panax quinquefolius | reverse complement strand
GATTTAGGTTGTTCCCGACTTTGAATAGCTTGATCTTTCTTTGGTCAGCGGATATTCCATGACTTGATACCACGTGCCCAAGGAATGCTACTTCTTGACGAACTAGCATTTCTTCAACTTGGCATAAAACTTATATTCACGAAGCTTTTGATGTGTCACCAAATTTGCTTTCATGATCTTCCACGACTTTTGGAATAAATAAGGATGTCATCGATAAAGGCGACCACAAAGTGATCCAAATATTCCTTGAATACTTAGTTCATCGTATCCATGAAGGCGGCGGAGCATTAGTCAATCGAAAAGACATGACGAAGAATTCGTAATGCCGTGTACCAAGTTACGGCCAGTCTTTTGGAATGTCGGCGGTTCTAATCTTCAATTGGTGATATCTCAAGACGAAGATCGATCTTTAAAAAGAATTTGGCTCCTTACAATGGTCAAAATCAAGTCATCAATACGTGGCAATGGATACTATTTTTGATGGTGACATGATTCGACTCCAGATAATCAATACTGAAAGTCGCATACTCCCATCTTTCTTCTTCACGAATAGAATGAGAAGCACCCCGAGGAAGTACTTGGGCCGAATAAAGCCCGATGTCTAAACAATTCCTGCGGTTGGGTCTTTAACTCCACGAAGCTCAATAGGAGCCATTCGATATGGGGCTTTAGAAATAGGTTTTGTCTTGGGTTAAAGGTCGATACAAAATTGAATTTAATGCTTTCTGGGGTAGGCCGAGAAGTTCTTCGAGAAATACGTCGGAAATTTATTAACAATAGAAATATCGTTCAAAACCCGCGTATTTTTGTTTAAATCATGTGACATGAGCTAAGAAAGCTTGACATCAGTTTTTCGATAAGCGAATAGCTTTATGGCTTGAGATAGTAGTGATTGATTTTAATGGTTTGGTCGTTTGAATTAGCATAATAGGTTGATTAGGAATATGAAAGCTATATGACACTTACGAAAACAATCAATTTTTGCATGATAAGTAGTTAACAATCGATCCACTAGAATCACTTGAAATCTGAAGTATTTTTAATGAAATAAGATCGACGGAGTAATGTGAAGTGCTGAATTTGAACCAAACAAGACTTATAAGCGAGTGGATGTAATGAAGGTTTTCCAACGGAGTTTCCATAGATAAGTCGAAGTCTAATTTATCCAGAGTCAAATTTAATGATATGGCCTTGAGTAGGAGAAATAAAAGAATGGGTAGAACCGATGTCAAATAAAGTATAGAATTCATTAGAGTTTATGATAAGCTTACCCGTGATGACCTCATTCGGAATCCTTGCTCTGGGAGAGTCACAACAAGCCTTTCTCCTTACTTCTACTAGGTTTGACTTTTACGGGACGACCTTTAGTGCATCCATCCTAGTTGAATTTGTCTTGATGGCAACAAAAATCGAGCTAAGTGACCTTCTCTTTCCACAATTATAATATGCTTTGAATGGCATGGCGCGATTTGGGTGATGACTTGTTTGACCCGATTCTGAGAACTGAATTCTTTTCAAAAATCGATCTTAGATTACGGATATCATCGGTGAAGATTAGGCGAGGATATTCAAAAGGCGCCCTTGAACTCGGTATGGGCATTATGAATTCTTAGTCGTGTCTTTGGACTAACTAATGCTCCTGCGGCTTTCGTGGATATGATGAGCAAAGTATTCGAGGAATATTTGGATCGATTCGTTGTTGTCTTTATTGATGACATCCTTAGATATTCAAAAGTCGTGAAGATCATGAGCACCATTTGAAATTTGGTACTCGAAAGGCTTCGTGAAAACAAACTATATGCCAAATTGAAGAAATGCGAGTTACGGCGAGGAAGTAGCATTCACTTGGGCACGCGTGGTGTCAAAACATGGAGTATCAAGTGGATCCGTGAAGAAGATTGAATCAATCTGAAGTTAGGAACAATGCAAAGTCGATGGTGAAGTCATGCGTAGCTTTTGGGCTTAGTTGGTTATTATCGGAGATTAAGTGGAAGGTTTTCTCGAATCGCTTCTCCATTAACTTCGGCTAACTTCGGAAGGATCTGAAATTCGTTTGGAAGCGAAGAATCACGAAAAAGTTTCGAAGAGCTTAAGAGACTTATTTGGCTTTGTTAACAATACCATCTGGTTCGGATGGATTTGTTATCTCTGGCGATGCTTGAGCAAAAGGGTTAGGATGTGTTCTCATGCAGCGTGGGAAAGTCATAGCCTTTATGCCTCGCGACAACTTAAAAGAGTATGAGAGGAATTATCCTACTAAGTGATCTAGAGTTAGCGGCCCGATCGTTCATTTAAAAATATGGAGCCTTATCTATATGGGGAGAAAGTGGAGATATATTCGGACCGTAAAAAGCCTTAGATATTTCTTCACTCAAAAAGAACTCGACATCTTGGCGGCGACGTTGGCTCGAGCTATTGAAGACTACGACCACACTTATTGATACCATCTGGTAAAATGACGTGGTGGGTAGCGCGTTGAGTAGAAGATCATATCACGAGGAGCGAGTGCGATGATGTCAGTATCTGTGTAGAGCCAACTTTAATAGAAAAAGTTAAGGTTGCTCGAGCCCGCAGGCCGGGAGGTAATCATTATGAAGAAGAAATCTGAGAAGGAGCTATTAGGGCGAGAATTGATGAAGAAGGAATACTTGAGTCCGCTCTAGACTTTGTGTTCTAACGACTCGATTTGAAGTACAAGATTATGATGGAGGCCTGCGATACGCCATTTGCAATCCATCACGGAAGTACTAAAATGTATCGTGATCTTGACATACATTTTGGTGGAATAATATGAAGAGAGAGATTGCAAAGTTTATCTCGATGTGTTTAACTTACCCAGCGTGTAAAGGCGGAGCATCCCTAGTACCTAAGGGTCCGTTTCAACCACTTGAGATTAGGAATGGAAGTGGGAATACATTACCATGGATTTAAATTCTGGGTCTTCTACGGTTTCTCAAGCGTCAATCTTATTTGGGTTATTGTTGATAGATTAACCAAGCTTTCATTTCTTGCCGTCTGGAGACTTATTCCTTGAGCGTCTTGCTTAGTATATACGTGAATGAGATTGTGAGGTTGCATGGCATGCTGTATCCATAGTTTGGATCGTGACCCAGATTCACTTCAAGATTTTGGGTTAGCTTGCAAAAAGCTATGAGCGCAGTTTGCGATTTAGTTGGCGTACCATCCCCAAACAGACGGACAATCGAGAGGGACTATTGAAACTCTTGAAGATTTATTAAGACTCTTGTGTCCTGAACTTCAGGTAGTTGGGATAAGTATTTACCATTGGTGGAATTCTCCTACAACAACGATTATCGAGGCAAGTATAGGTGTGGCTCCATTGAAGCATTATATGGGCGAAAATGTAGTTCTCGATATGTTGGGATGAGGTGGGTGAAGCAACATTGTTGGGACGAGGTTAATCACGTATGACTCTGAAAAGATCCAAATGATTCGACAACGCATATCTGAGCGGCTCAAGATCGACAAAAGAGTTATCACGGATCTTCATCGAAAAAGCGTGGAATTTAATGTAGGGGATCATGTATTGTTGCGAGTTGCTCCATGGAAGGGAGTTACAAGATTTGGGAAGAGAGAGGAAAGCTCGATCCACGATTTATTGGTCCATTTCAAATTCTTGACCGAGTAGGAAATGTAGCTTATAGACTTGCGTTACCTCAAAGTATGTCTCGTGTTCATAATGTGTTTCATATATCGTACTTACGTAAATATGTGAAAGACCCGAACCACGTTATTGAGTTAGAAACAGGACGAGATAATAGAAGACTTAGCGTGTGAGGAGGTACTGTCGAGATCTTGGATAGGAAGGAGCATGTCCTACTGGCATGAAGGTCATACCACAAGTTAAAGTTTTGTGGAGGAATCATGCTATAGAGGAAATGACACAGGGAATTGGAAGCGAAAATGAAAGCGAATCCTCACTTTTGAAACACAGAAAATTTTTTCATAAGGAGTGTAAGACCAGAAATTTTTTAAATAAAAAGAATTTCCTTTATTTATTATTTTGAAATAGTAAGGGTTGATTTGATTAATGTGGATAGTTAAGGGTTAAATCATGAAATATTTCAAAATAATGAGTGGTTATAAAATATTCATTTTGTGTCGGGAATATTAGTTTGGTGGTGGAATATTAAATGCTTTGTCGGGGAATATTAAATGCGGCCAATAGCGACCATGTGTGAGCCCATGTGAGCGATTGGATGAAGAAAAGCAACAAATATAAGTTGGTTAAAAATAACGGCGTAGTTATTCTTAATTAAAATTTGTTGGAATACCGGTTGGTTAAAATCTGATGTCTGGCGTGGTTTGCCTGATGTTTACGGTATTACCGCAGTATTGTTGAATTATTGATCCTTACGTGAAAGGCCTTACTCGATAATTTTTCACGGTGAATTCTTGTTCATATTTTATTTTATTGATTCGATAATTCTTTGCGTTGATATTTTATATTATTGTTGTTCGATAATTGTCCTTTACACATTATCTCCATTATCGGATCAATAATTCATATTATTTAAATAATATTATTAGATAGCATTATTGGCGATGTCTAGAAAGTTACATCGAGGAGAGGTTTGGTCACCTAATTGCGCGATGAGGAGAAATCCTTATCGAAGCCCCTCTTTCACGAGGAGCGGCTGGTTGTCATAATTGTGATTACGTAATATTATTTGTGAATAATTAATTATTGATTCATATGATAAAGAAATATTTATTTTATGTGGATATAAATGATGGATTTATTTATGTGGTTATAAATGAAGAAATTATTGTTGAGGTGTTTTATCGATATTTTACAGTTGGAGGTATTAAAAATTAAATCGGGGTTTTGAGATATATTGCGGGGATTATAATTTTTAATCCGTGCCGTTTGGATTAATAGTAATTTTTGGGTATATTATACATACATAAGTTGAGTATATGTCCACAAATTTTGAGCGAATTAAAAATGCACGAATGATTTGTTATGAATTTTAAGAGGTGTACGATTAGGAAATTAGGGTTATAATTGATTTTGGTGGAAAATTCTAGAATTGAGTGGGCCCCCACTTGTGGTTGGTGAAGAAATGTGCTGAATTTTATTTCAAATGTGGTGGGTGGCAATAGTAGCGGTAAAGCCATCGGTGGCAGTCGAAATGCCTTGGTAATTAACATTTTCTATAAATAGAGGCTAAGTTAGAATTGAAAATCACACGAAACAAAGTTTTCTCTCTTTCTCTCTATATTATTGGCGTATTTTGTGAGTATTTAGATACTTTGAGAGTTCTTTATTCGATCTGAAGTTTCATTCGGACATCACTTGAGCCTTTCCTTAAAATCTTGATTCTTTGAGGTAAGGGATATTATTTTTTTAAATAATGATATTATTTCTTGATATCATTATGTTGAAATGTTGATCTGAAGTTTTATCAAATTTGGAACTTTTTCATGTCGGGGTACTATTCATGAGATTCTTATTCACGAGTTCTTATTCTTGAGTTCTTATTCACGAGTTCTTATTCACGAGTCTTATTAAATGAAGCGTGAAGATGTTTTTGTGGAATTTCTATCTTTTGGTGTCGGTTTACTATTCATGTATCTGGTCTTATTCACGTATCTCTGACCTTTATTCACGTATATCGGCCTTTATTCACGTATCTGACACTATTCACCAAAAAAATAAAATTTCTTCTTTTGTCCAAAACATCTATTTTGGATACTAGCTTTGATTGTATCCATGTTTTGATCATTCTTGAATTTTACACCACTTGTGATTATTTTTGGGGGTATTGTTGGACATGGATAAAACAAAGTCGAATCCTTAATCCTTAATCCTTGTCATTTTGTTTCCTTTGGATTCGTTCTTTAAAATATTTTTTCATCATCCTCGGTCTTAAATGATGATATTATTGAATATCTTTGGCTGTATAGTGCAAGATGAATGATTTCTGAAGAATATCTTTGGCACATAGTGCAAAGATGAGCAGTGTTGAGATGAACATGGCCAGGTGATTAATATCTTTTTGGCTTTGTGCAAAGATGAGCAGTGTTTAAATGAACATGACCCAGTGATGAATATCTTTGGCACATGTAGTGCAAAGATGAATATTTGATTCGGATGTATATTGATTGTTATTCTGGGGATAAAAGATGAGCGATGAACTTTTAAATTCATACATAGAAGATAGTAGTTTGCATTCTCTACTTAACTCTTACAATGAATTATTATTTCATTATGAATATTGATTGAAAATTTGTTGTCTATTGTATTACATTAAATTTTTCCTGTTGAAGACTAACGATAATTTGTTGTATATTATCTTAGTCATAATATTCTTCTTTGAGCTAGTTGAGCTCACCCTTTTCCTTTTTGTTCCATTCTTCTCGGGAGGCGAGAATATAAGCGAGTCTGCAGTCGGGGTATGGAATGAAGGTTTTAGAAAAGTTGTTTAGTAGTCCTCACCATTTTGTAAAATAATGTATCGATAAATGTGATGAGGATTTATGTGAGTATAAATATTATACAGAAGATAATATTTGTATTTAAACTCACGATTTCTTGTTGTAATAATAAAGTTGTAGTTGTTTACATACCATGTATATTGTGACTTCGGAATGGGTGATGTATACCTATTTTGGGGCGTCGCGGTTGGTATCGAGCTTAGGATATGATCTCTGGCGGAGATCGGGGAATAGAACTAGGAGGAGAGGCAGGTAAATCCTTGGCTAGTGTGTCTACTAAACTTATTTGTTAGTTGGTCGATATATAGGGATATTATGTGATATATTGATTTCCTTAATTAACCCTTGTTTTATGATGATATTTGAGAATGTCGGTGAGAATATTAACGATGGAGTAAATGAGGCCAGTGGAAGATGCTGTCTTTACCAGCGAGGAGAGCGTGCAGCAGTGGCAATGTTCCTCTGTGAACAACACCATGGCGAGATGATGAGCGAGGGATGTTTAGAAGCTTTTTGCGATTCATGCAAAAATCGAGACGAGGAGACTTCGTGTTCAAAATCTGAGGAGAAATGATAGCAATTCACGGGTTATCACGACCCAGACGATTCAAAGTTGGGACCACGAATTTAAGGAAAGCGGATCCGATCATGGCGGAAACATGGGTCAAACAAATTACGAAGATATTCGATGTCTTGGGATGCGGAGAGAACGAAGGTTCCATTCGCCACCTTTATGTTAAAATGGCGAAGCGGATTCTTGGTGAGAATGCGTGAAGCGTACCATCCAGTACTTTCAGCATGTCTTGGGAGGCGTTTGAGACTATTTAATGACAAATACTTTCACGAAAGTGTTAAATCGTATGAAGGAAGTGGAGTTCATTGATTTAAGCAAAACAACATGGCGGTGTCTCGATGCGAGGCAAAGTTTGCGAGTTATCGAGTTTGCACCTCATTTGGTGGAGAATGAGGAACGTATGGCGGATGTTTCTTAGAGGTTTGAAACCCGGCGTACGTCGATATCTCATTTCTCATAAACTTTCTCTTTATTCGGATGTTATAAGCGAGGCTCAATTATTAGGCGAGATAACGATACGGTCAACCGGGACCATAACGAGGATCGTACGAGAGATGGCGATCAACGCGAATAATGATAACTGCGGAGAAAAAAGCGAGATGAAAAAATGGTAACCACTCTGGTGGTAATCATGGTCGTAAAAATGAAGAAGCGAAAGTCGGGAGGAGATTTTAAAGAGGAGATTTAACAACGACTATGTGAAGGCAGCGGTCTTGGCGACAAGCTGGTTCTAAGGGAGGAGAAACGACCACCGGTCATATCTTACAAATCTGGAAAAGAGGACATATCGATCAAAGCGCCCTGACAGTTCAAGGTATGCTATAGTTGTGGAAAGGAAGGACATATCGCTTCGAGATTATGCGATGGCGAAACCTAGTTCAATGAGGGCGGTGACTCAAAAACATCCCGAAAAAAGTCAAAATCAGCGATTAGGGAAGGCGTTTGTTGTGGTTGATCGTCATAATCGAGGAACCCAACGAGGTGATCACGGGTAAGCTATTTATAAATTCTTGCGAAGTTTATACCTTACTTGATCTGGTCTTTACCCATTCATTTATCTCTCTGCGTGTGCTCAGCGTTTAAACTTGACTCAGGAGAAATTAGACTTTGACTATCTGTGGAAACTCAGTTAGGAAAACTTTCATCACATCCATTGTTTATAAATCTTGTTTGATTCAAGTTGGCACCATCACCTTACACATTGACCTTATCTCTTTAAAGATACTTGCTTTTGATGTGATTTTAGGGATTGATTGGTTAACTACTCATCATACCAAAATTGATTGTTTTAAATAAGGTTGTTAGTTTTCATATTCTAACTTGACTGTTGTTATGCAATTCAACAACTAAACCATTAAAATCAATCACTATCATATCTAATCATAAAGCTATTCGTTTATTGAAAAGCGGATGTCAAGCTTTCTTAGCCCATGTTATGGATTTGAATAAAGACCGTCAAATTTGAATAATATTCTGTTGTTATTGACTTTCTGACGTATTTCGAAGAACTTCCGGTCTACCCCGAGCGTGAAGTTGAATTCTTTATTGATCTTGAACACAGTACAAAGCCCATTTCTAAACCCCATATCGAATGGCTCTATTGAACTTGAGGAGTTAAAGGTCAACTACGAGGAATTGTTGGACATCGGTTTCATTAAATCTAGTACATCTCCTTGGGGTGCTCTGTTTTATTTGTAAAAAAGAAAAGGCGGGAGTATCGACTTTTATATTGACTATCGGAATTGAACCATGTCACCATCGAGAATAGGTATCCTCTACCTCGTATTGATGACTTGTTTGACCGATTCTTGAGGGCACAATTCTTTTCAAAAATCGATCTTAGATTACGGATATCATCGGTTTGAAAATTAGAAGCGAGGATATTCAAAGGCGCCTTGAGAACTTCGGTATGGGCATTATGAATTCTTAGTCATGTCTTTCGGACTAACTAATGCTCCTGCGACTTTCATGGATATGATGAGCAGAGTATTCAAGGAATATTTGGATCGATTCGTTGTTGTCTTTATTGATGACATCCTTATATATTCCAAAAGTCGTGAAGATCATGAGCACCATTTGAAAATTTGGTACTCGAAAGGCTTCGTGAAAACCAACTATATGCCAAATTGAAGAAATCACGAGTTACGGCTTGAGGAAGTAGCCTTTCTTGGGCATGTGGTGTCAAAACATGGAGTATCTGTTGATCCGTGAAGATTGAAGCAATCTGAAGTTAGAACACAGCAAAGTCGGTGGTAAAGTCGTAGCTTTTGGGCTTATTTGGTTATTATCGGAGATTAGTGGAAGGGTTTTCTCGAATCGCTACTCCATTAACTTCATTAACTTTCGAAGGATCTGAGAATTCGTTTGGAGGAAGAATCGAGAAAAGTTTCCAAGAGCTTAAGAGGAGACTTATTTGGCTTTTGTTACTAACAATACCATCTGGTTCGGATGGATTTGTTATCTCTGACGATGATGCTTGAGGCAAAGGGTTAGGATGTGTTCTCATGCAGCGTGGGAAAGTCATAGCCTATGCCTCGCGACAACTTAAAAGAGTATGAGAGGAATTATCCTACTTCGTGATCTAGAGTTAGCGGCCCGATCGTTTTCAGCGCTAAAGATATGGAGCCTTATCTATATGGGGAGAAAGTGGAGATATATTCGGACCATAAAAAGCCTTAAATATTTCTTCACTCAAAAAGAACTCGACATGCGGCGTGACGTTGGCTCGAGCTATTGAAGACTACGACCACACTATTGATACCATCCACAGGTAAAAGCGAGCGTGGTGGTGGCGCATTGAGTAGAAGATCATATCTTGAGGAGCGAGTGCGATGATGTCAAGTATCTGCGTAGAGCCAACTTTAATAGAAAAAGTTAAGGTTGCTCGAGCCCACCAGGGCGGAGCGATCGTATGAAGAAGAAAGTCTGAAGAAGGGCTATTAGGGCGAGAATTGATGAAGAAGGAATACTTGAGTCCACTCTAGACTTTGTGTTCTAACGACTACGATTTGAAGTACAAGATTATGATGGAAGCACACAATACACCATTTGCAATCCATCACGGAAGTACTAAAATGTATCGTGATCTTGACATACATTTTGGTGGAATAATATGAAGAGAGAGATTGCAAAGTTTATCTCGATGTGTTTAACTTGCCAGCGTGTAAAGGCGGACATCTAGTACCTAAGGGTCCGTTGCAACCACTTGAGATTCCGAATGGAAGTGGGAACACATTACCATGGATTTAGATTCTGGGTCTTCCTACGGTTTCTCGAAGCATCAATCTTATTTGGGTTATTGTTGATAGATTAACCAAATCTGCTCATTTCTTGCCGTCTGGAGACTTATTCCTTGAGCGTCTTGCTAGTATATGTCGTAAATGAGATTGTGAGGTTGCATGGCATGCACATATCCATAGTTTGGATCGTGACCCAAGATTCACTTCAAGATTTTGGGTTAGCTTGCAAAAAAGCTATGGAGCGCAGTTTGCGATTTAGTTGGCATACCATCCCCAAGCAGACGACAATCGAGAGGACTATTCAAACTCTTGAAGATTTATTAAGACTACGTGTCCTGAACTTCAAGGCGATTAGGATAAGTATTTACCATTGGTGGAATTCTCCTACAACAACAGTTATCGAGCAAAGTATAGGTGTGGCTCCATTGAAGCATTATATGGGCGAAAATGTGGTTTCTCGATATGTTGGGATGAGGTGGGTGAAACAACATTGTTGGGACCCGAGTTAAATGCGATATGACTACGAAAAGATCCAAATAATTAAACAACGTATACAAAAGCGGCTCAAGATCGACAAAAGAGTTATGCGGATCTTCATCGAAAGGGCGTGGAATTTAATGTGAGGGATCATGTATTGTTGCGAGTTGCTCCGTGGAAGGGAGTTACAAGATTTGGGAAGAGAGGAAAGCTCGATCCACGATTTATTGGTCCATTTCAAATTCTTGGCCAGGAAGTAGGAAATGTAGCCTATAGACTTGCGTTACCTCAAAGTATGTCTAAATGTTCATAATGTGTTTCACATATCATGCTTAAGTAAATATGTGAAAGACCGAACCACGTTATTGAGTTAGAAGCAGGACGAGATAGCAGAAGACTTAACGTGTGAGGAGGTACCTATCAAGATCTTGGATAGGAAGGAGCATGTCCTACAGCGAAAGGTCATACCACAAGTTAAAGTTTTGTGGAGGAATCATGCTATATAGAGAAATGACACAGGGAATTGGAAAGCGGAAATGAAAGCGAGGTATCCTCACCTTTTGAAACACACCGTCGTCGTCGAATTTCGAGGACGAAATTTCATAAGGAGGGAGGTTGTAAGACCAAAAATTTTTTAAATAAAAGGAATTTCCTTTATTTATTATTTTGAAATAGTAAGGGTTGATTTGATTAATGTGGATAGTTAAGGGTTAAATCATAAATATTTCAAAATAAGCAGTGGTTATAAAATATTCATTTTGTCGGGGAATATTAGTTTGGTGGTGGAATATTAAATGCTGCTTGTCGGGAATATTAAATGCATTGCAATAGCGACCGTGTGTGTGAGCCCCATAACGGAAGCGATTGGATGAAGAAAAGCGACAAATATAAGTTGGTTAAAAATAACGGCGTAGTTATTCTGAATTAAGGCATTGGAATACGGTGGTTAAAATCTGATGTCTGGCGTGGTTGCTTGATGGCACTTTTGGTATTGCCTGATATTGTTGAATTATTGATCCTTACGTGAAGGCCTTTACTCGATAATTTTTCGGTGAATTCTTGTTCAATATTTTATTTTATTGATTCAATAATTGCTGCGTTGATATTTTATATTATTGTTGTTCGATAATTGTCATTTGCACATTATCTCCATTATCGGATCAATAATTCATATTATTTAAATAATATTATTAGATAGCATTATTGTAGATGTCTAGAAAGTTACATCGAGGAGGTTTGGTCACCTAATTGCGGCGCCGATGAGGAGAAATCCTTATCGGAAAGCCCTACTTTCTGAGGAGCGGCACAGGTTGTCATAATTGTGATTACGTAATATTATTTGTGAATAATTAATTATTGATTCATATGATAAAAAATATTTATTTTATGTGGATATAAATGATGGATTTATTTATGTGGTTATAAATGAAGAAATTATTGTTGAGGTGTTTTATCGATATTTTTACAGTTGGAGGTATTAAAAATTAAATCGGGGTTTTGAGATATATTGCGGGGATTATAATTTTTAATCAAATGGTTGGATTAATAGTAATTTTTGGGTATGTTATACATACATAAGTTGAGTATATGTCCACAAATTTTGAGCAATTAAAAATGTCACGAATGATTTGTTATGAATTTTAAGAGGTGTCGATTAGGAAATTAGGGTTATAATTGATTTTGGTGGAAAATTCTAGAATTGAGTGGGCCCCACTTGTGGTTGGTGAAGAAATGTGCTGAATTTTATTTCAAATGTGGTGGGTGGCAATAGTAGCGAGTAAAAAGCCATCGGTGCAGAGTCAAAATCTGCCTTGGTAGATTAACATTTTCTATAAATAGAAATTTAAGTTAGAATTGAAAATCACACGAAACAAAGTTTTCTCTCTTTCTCTCTCTATATTATTGAGCGTATTTTGTGAGTATTTAGATACTTTGAGAGTTCTTTGTTCGGTCTGAAGTTTCATTCGACATCACTTGAGCCTTTCCTTAGAAATCTTGATTCTTTGAGGTAAGGGATATTATTTTTTTCGTAATGATATTATTTCTTGATATCATTATGTTGAAATGTTGATCTGAAGTTTTATCAAATTTGGAACTTTTTCATGTCGGGTTACTATTCATGAGTTCTTATTCACGAGTTACTATTCTTGAGTTCTTATTCACGATTCTTATTCACGAAAGTCTTATTAATGAAAGCGTGAAGATGTTTTGTGGAATTTCTATCTTTTGGTGTCGGATTTACTATTCATGTATCGGTCTATTCATATCTGACCTTATTCACGTATCTGACACTATTCACGTATCTGACACTATTCACCAAAAAAATAAAATTTCTTCTTTTTGTCCAAAAACATCTATTTTGGATACTAAACTTTGATTGTATCCATGTTTTGATCATTCTTGAATTTTACACCACTTGTGATTATTTTTGGGGTATTGTTGGACATGGATAAAACAAAGTCTGAATCCTTAATCCTTAATCCTTGTCATTTTGTTTCCTTTGGATTCGTTCTTTAAAAATATTTTCATCATCCTCGGTCTTAAATGATGATATTATTGAATATCTTTGGCACATAGTCTGCAAAGATGAATGATTCTGAAGAATATCTTTGGCACATGTAGTGCAAAGATGAGCAGTGTTGAGATGAACATGGCCAAGTGATTAATATCTTTGGCTTTGTAGTGCAAAGATGAGCAGTGTTTAAATAAACATGACCAGGTGATGAATATCTTTGGCTTTACATGTGCAAAGATGAATATTTGATTCGGATGTATATTGATTGTTATTACGAGGGATAAAAGATGAGCGATGAACTTTTAAATTCATACATAGAAGATAGTAGTTTGCATTCTCTACTTAACTCTTACAATGAATTATTATTTTTTATTGCGAATATTGATTGAAAATTTGTTGTCTATTGTATTACTATTAAATTTTTCCTGTTGAAGACTAACGATAATTTGTTGTATATTATCTTAGTCATAATATTCTTCTTGAGCTAGTTGAGCTCACCCTTTTCCTTTTGTTCCATTCTTCTCGGGAGGCGAGAATATAAGCGATGCAGTGGGGTATGGAATGAAGGTTTTAGAAAAGGATTGTTTAGTAGTCCTCACCATTTTGTAAAATAATGTATCGATAAATGTGATGAGGATTTATGTGAGTATAAATATTGTCTAGAAGATAATATTTGTATTTAAACTCACGATTTCTTGTTGTAATAATAAAGTTGTAGTTGTTTACATACCATGTATTGACAACTCGGAATGGGTGATGTATATACCTATTTTGGGGGCGTCACGGTTGGTATCGAGCTTAGGGATATGATCTCTGGCGGAGATCGGGAATGAAATAGAACTAGGAGGGAGAGCGAGTAAATCCTTGCTAGTGTGTCTACTACTAAGCTTATTTGTTAGTTAGTCGATATATAGGGATATTATGTGATATATTGATTTCCTTAATTAACCCTTGTTTTATGGCGATGTTTGAGAATGTCGGTTGAGAATATTATGATGGAGTAAATGAGGCCAGGAGATGCTGTCTTTGCCAGCGAGGAGAGCGTCAACAGCAGTGGCAATGTTCCTCCTGTGAACAACACCATCGGCGAGATGATGAGCGAGGGATGTTTAGAAGCTTTTTGCGATTCATACAAATCAGACGAGGAGACTTCGTGTTCAAAATCTGAGGAGAAATGATAGCAATTCACGGGTTATCCTTTGCCAAGCGATTCGAAGTTGGGACCACGAATTTAAGGAAAGCCGATCCGATCATGGCGGAAACATGGGTCAAACAAATTACAAGATATTCGATGTCTTGGGATGCGGAGAGAACGAAGGTTCCATTCGCCACCTTTATGTTAAAATGGCGGCGGACTCTTTGTGGGAGTCGTGAAGCGTACCCATCCAGCCCTTTTCGGCGTGTCTTGGGAGGCGTTTGAGAGACTATTTAATGACAAATACTTTCACGAAAGTGTTAAATCGTATATGAAGGAAGTGGAGTTCATCAGATTAGAGCAAAACAACATGGCGGTGTGTCTCGATGCGAGGCAAAGTTTGCGAGTTATCGAGTTTTGCACCTCATTTGGTGGAGAATGAGGAGCGTGTAGCGGGATGTTTCTTAGAGGTTTGAAACCGGCGTCGTCGATATCTCATTTCTCATAAACTTTCTCTTTATTCGAGATGTTGTAAGCAGGCTCAATTATTAGGCGAGATAACGAAGCAGTCGGCGAGGACCATAACGAGGATCGTGCCGAGAGATGGCGGTCAGCAGAATAATGATAACTGCGGAAAAAAAAGCGAGATGGACGAAATGGTAACCACTCTGGTGGTAATCATGGTCGTAAAATGAAGAAGCGAGTCGGGAGGAGATTTTAAAAGGGAGATTTAACAACGACTATGTGAAGGCAGCGGTCTTACGTGACAAGCCCGGTTTCTAAGGGAGGAGAAACGACCACCGGTCGTATCTTACAAATCTGGGAAAAGAGGACATATCGGTCAAAGCGCCTAGACAGATTCAAGGTATGCTATAGTTGTGGAAAGGAAGGACATATCGCTTTCGAGATTATGCGATAGCGAAACCTAGTTCAATGAGGGGATGACTCAAAAAATTGTCCCGAAAAATCAAAGTCAGCGATTAAGGAAGGCGTTTGTTGTGGTTGGTCATAATCGAGGAACCCAAACGAGGTGATCACGGGTAAGCTATTTATAAATTCTTGCGAAGTTTATACCTTACTTGATCTGGGTTGTTACCCATTCATTTATCTCTCTTGCATGTGCTCAACGTTTAAACTTGACTCAGGAGAAATTAGACTTTGACTTTATCTGGAAACTCAGTTAGGAAAACTTTCATCACATCCACTTTTATAAATCTTGTTTGATTCAAGTTGGCACCATCACCTTACACATTGACCTTATCTCTTTAAAGATACTTGCTTTTGATGTGATTTTAGGGATTGATTGGTTAACTACTCATCATACCAAAATTGATTGTTTTAAATAAGGTTGTTAGTTTTCATATTCTAACTAACCACTTTGTTATGCGAATTCAAGCAACTAAACCATTAAAATCAATCACTATCATATCTAATCATAAAATTATTCGTTTATTGAAAAAGCGGATGTCAAGCTTTCTTAGCCCATGTTATGGATTTGAATAAAGACACGTCAAATTTGAATAATATTCACATTTGTTATTGACTTTCTGGCGTATTTCAGAAGAACTTCCGATCTACCCCGAGCGTGAAGTTGAATTCTTTATTGATCTTGAACTGAGTACAAAGCCCATTTCTAAAACCCCATATCGAATGGCTCTATTGAACTTGAGGAGTTAAAGGTCCAACTCGAGAATTGTTGGACATCGGTTTCATTCGTCTAGTACATCTCCTTGGGGGTGCTCTGTTTTATTTGTAAAAAAGAAAAAAGGCGGGAGTATCGACTTTATATTGACTATCGGGAATTGAACCATGTCACCATCGAGAATAGGTATCCTCTACCTCGTATTGATGACTTGTTTGACCCGATTCTTGAGGGCGAATTCTTTTCAAAATCGATCTTAGTTACGGATATCATCAATTGAAAATTAGAATGAGGATATTCAAAGCGCCTTGAGAACTTCGGTATGGGCATTATGAATTCTTAGTCATGTCTTTTCGGACTAACTAATTCTCCTGCGGCTTTCATGGATATGATGAACCGAGTATTCAAGGAATATTTGGATCGATTCGTTGTTGTCTTTATTGATGACATCCTTATATATTCCAAAAGTCGTGAAGATCATGAGCACCATTTGGTTTGGTACTCGAAAGGCTTCGTGAAAACCAACTATATGCCAAATTGAAGAAATCACGAGTTACGGCTTGAGGAAGTAGCCTTTCTTGGGCATGTGGTGTCAAAACATGGAGTATCTGTTGATCCGTGAAGATTGAAGCAATCTGAAGTTGGGAAGCAATAAAAGTCGGTGGTGAAATCGTAGCTTTTGGGCTTAATTTGGTTATTATCGGAGATTAAATGGAAGGTTTTCTCGAATCGCTACTCCATTAACTCAACTAACTTCGAAGGATCTGAAATTCGTTTAGAATGCGAAGAATCGAGAGAAAAGTTTCCAAGAGCTTAGAGAGAGACTTATTTGACTTTTTCTAACAATACCATCTGGTTTCGGATGGATTTGTTATCTCTGATGATGCTTGAGGCAAAGGGTTAGGATGTGTTCTCATGCAACGTGGGAAAGTCATAGCCTATGCCTCATGACAACTTAAAAAGTATGAGAGGAATTATCCTACTCATGATCTAGAGTTAGCGGCCCGATCGTTTTTATTAAAGATATGGAGCCTTTATCTATATGGGAGAAAGTGGAGATATATTCGGACCATAAAAGCCTTAAATATTTCTTCACTCAAAAGAACTCGACATCTTGCGGCGGACGTTGGCTCGAGCTATTGAAGACTACGACCACACTATTGATACCATCACAGTAAAGCGACGTGGTAGTGGCGCGTTGAGTAGAAGATCATATCTTGAGGAGCAGAGTGCGATGATGTCAAGTATCTGCGTAGAGCCAACTTTAATAGAAAAAGTTAAGGTTGCTCGAGCCACAGGCCGGCAGGGTCGTCATGTGAAAGAAAGTACAAGAAGGAGCTATTAGGGCGAGAATTGATGAAGAAGGAATACTTGAGTCCACTCTAGACTTTGTGTTCTAACGACTACGATTTGAAGTACAAGATTATGATGGAAGCACACATACACCATTTGCAATCCATCACGGAAGTACTAAAATGTATCGTGATCTTGACATACATTTTGGTGGAATAATATGAAGAGAGAGATTGCAAAGTTTATCTCGATGTGTTTAACTTGCCGTGTGTAAAGCGGAGCATCTAGTACCTAAGGGTCCGTTGCAACCACTTGAGATTCCGGAATGGAAGTAGGAACACATTACCATGGATTTAGTTATGGGTCTTCCTACGGTTTCTCAAGGCATCAATGCTATTTGGGTTATTGTTGATAGATTAACCAAGTCTGCTTTCATTTCTTGCCGTCTGGGAGACTTATTCACTTGAGCGTCTTGCTAGTATATGCGTAAATGAGATTGTGAGGTTGCATGGCATGCACTGTATCCATAGTTTGGATCGTGACCCAGATTCACTTCAAGATTTTGGGTTAGCTTGCAAAAAGCTATGGGCGCAGTTTACGATTTAGTTGACATACCATCCCCAAAGCAGACGAACAATCGAGAGGGACTATTCAAACTCTTGAAGATTTATTAAGACTACATGTCCTGAACTTCAAGAAGCGGTTAGGATAAGTATTTACCATTGGTGGAATTCTCCTACAACAACGATTATCGAGCAAGTATAGGTGTGGCTCCATTGAAGCATTATATGGGCCGAAAATGTCGTTCTCGAATATTTGGGATGAGGTGGGTGAAGCAACATTGTTGGGACCGGAGTTAAATACGTATGACTCACCGAAAAGATCCAAATAATTCGACAACGTATACAAAGCGGCTCAAGATCGACAAAAGAGTTATGCGGATCTTCATCGAAAGGGCGTGGAATTTAATGTAGGGATCGTGTATTGTTGCGAGTTGCTCCATGGAAGGGAGTTACAAGATTTGGGAAGAGAGAAAAGCTCGATCCACGATTTATTGGTCCATTTCAAATTCTTGACCGAGTAGTAGAAAATGTAGCTATAGACTTGCGTTACCTCCGAGTATGTCTCGTGTTCATAATGTGTTTCACATATCATACTTAATAAATATGTGAAAGACCCGAACCACGTTATTGAGTTAGAGCCGGACGAGATAGCCAAGACTTAACGTATGAGGAGGTACTATCAAGATCTTGGATAGAAAGGAGCATGTCCCTACAGCAAGAAAGTACCACAACAAGTTAAAGTTTTGTGGAGGAATCATGCTATAGAGGAAATGACCTAGGAATTGGAAAGCGGAAATGAAAGCGAGTATCCTCACCTTTTGAAACACAGTATGCGTCACGTCGATTTCGAGGACGAAATTTCATAAGGAGGAGAGGTTGTAAGACCCAAAATTTTTTAAATAAAAGGAATTTCCTTTATTTATTATTTTGAAATAGTAAGGGTTGATTTGATTAATGTGGATAGTTAAGGGTTAAATACATGAAATATTTCAAAATAAGCAAGTGGTTATAAAATATTCATTTTGTCGGGAATATTAGTTTGGTGGTGGAATATTAAATCTTTGTCGGGAATATTAAATGCATTGGTAGCGACCATGTGTGAGCCCATAACGTGAAAGCGATTGGATGAAGAAAATGACAAATATAAGTTGGTTAAAAATAACTTGGCGTAGTTATTCTAGATTAAGGCTGTTGGAATACCCCGTTGGTTAAAATCTGATGTCTGGCATGGTTGCTTGATGGCACGCGGTATTGCACCTGATATTGTTGAATTATTGATCCTTACGTGAAGGCCTTTACTCAATAATTTTTACGGTGAATTCTTATTCAATATTTTATTTTATTGATTCAATAATTGCTGCGTTGATATTTTATATTATTGTTGTTCAATAATTGTCACTTTACATTATCTCCATTATCGGATCAATAATTCATATTATTTAAATAATATTATTAGATAGCATTATTGGCGAATGTCTAGAAAGTTACATCGAGGAGAGGTTTGGTCACCTAATTGCGGCGCCAATGAGGAGAAATCCTTATCGGAAGCCCTGCTCTCACAGGAGCGGCTTTGGTTGTCATAATTGTGATTACGTAATATTATTTGTGAATAATTAATTATTGATTTATATGATAAAGAAATATTTATTTTATGTGGATATAAATGATGGATTTATTTATGTGGTTATAAATGAAGAAATTATTGTTGAGGTGTTTTATCGATATTTTACAGTTGGAGGTATTAAAAATTAAATCGGGGTTTTTGAGATATATTGCGGGGATTATAATTTTTAATCCGAATGATTGGATTGTAGTAATTTTGGGTATGTTATACATACATAAGTTGAGTATATGTCCACAAATTTTGAGCAATTAAAATGCACGAATGATTTGTTATGAATTTTAAGAGGTTATACGATTAGGAAATTAGGGTTATAATTGATTTTGGTGGAAAATTCTAGAATTGAGTGGGGCCCACTTGTGGTTGGTGAAGAAATGTGCTGAATTTTATTTCAAATGTGGTGGGTGGCAATAGTAGCGAGTAAAGCCATCGGTAGCAAGTCAAGTCTGCTTGGTAGGGCTAACATTTTCTATAAATAGAGGCTAAGTTAGAATTGAAAATCACACGAAAAACAAAGTTTTCTCTCTTTCTCTCTCTATATTATTGAGCGTATTTTGTGAGTATTTAGATACTTTGAGAGTTCTTTATTGATCTGAAGTTTCATTCAGACATCACTTGAGCCCTTCCTTCCTTAGGAAATCTTGATTCTTTGAGGTAAGGGATATTATTTTTTTCGTAATGATATTATTTCTTGATATCATTATGTTGAAATATTGATCTGAAGTTTTTATCAAATTTGGAACTTTTTCATGTCGGGGTTACTATTCATGAGTTCTATTCACGAGTTACTATTCTTGAGTTACTATTCACGATTCTTATTCACGAGTACTATTAATGAAGCGTGAAGATGTTTTTGTGGAATTTCTATCTTTTGGTGTCGGATTTTATTCATGTATCTGGTCTTATTCACGTATCTGACCTTATTCACGTATCTGTACACTATTCACCAAAAAAAAAAAATTTCTTCTTTTGTCCAAAACATCTATTTTGGATACTAGCTTTGATTGTATCCATGTTTTGATCATTCTTGAATTTTACACCACTGTGATTATTTTTGGGGTATTGTTGGACATGGATAAAACAAAGTACGAATCCTTAATCCTTAATCCTTGTCATTTTGTTGGACATGGATAAAACAAAGACGATGAACTTTTAAATTCATACATAGAAGATAGTAGTTTGCATTCTCTACTTAACTCTTCTAATGAATTATTATTTCATTGCTAATATTGATTAAAAATTTGTTGTCTATTGTATTCTATTAAATTTTTCCTGTTGAAGACTAACGATAATTTGTTGTATATTATCTTAGTCATAATGTTCTTCTTGAGCTAGTTGAGCTCACCCTTTTCCTTTTGTTCCATTCTTCTCGGAGGCGAGAATATAGCGAGTACAGTCGGGGGTATGGAATGAAGGTTTTAGAAAGGATTGTTTAGTAGTCCTCACCATTTTTGTAAAATAATGTATCAATAAATGTGATGAGGATTTATGTGAGTATAAATATTGTCTAGAAGATAATATTTGTATTTAAACTCACAGTTTTACTGTTGTAATAATAAAGTTGTAGTTGTTTCTGTACCATGTATTGACAACTCAGAATGGGTGATGTATACCTATTTTGGGGGCGTCACAACCGTAATGTTACAAATGATGTGATAAAAATCCTCAGTGGCCGTAGTGCATTGATGGACAGTTGTTGGCATGATCATGACCATTAATGAATACACAACTATTCTTGGCCGTAGTGCATGAATAATTGTGGTCGTGATACTAAAGAATATCCTTGGTAGTAGTGCGAGGTGATTCGATGATGTGGAATATTTATTAAAGTTGAGTCTCAGCTATAACAGTGATGAAAAACCTTTTAAAATCATAAAAGATAGTAGATTTTATTTTCTACTTGACTCTTTTAATGGATTACTGGTTCCGCGGTAATTAAACTTGATGTTCATTATATCTTATCAGTTTAACACTGTTGTAGGCTAATGATAATTTATTACTCGCATTATCTTAGTCATAATATTTCTTACTGAGCTAGTTGAGCTCACCCTTTCTTTCACTGTTCTCTTCAGGAAATGAGAATATAGCTGGGACAATTCGGGGAACGGAGTAATGGTCCAGAGGATAGCATTAGTAGTCCTCACTATTCTGTGAAATAGTGTGATAATAATTGTAATGAGGACTCCTTTTGAGTTTGTATAATATCTAGTAGACAATATTTATATTCAAACTCACAGTTTATGTCGTATTGTACACGACAGTTATATTAGTAAGTTGTATTTAAATTCTGTACCATGTATCTGACTACCCAAGATGGGTGATGTATACCTAATTTTGGGGGCGTCACATTTGGTTACCAACTGTACATTTCAATATAATGTAGCAAACACAGCCTAAAACGAATCAAATACCAACAACACACAAAATTAATTCCAAAACTGATATTATAATAACATATGAAATCCCATCTATATAAGATTCAGTAATCATCCTTAATGAACCATACAAAATTGTTGTGTATATTAAAAAATAAAAATACAGAACACAATTCATACTGACAACACAACAATATCTAAACTAATCAAAATCTGGAACAAATCTTCCTGAAAATTCTCTGTCAGTCTCATATCCCTCTAATTGTTTGTTCCTTCCATGCATATATAGGTTTGTGTATAACTTCTTTCGATATTGCGCAATGGGGAATGGAATAGGAATTTCATCAATCTTCTGATGAATGACATGCTCGGCAAAACAAATTGTGAACAACCCGTAATCACTGTACAAATGCACAAAAGATAACCAAAATCAATACTAGAATCAACCTATATATAACACATATTAGTTTATACAGTAACCAAACATTTACAACATAGTAACCAAAACAATTATATGACAGTAACCAAAATAATTAAATATAATAATTCAAAAATTGAAAACAATGTAACCCTTACCCATCCACTTGTTCAGGAACCGACTCTACAAATTCTAACTCAATTATGTCAACTTCCTGCTTATTGCGATACGGTTCATTGCTAAAGTCAATGTCACTCCTATCCTCCAAAATCGAATCTTGCAATGATAAAGTGGAAAGAATAAATATATAAGGTTCACAAACATCCATGATTTTTGTTTGCATGGATTTTCTTTTGGGTCACAGCGAGAATTATAAGCGATTAGACGCGTCGATGCACATCAAACGTTAACAAAAACCAATGGTCCTGGTGATGACATATGTATGGGAACAAAACATAGTCAACATTTTTTCATGGTGTGTTTACATCCATAAATGATCCATGAATGTACTCAAAGAACATCACCTCCCCGCATAAACACACTCTTATCTCGCATTTTATTTGTATACTTTTCAAAAGAGAGGTCATCTTGGCATAGAACCAACAATCCGTAGTCGTTGCCCTTATATGCACAGTATTAGAATGTCTGGCCAATTTACTGAAGTAATATAATGCAACATTGATATCTTTGAACAAAAAAAATATTAATAGTGTTGAAAAATAACATTATGTAATCAATGTAACCAACACTATTAACGCTAAGCAGTTATAAACATCTAAATAATGTAACCATAACTATAAAAACATAATTTTAAAAAAAAACATAAAACATGTATGATGCTAACTAACACACATATATATATATATATATATAAGAACCAAACAATTATATAATAGTAATCAAACAGTTGTAATATAGTAACCAAACAGTAATATGATAGTAACAAAACGGTTATATGACAATAACAAAACAAGTTATATGATAAGAATCCAACAACTTTTATCATAGTAACCAAAACATGTTTATATATCAACATATCGGTTTATATGATGGTAACAAAAACATATATAGAACATACATGATAAGTAACAAACAATTATATAATTGTAACCAAACAAATTGTAACATAGTAACCAAACAAAGTAATATAATAGTAACAAAATAGTTATATGACAATATAAAAAATAGTTATATAGCGATAACTTGAACCAACCACTTATATAATAGTAACCAAAACATGTTTATATATCAACATATCAGTTTATATGATGGTAACAAAAACATATATAGAACATATATGATAGTAACCAAAAAATTATATAATAGTAACCAAAAAGTTGTACGATATTAACAAAATAGTAATATGATAGTAACAAAACAGGTATATGACAATAACAAAACAGTTATATGACAGTAACCAACCACTTATATCATAGCAACCAAAACATGTTTATATAGTAACATATCAATTTATATGTTGGCAACCAAAACATATATAAAACATATATCATAGTAACCAGACAATTATATAATAGTAAACAAATAGTTGTATACTAGTAACCAAACAGTAATATAATAATAACAAAACATATATATAGCGATGAGAACTAACAACTTATATCATAAAGAACCAAAACATGCTTAAATATTAACATATCATTTTATATGATGGTAACCAATATATATAAAAACATTTATGATAGTAACCAAACAATTATATAATAGTAACCAAATAGTTGTATGATAGTAACAAAACAATAATATAATAGTAATAAAACAATCGCATGACAATAATAAAATGTATATATATAAAGAATCTTGACAACTTTAAAAGCTATTTACTTAAACAAATAAATAATGTAACCATAAATATAGAAACATAATTTAAAAAAAAAGAACTCACATCATCGCTCAACCATTGCCCGAGAGTCTTTAATTTATAAAACCACATTTTAGATGAAATTGGGATGAACCCAAATACAAAAGTAGGTTCGATAATGTCATTCTTTCCGGAAATTTGTCCGTCCTTGATATAAAAACATATTAGTATACACGTTGACATTAACAATCACCATGTTAATATACACACTACCCAAAAAGAAAATTTATTTGTTTCATAAAAATCTATAGCATTGTTAACAAAGAAAAACAAACTTTTTCCATTGTTAAGTCCTATTTTAAACCATTTATTCAAACAATGCCTCTTCAAATTTGAATGGCATATCTATGCAAACCTTGGGAAATGCAAAAATAACAAAGAACTCTTTGACTAGCACCATGCGTTAGACGATAACCCAACCGATCCAAATGTTCCTCAGATATGGAGATCGTAGAAACAACCTCTTTTTAAATGTTCACGCATGTCCGCCGCTTATTTGACTCTATTGACGCTTTCTCGAATTCATCACACTTGGACTATATCACGGGTAGTCGTAACCATCTCATCCAATACATTTTGCTTTCACTTCAAACTTTTTCCCTTTTTTACAAATGATGTAAAATGTAACGAAAACAATTATATTTTCAAATAAAAATCGATGTTGTATTGGTTCTTTGTCTAATCTTTGTAATGGTTACTTATGAAACATTATACTTATTACTAACTAATTATGTATTGGTAACATTATACTTGTCTAATGCTATATTAGTTCTTTCTAATGCATTATTGGTTACTATGAAACATTATACTTATTACTAACTAATCTTTGTTTTGGTTACTATGAAACATTATAATGGTTACTATATATTTATGAGTTGGATCTTTGAGTAAAATTGAAACAATAACCAAAACCTTAAGCATGTAATGGTAAAACAAAGAACTAAAACCTAAAGCGTGTAAAAAAAAAAAAAAGTTGGCATGTCGTAATAACACTAACCTCAGCAGCAACATAAACAACAATTTCTTTCCCCGTATATTGGCTTAAAATGTCAAAAGTTGGCATGTCAACATCATTCTTAACAGTCTGTTCAAAATACAAAACAATCAATTGATCTTTAAAAAAATGAAAAAAAAGACATCTAACACAAAACAAAACAAACAAAAAAAGTCTAACCTTGACAATTTCTTGAACAACATTACTTATTATTTCATGATGTTCTTCAACCATACCATCAAGTTCAACTTCATTACCATACTCAGATTCATTACCATTCTTCTTCTTAACAAAATCTGACACATCACCAACATCCTCAACAACATCTTCAACAAAATGACTGGCTTCAACCATTACATCCTCAAAAACCTCCTCAACAACATCCTCAACAACATTACGGTTTTCAACCATAACATCCTTAACATCCTCAACAACATGACTGTAAGACCCCGAAATTTTTTAAATAAAAAGGAATTTCCTTTATTTATTATTTTGAAATAGTAAGGGTTGATTTGATTAATGTGGATAGTTAAGGGTTAAATACACAAATATTTCAAAATTAGCAAGTGGTTATAAAATATTCATTATCGCTTGGGAATATTCGTTTGGTCGGTGGAATATTAAATCTTTGTCGGGAATATTAAATGCGACAATATGACCCATGTATGGGCCCCATAACGGAAAGTGATTGGATGAAGAAAACGACAAATATAAGTTGTTTTTAAATAACTACAGCGTAGTTATTCTGAGATTATCTTGTTGGAATACCCGGTGGTTAAAACACACTAATACTGCGTTGTTGAGCAAGAGACACCAGTATTGCACCAATTATTGATTCTTACGTAAGAAGGCACTACTCAATAATGGTTACTGATAATTCTTGTTCGATATTTTATTGAATTAATAATTGCTGCGTTGATATTTTATATTCTTTGTTGTTTGATAATTGTCATTACACATTATTTTCATTATCGAAGCAATAATTCATATTATCTGAATAATATTATTAGATAACATTATTGGCAATGTCTAGAAAGTTACTGTCAAGGAGAGGTTTGAGTCATCTAATTGCGCATGATGAAGAAATTCTTATTGAAAGCCCTCTTTCTGAGGAACCGCACAGTTTATCGATATTGTGATTCTGTAATATTATTTGTGAATAATTAATTATTGATTTATATGATGAGGAAAATATTGATTTTATGTGGATATAGATGGAGAAAATTTTAAAATGACAATTGTTGAAAATTAATATTTTATCTTTTTCTCGATAAAATAATTCATTTAAATATATTATTTTAATAATATATTAACGGTGATATTTTTACAATGAATGTGGGATATATGAGTATATGAGGAGGAAGAGTATTTTGTGGCATTAAATGTTTAACACATGTTTTGTGTGTTGGTGGACACAATTATTAATAGAAATTTGATTATAGCAGTAAAATCACCCGTTTGTGGATTTCGGTCAATTTCTATTTGGAATTTGGAAAACTTTCTTCTGCAAAGTTGTAGAGAATTGAATTTCCTATAAAAACTCATGAGATTCAAATTTTCTGATGAAAAGGCTATTTATTATGAATTATTGAAGTTCCGAAGTTCCAAAATAATTAATTTTTGGGAGTTTTAGTTAATTATTTTGAGAAAAAACGTTTTTTGCAACTAAGTTGGCCTCACATGTGATTCAAATGGGCTGAGATCAGTTGTCTAAGGTGGGCTAAAGAAAATGTGAAAATATATTAATATTATATTCAATTTTCTAACTTTGGTGTTAAAGCATTTTCCTATAAATAGGGTCTTTGGGTTAGAATTGAAAAACACACAGCAAACCAAGTTTCTCTCTATTTCTCTCTCGATATATTGAGCGTATTCTTGTGAGTATACTTTGAGTATTGTTAGACGGTCTGAAGTTCCTTGACCTTATACCCTAGATTCCAAATAGAAGTCTTAATCTTTCGAGGTAAGAATATTATTTTTTGTAATGATATTACTTCTTCAATATCATTATCTTTGAAATGTTGATCTGAAGTTTTATCAAATTTGGAACTTTTTCATGTCGGGTTACTATTCATGAGTTTCTATTCATGAGTTACTTATTCACGAGTCTACTATTCATGAGTTCTTATTCACGATTCTTATTCACTTCTACTATTCATGGCGTGAAGATGTTTTTTGTAAATTTCTATCTTTTGGTGTCGAGTTACTATTCACGTGATACTGCCTTTATTCACGATATCTGACTTATTCACGATATCTGATCTTATTCACCAAAAAAATAAAATTTCTTCTTTTCGTCGAAAACATCTATTCGGATACTAGCTTTCGATTGTATCCATGTTTTGATCATTCTTGAATTTTACACCACTATGATTATTTTTGAGGTATTTTGGACGTGGATAAAACCAAGTACTGAATCCTTAATCCTTAATCCTTGTCATTTTGTTTCATTTGGATTCGTTTCTTTAAAAAATATTTTTCATCATCCTCGGTCTTAAATGATTTCTTAAGAATATCTTTGGCACGTAGTCAAGCGAAAGATGAATGATTTCTGAAGAATATCTTTGGCTGTAGTCTGAAGATGAACAAGTGTTTAAATGAACATGACCAATCACGATGAATATCTTTGGCTCAGAGTGCAAAGATGAATATTTGATTCGGATGTATATTGATTGATGTTACTGAGGATAAAAGATGAGCGATGAACTTTTAAATTCATACATAGAAGATAGTAGTTTGCATTCTCTACTTAACTCTTCTAAAAATTATTATTTCATTGCAGTATTGATTTAAAATTTGTTGTCTATTGTATTCTATTATTTTTTTCCTGTTGAAGACTAACGATAATTTCTTTGTATATTATCTTAGTCATAATATTCTTTCTTGAGCTAGTTGAGCTCACCCTTTTCCTTTTTGTTCCATTTTTCTCGGGAGGCGAGAATATAAGCGAGTCACGAGTCGGGTATGGAATGAAGGTTTTAGAAAGGATTGCTTAGTAGTCCTCACCATTTTGTAAAATAATGTATCAATAAAGGTGATGAGGATTTATTTGAGTATAGATATTATCAGAAGATAATATTTGTATTCAAACTCACAGTTCTTTGTTGTAATAATAAAGTTGTAGTTGTTTCTGTACCATGTATTGATAACTCAGAATAGGTGATGTATACCTATTTTGGGGGCGTCACAATGACGATCTTCAAGCATAACATCATCACCTTCATTTCCAGCTTCATTTACAAATTCATCCTTCTTCTCATCATCTTTCAAACCATCATCACCAATCACATCAGCTTTCAAACCATCATCTCCAACCTCACCAGCATGCTGATCAATAACATCATCAGCTTCATCAGAATCATCGACTTCATCATCATCATCAGCATCACCACCCTCATCAGAATCAGAATCAGAATCATCATCAGAATCACTATCAACTTCTTTAACCCCACCATCTTTGAACCCGCGTAACTCATCTCTAATAATTAACCTAAAGTCTCTGCATATCTGAACGTGTAAAATCTGCATCTCATCCTTAATATCCGCCGCAATTTTACAACGTCTTTCTTATTTCAGAAACTTTTTCTCCAACGGTAAATAGCATCGTATCAATTGCATCTTTAATGTCCGATATATCAAATCCAATGTTGTCATCCTTCACCTTTTTGTCAGCATCCTTCCCATTGAAAAAGTGAAACCCGCCCAAATCAAGTCGTTCATTCTCCCTAGTCGTGGGAATCAAAATTTTTACCCTTAATTTGAAAAAAAATAAGTACACTTCAATTATAACATCGACAAACATTATACAATTATAATAACAAAAGATAAAATAAAGAATCATAAAACATAATCAATAAACAAAAACATATATCTTTGGTAACCAAATATATATAAATCAAGAACCAACTAAATGTATAAAGGTAACCAAACTTTGTATATTCTAGTAACCAACAACATTTTATTGTTAACATACACATAATATAATCAAGAACTAAATTAGTATATAAAGGTAACTAACTACTATGTTAATAGTAAACTTCACAAAACTAATCAGTAACCAACTAATTAACTAAAGGTAACCACTTGCATTCTTAGTAGTACACTGCATACCTGTCCAGAACAAAATATCAGATCATTCAACTTGTCATTTGAAGGGGCTTCACTAGCTCCTTCCATCTACATAAGCGGACATCCGAAGCGGATGCTGCTCGTCGTTGCATATACCACAAGCTTTGAAAGTTGAAATGGTTTCAAACATAAATACTTGAAATACATATGGAAGACCATTCAACTTATACAATTTAATATAATGGTCTTTGTAGAAATTATATGTTGAACCACCACTCCTTCCTTTCTTTATATGCCCTTGAAAGCATTTGACAAAGAGTACTTTGTCATTTCAAATGCAACTTTCCCCAAGGAAAACTCGCTAACATCACCATAACATAAAAATTGACCATTGCCCCATCAACAAAATTTTCGAAAGCTGTTGAAAGAATAAAATTAAACACCAAAAAATCAATGACATCCTAATAGCCTCATCATCGTCATCAAAAAACTACCTTCCGAATATCCTACCTATACTACTACTACGAGTATGAACTTACGCCCCAAAATATTTTTCAATAATCGATTTTGCATACCTTTATATGCTTATATCATCATTGCCTTGCCATCTCAACCCGTAAATCGAGACAAAACTCAAATTGAACAAACCTAACCCTTTTCTCCCCAAACAAAAACCACATCTCACCATCATCCCTTTGGCGAACCTCCCTTACAAGAGCATGGTGAATAATCCGTGAATACATTTGATGCTCACCAAACTCCAAAAAATTTCCAAAACATGTTGCCCTAAACTTCTCCAGCTGACTTTCATTCAATTTCTTGGCAATAATTATGGGGACTTCCATGTCACACCAATATATTACTTTTCCAGTGAATTTTCTGTTGCATTCCTCATAGTAAAGATCCCATAACCTTGTAAACACACAAAAACCGAAATTGAATAGGTTATTAGTAACCAATATAACAAAATTTATACAAAAAATAGTGTTATACACTAAATCCAGTAACCAAATACATACTAACAAGTAACCAAATAATTCTATGATGGTACCCAAACCATCTTTTAATGGTAACCAATACATAAACAACCTATACACTAAACTCAATTTATTAAAACATGTATACTAGGCAAAAACATATTAAGCATAAAAAATACAAAATAGTAACCAAACTGTAATATGACAGTAACCAAAATCTGATATAACAGTAACCAAACTATAAAATCACAGTAACCACAAACATACTAATAAGTAACCAAAACATTAAAAGTTTACAGTAACCAAATACCTAAAAATAAGTAACCAAATAATTATTATTTTACAGTAACCAAATATGTGACGCCCCCAAAATTAGGTATACATCACCCATCTTGGGTAGTCAGATACATAGTACAGAATTTAAATACAACTTACTAATATAACTGTTGTGTACAATACGACATAAACTGTGAGTTTGAATACAAATATTGTTTACTAGAGATCATACAAACTCAAAAGGAGTCCTCATTACAATTATTATCACACTATTTCAGCGGAATAGTGAGGACTACTAATGCTATCCTCTAGACCATTACTCCGTTCCCGACTCGTCTCAAATTTATATTCTCATTTCTTGAAGAGAAAAGGTGAAAGAAAGGGTGAGCTCAACTAGCTCAAGAAGAAATATTATGACTAAGATAATGCGAGAATAAATTATCATTAGCCTCTGAAAATAAAGTTAAACCGATAAAATATAATGAACATCAAGTTTAACTACAAATGAACCAAAGAATCCATTAAAAGAGTCAAGTAGAAAATAAAATCTACTATCTTTTATGATTTAAAAGGTTTTTATCACTTTATTATAGTTTGAGACTCGACTTTAATAAATATTCCACATCATCGAATCACCCCCACAGCACTACTGACGAGGATATTCTTTAAGATCACGACCACAATTATTCATGCACTACGGGCGAGAATATTTGTGTATTCATTAATGGTCATGATCATACCAACAATCGTCCATCAATGCACTACTACCAATCGAGGATTTTTACCACATCATTTGTAACATTACTGTCCACGATTACATCAATAGTCTCTCGGTCATAATCATACCAAGTCCATCTATGCACTACAGGCCCACGATGACTTTCAACATAATATAAACATGAGGATGATGACAATGATATAAGAATTGAATAAAACAAGTTCAAGAATTAATTTATCTAGAACCCAATAACATCCAAACTGTCAACAAGATCTTTGCTTTGTAGAGTAAAATTCAAGAATCTTGAGAAGAATATTTCCATGAAAGGATCTTTGGATGAAGCCTTAAATATCAAGGATATTCCACTAATTTCATGGAGTATAAAGTCAAAGTTTTAACAAACCGGGTATAATAAAGAATGGAATAACAAAAGAAATCACCATGCATGCGATAGGCAAGACACAGGCGAGTTATTCCAATGTAATAATAAATAACGGAACCGTGTCCAAGCGTAAATCGCACAGACAGGATATTCCAACAGAATAATAAAGAATGGAACCATGTGACGACCCCAAAATAGGTCCATTCCACCCAACCCATTCTGAGTCGCCAAATACATGGTGCGTAAACAACTACAACTTTATTATCACAACAATAAAATCATGAGTTTAAATACAAATATTATCTTCTAGACAATATTTATACTCAAATAAATCCTCATCACATTTATTGATACATTATTTTACAATAATGGTGAGGACTACTAAACAACTCTCTCTAGAACCTTCATTCCATACCCACGACTAAGACTTTCGCTACATTCTCGCCTCCCGAGAAGAAAAATGGAACAACAAGGAAAAGGGTGAGCTCAACTAGCCCGATAAAGAATGTTATGACTAAGATAATATACAACAAATTATCGTTAGTCTCCAACAGGAAAAAATCGATAGAATCTGATAGACAACAAGTTTCGGATCAATATTCGCAGCTGAAATAATAATTCATAGAAGAGTTACGTAGAGAATGAAATCTACTATAATCTATGAATTTAATACCCATCATCAATATTTTATCCTGTAACATCAATCAATATTCATCTCAAATCAAATATTCATATTTGCACTACAGCCAAAGATATTCATCAATCGGTTAATGTTCATCTCAACACCTGCTCATCTTTGCACTAAAGGCCAAAGATATTCATTAGTCGGTCATGTTCATTTAAACACCTGCTCATCTTTGCACTAAAGGCCAAAGATATTCATCGGTCGGTCATGTTCATTTAAACACTGCTCATCTTTGCACTAAAGGCCAAAGATATTCTTCAGAAATCATTCATCTTTGCACTACTGAAGCCAAAGGTATTCTTCAAATCATTCATCTTTGCACTACAGGCCAAAGATATTCAATTATTATCATCATTTAAGACGGAGGATGATGAAAATACTTTTAAAGAACGAATCCAGTGAAACAAAATGACAAATATTATGGATTCGTACTTTAAACACTCCGAGTTCAAAAATACTTCATAAATAATCATAGTGAAGTAAAATTCAAGAATGATCAAAACATGGATACAATCAAAGCTAGTATCCAGAATAGATATTTTAGACGAAAGAAAAATTTTCATTTTTCTATTGAATAGTCTTGCGTATTCGTGAATAAGTCTTTCATATCGTGAATAGTCTTGATATCGTGAATAAAGACTCAAGCACCCAAAGATAGAAATTCCACAAAAAAACATCTTCACGCTTCATGAATAGTACTTTCGTGAATAGTAACTCATGAATAGTAACTCGTGAATAGTAACTCATGAATAAGAACCCGAGCATGAAAAAGTTCCAAATTTGATAAAAAGTACCAACCAATATTTCAAAGATAATGATATTGAAGAATTAATATCATTTGAGAAGAAAATAACATCCCTTACCTCAAAGAATCGATTTCTTGGAAGGAAAGGTCTAAGTGATCTTTGAATGAAACTTATCTTGAGCAAAGAACTCTCAAAGTATCTAAATACTCACAAAATACGCTCGATAATATAGAGAGAAGAGAAAAACTTTGTTTACGGTGTGATTTTCAATTCTAACTTAGCCCTCTGTTTATAGGAAAATGTTAGCCCCACCAAGCGAGACTTGACTGCCACACGATGGCTTTACCCGCTACTATTGCCACCCACCACATTTGAAATAAAATTCAGCACATTTCTTCTTCACCAACCACAAGTGGGGCCCACTCAATTCTAGAATTTTCCACCAAAATCAATTATAACCACGATTTAAGATCAGTCACCTCTTAAAATTCATAACAAATCATTAAATGAATTTTTAACGGTTCAAAATTTGTGGACATATACTCAACTTATGTATGTATAACATACCCAAAAATTACCACAATCCAACGGTCGGATTAAAAATTATAACCCCGCAATATATCTCAAAACCCCGATTTAATTTTTAATACCTCCAATCCGATAAAATCTTGATAAAACACCTCAACATAATTTCTTCATTTATAACCACATAAATAAATCCATCATTTATATCCACATAAAATAAATATTTCTTTATCATATGAATCAATAATTAATTATTCACAAATAATATTACGAATCACAATTATGATAACCAGGTAGTTTCCGAGGAAGGGGGGCTTTCCGATAAGGATTTCTCCTTCTTGGCCGCCATGATTAGGTGACCAAACCTCTCCTCGACGAACTTTCTAGACATTGCCAATAATGCTATCTAATAATATTATTCAAATAATATGAATTATTGATCCGATAATGGGAAATCTTTATGCGGTGACAATTATTGAAACAATGATAATATAAAATACCAACGCAAAGAAATTATTGAATCAATAAAATAAACTATTGAGCGATAACTCACCGTAATAATTATTGAGTAGTGCCTTCTTACGTAAGGATCAATAATTCAACAATCTTGCAATACCGCAGGTAATATCTCTTTAATGCCACGCCAGACATATTCACGTATTTTAACCACCGGGTATTCCAACGGTCTTAACTTGTAATAACTACGTGCAGTTATTTTTAACCAACTTATATTTGTCATTTTCTTCATCCAATCGCTTTCCGTTATGGGGCCCCACATATTACTTTGTAGTCGTTTAATATTCCCAAGACGATCTGAATATTCCACGACCAAACGAATATTCCCCGACGATCATTTAATATTCCACGACCAAAACGAATATTCCCAAGCAAAAATGAATATTTTATAACCACTTGCTTATTTTGAAATATTTGCGTATTTAACCCTTAACTATCCACATTAATCAAATCAATCCTTACTATTTCAAAATAATAAATAAAGGAAATTCCTTTTTATTTAAAAAAATTCGGGGTCTTACAACCTCCCCTCCTTATGAAATTTCGTCCTCGAAATTGACGTACGTACCTGGTGTTTCGAAAAGGTAAAGATACCTCGCTTTCATTTTCGTTTCCAACTCCCAGGTCATTTCCTCTATAGCATGATTCCTCCACAAAACTTTAACTTGTGGTATGACCTTTCTTGGCGTAGGACGTACTCCTTCCTATCCAAGATCTTGGCCAGTACCTCCTCATACGTTAAGTCTTCTATTATCTCGTCCGGTTCTAACTCAATGACGTGTTTGAATCGTCCACATATTTACGTAACATCGATCGTGAAAAACGTTATGAACACGCGTCGTACTTGGTGGTAAAACGCAGTCTATATAGCCACGGTTCCTATTCGATCGAGAATTTCAAATGGATTAATAAATCGAAGGTTTGAGCTTTCCTCACGTCCACCGATTCTCGCTTTTAAATAACAACTTCTTGCACCTCCTTCTTCAAATTCATCACTCGGTGTGTAGCTTGAATGACTTTAACTTTATCGATTAAAGTCGATTATACTCAGATATCATCACGTACTTTCGTATATCATCACGTGGGTACCTAGAATTTTCATCTCCATCTCTATTATTTGTATATTATACTGAAATGAGTCTTTGATAATATCGTACTTTCGTGCTTGTATCGATCTTCTACTCAACACGTCACCACTACGTTCGCTTTTCCGAGGATGGCATGGTCGAACATATCTTTGAAATGAGTCTCTCTTGAGTTCTTCAAAGCTCTTCCCACATTCCTTGCTCCATTCAATTTTTGTATCTCTACGAGTCAATTCGTTAATGGAATAGCGATTCGAGAATATCCTCCGATAATAACCAACTAAGCTTAGAAAGCTACTACGTATTTCGATTCTGACTTAGGTTGCTCTCAATGTGACTCATATCCCAATCTTGGATAAGACGTCACAATGACACCTATCGATTTACTATCGCATACGAATATGGCGTCCCTACAGAGAGTGCGGCTTGGGTGAATTCCACAAAGGAAGTCACAAGATAAATGCTCAGTACCAAATTCTATAGTTGAATTTTTAACTCACGAAGTTCAATAGGAGCCATTCGATATGAGATTTTAGAAATGAGTTTTGTCTTAGGGTTCAAAGTCGATACAAAATTTAATATCGATCTTTGGGAGTAAGCGAGAAATTCTTGAAAAATACGTCGGAAAAAATCAATAACAACAAGAATATTATTCAAATCGACGTGTCTTTATTCAAATCCATAACATGGACTAAGAAAATTTGACATCCGTAATAAACGAATGACTTCATGGCTTGATATGAAAATGTTTGACTACAATGGTTTGATTGCTTGAATTGAATAACAAAGTGCTTAGGAATATGAAAACTAACAACTTACAAAAGCAATCAATTTGGCACGATGAGTAGTTAACCTTAAAATCACATCAAAAGCAAATATCTCTAAAATAAGGTTAACAGGTAATGTGATAGTGCCAACCTGAATTAAGCAAGATTTCTAAACAACGGATGCAATGAAAGTTTCTCTAACGGAGTCTCCATAAATAGGTCAAAGTCTAATTTCTCCGTAGTCAAGTTCAAACGTTGAAATGTAAGACGAGAGAGATAAAAGAATGGGTAGAACCCAGGTATCTAGTAAGGTATAAACTTCGCAAGAATTTATAATTAACTAACTTGATGCTAACCGTCGGGTTCCTCGTATTTTGACCTAAGTCCACGACAAACGCTTCTTCCAGAACCGTTGACTTTGACTTTTTCAGGACATCCTTTTGAGTCACCGCCCATTGCACTAGGTTTCGATATCGTCTAATCTCGAAGCGATATGTCCTTCTTTTCCACAATTATAGCATACCTTAAACTGTTGTGGGCGGTTTGGTGATATGTCCCTCTTTCCCGCATTTGTAACATACGTGATGGTCTTTCTCCTCCTTGGAACCCGATTGCCATTTGGCGCCGACGTCTTCATATGGTCGTTGTTGAATCTCCTCTTTTAAAATCTCCTCCCAACTCGCTTCTTCTATTTTCATGACCACGATTACCACCGGAGTGGTTCCGCCTTTGTCCGTATTCTTCTTTCTCCGCCGGTTATCGTTATTCGATGATCGCTATCTTTGGTATGATCCACGGTTATGGTCCCTCGGTTGAACGTGCTTTCGTTATCTCGCTTCTAACAAGCTGAGCCTGCTGACAACATCCGAATAGAGAAAATTTATGAAATGAGATCTTGGCGTATCTGGGGGTTTCAAACCTCTAAGAAACATCCGCGTCATAATTCCTCATTCTCCACCAAATGAGGTGCAAACACGATAACTCCGCCAACTTCGCCTCGTCTTTGGGACACCGTCATGTTATTCTCGCTTTCTAGTCTAATAAACTCCACTTCCTTCATATAGCGAATACTTTCGAAGTACTTGTCATTAAATAGTTTCAAACGTCTCCCAAGACATCTTTGAGTCTTGGGTGGATGGAGTGCGCTTCACGAGACTCCCACCGAAGTCTCGCCCGCCACGGAACATAAAAGTAGCGAATGGAACTTTCGTTCCTTCGTGCATCCCAAGACATCGAATATCTTGGTAATTTGCTTGACCCGTGTTTCCGCCGGCGATCGGATCCTGCTTTCCCCGAATTCTGGCGGTCCCAACTCTTTGAACTGCTTGTTGTGACCACCCATGAATTACTATCATTTCCTCCTATATTTTGAACACGAGTCTCCTCGTCGATTTTGCATGAATCGCAAAAAAACTTCTAAACTTCCCTCGTTCATCATCTCGCTTTCAATGGTGTTGTTCACAGAGGAACATTGTCGACTGTTACCGCGTTCTCCTCGTTATTAAGTCGAGGCATCTCCACGGTCTCATTTACACCACTATTAATATTCTCGATTCGACATTCTCAATTCATCATATAAAATAAGGGTTAATTAAGAAATTAATATATCACATAATATCCCTATATCTTGACCAACTAACAAATAAGCTTAGGTAGGACACACTAGCGAAGGATTTACTACTCGTCTCTCCCTCTAGTTTTATTCCCCGATCTCCGCCAGAGATCATATCCCTAAGCTCGATATACCAACTGTGACGACCCCAAAATAGGTCCATTCCACCCAACCCATTCTGAGTCGCCAAATACATGGTACAGAAACAACTACAACTTTATTATCACAACAATAAAACTGTGAGTTTAAATACAAATATTATCTTCTAGACAATATTTATACTCAAATAAATCCTCATCACATTTATTGATACATTATTTTACAATAATGGTGAGGACTACTAAACAACTCTCTCTGGAACCTTCATTCCATACCCCGACTAGTACTTTCGCTACATTCTCGCCTCCCCGAGAAGAAAAATGGAACAACAAGGAAAAGGGTGAGCTCAACTAGCCCGAAGAAGAATGTTATGACTAAGATAATATACAACAAATTATCGTTAGTCTCCAACGGGAAAAAATCGATAGAATCTGATAGGCAACAAGTTTCGGATCAATATTCGCAATGAAATAATAATTCATAGAAGAGTTACGTGAGAGAATGAAATCTACTATAATCTATGAATTTAACGGTCCATCATCAATATTTTATCCTGTAACATCAATCAATATTCATCTCAAATCAAATATTCATATTTGCACTACAGGCCAAAGATATTCATCAATCGGTCATGTTCATCTCAACACCTGCTCATCTTTGCACTAAAGGCCAAAGATATTCATTAGTCGGTCATGTTCATTTAAACACTCTGTTCATCTTTGCACTAAAGGCCAAAGATATTCATCGGTCGGTCATGTTCATTTAAACACCTGTTCATCTTTGCACTAAAAAGCCAAAGATATTCTTCAAATCATTCATCTTTGCACTACGAGGCCAAAGGTATTCTTCAGAAATCATTCATCTTTGCACTCTGGGCCAAAGATATTCAATACTATCATCATTTAAGACCTGAGGATGATGAAAAATACTTTTAAAAAACGAATCCAATTGAAACAAAATGACAAATATTATGGATTCGTACTTTAAACACTCAGAGAGTTCAAAAATACTTCATAAATAATCATAGTGAAGTAAAATTCAAGAATGATCAAAACATGGATACAATCAAAGCTAGTATCCGAATAGATATTTTAGACGAAAAAGAAAATTTTCATTTTTCTATTGAATAGTCTTATGTATTCGTGAATAGTCAGATATCGTGAATAGTCTTGATATCGTGAATAGTAATCTCAAACACCAAAGATGTAGAAATTCCACAAAAAAACATCTTCACGCTTCATGAATAGTACTTTCGTGAATAGTAACTCATGAATAGTAACTCGTGAATAGTAACTCATGAATAAGTAACCCCAGACATGAAAAAGTTCCAAATTTGATAAAAGTACCAACCAATATTTCAAAGATAATGATATTGAAGAATTAATATCATTTGAGAAGAAAATAACATCCTTTACCTCGAAAGAATCGATTTTGGAAGGAAAGGTCGGAAGTGATCTTTGAATGAAACTTATCTTTGAATAAAGCAACTCTCAAAGTATCTAAATACTCACAAAATACGCTCAATAATATAGAGAGAAAGAGAGAAACTTTGTTTACGGTGTGATTTTCAATTCTAACTTAGCCCTCTATTTATAGGAAAATGTTAGCCCGTCGAAGCAGACTTGACCTGCTACCTGATGGCTTTACCTACTACTATTGCCACCCACCACATTTGAAATAAAATTCAGCACATTTCTTCACCAACCACAAGTGGGGCCCACTCAATTCTAGAATTTTCCACCAAAATCAATTATAACCTCGATTTAGAATCACCACCTCTTAAAATTCATAACAAATCATTCGTGAATTTTTAACGGTTCAAAATTTGTGGACATATACTCAACTTATGTATGTATAACATACCCAAAAATTACCACAATCCAATGATTCGGATTAAAAATTATAACCCCATAATATATCTCAAAACCCCCGATTTAATTTTAATACCTCCAATCCGATAAAAATCTTGATAAAACACCTCAACATAATTTCTTCATTTATAACCACATAAATAAATCCATCATTTATATCCACATAAAATAAATATTTCTTTATCATATGAATCAATAATTAATTATTCACAAATAATATTACGAATCACAATTATAATGACCAGGTAGTTCCTCAGAAAGAGGGGCTTTAGATAAGGATTTCTCTTCTTGGTAGCCTTGATTAGGTGACCAAACCTCTCCTTGTGAAACTTTCTAGACATTGCCAATAATGCTATCTAATAATATTATTCAAATAATATGAATTATTGATCCGATAATGGAAATCTCATGTGCGATGACAATTATTGAAACAATGATAATATAAAATACCAACGCAATGAAATTATTGAATCAATAAAATAAACTATTGAGCGATAACTCTTTGTAATAATTATTGAGTAGTGCCTTCTTACGTAAGGATCAATAATTCAACAATCTTTATGCCGTCACGGTGTCTTCTTTGTGCGACGCCAGACATATTCACGTATTTTAACCAAGGGTATTCAACAGGTCTTAATTGTAACAACTACGCCGTTATTTTTAACCAACTTATATTTGTCATTTTCTTCATCCAATCGCTTTCAGTTATGGGGCCACACGGGGCTTGCGCTGTCAGTCGTACGAATATTCCCCGACGATGCGAATATTCCACGACCAACGAATATTCCCGAAGCGATTTAATATTCCACGACCAAAACGAATATTCCCAAACAAAAATGAATATTTTATAACCACTTGCTTATTTTGAAATATTTGCGTATTTAACCCTTAACTATCCACATTAATCAAATCAATCCTTACTATTTCAAAATAATAAATAAAGGAAATTCTTTTTATTTAAAAAATTAAAGGTCTTACAAACCGGTCCCACAGTAAAATGCACGAGACGAGATATTCCAATGTAATAATAAATAACGGAACCAGGTCCTGGCGTAAAATGCTTGTGAGATGGATATTCCAACGAGTAATAATAAAGAATGGAACCCGTCCAGTAGTAAAAACGCATTACAGACAAAGATATTCCAACGAGAATAATAAAGAATGGAACCGGTCCGTAAAACACACCAGACATGGATGTTCCAATGAATAATAATAAAGACGGAACCGGTCCGGTGTAAAAACACAGAGCAGGATGTTCCAAATGTAATAATAGAAAAATGTCACCAAGTATAGGGTAAACCACGTTATACGAGGTTATTCTAACGAGAATAATATCTGATGGAATAACAACGAGTTCTCTTCATGAATAAGAAGAATAACACCCTTACTTTTAGTAGGAGATTGAATCTCTTCAAAGTAGTGTAGTAACAAAATACTCTTCTTCTTTCTCTCTTATTCTCTCTATACTTTCTCTCTATATAAGCTTGAATGAATTAAATGAAAAATAATGAAGCACTAGGCCTCTATTTATAGAAGATTTCTAGCTTAAACTTTTCGCCAATGTGAAAAAGCAAGTGGCTTGACGGTGGTGATGTGAAACGACAAGTGGTTCGGCCTTTGTAATGTGAAACGACAAGTGGTTCGGCGCTTTGTAATGTGAAACGACAAGTGGTTCGGCCGCTTGTAATGTGAAATGACAAGTGGTTCGACGCCTGTAATGTGAAACGACAAGTGGTTCGACGTCTGGTAAAGGTAATTACTATTGACGGAGGTAATTACTATTCACAAAGGTAATTACTATTGACGAAGGTAATTACTATTGACGAAGAGACACTAGATGATGACATATGGGCCCCCATAAAATAATCAAACTTACCACAAACGTCTCATAATAGACTCTTTATATACATCAAGGATTGAATAAATATTACCACAAATCATTTTATTTTTAATCAACACATATTTAATCTTTCAACAATTATTAATCATTTATAACTTGTAAGTCTCAATTATTGATTTAATACTATAACATATTATACGGATGATAATTTGTGACAATAATTGAATCAATAATATAAGAGATATGATGCAAGTGATTCTTGTAGCAATAATTGAGCATAAATTGAGTGACTTCTCACGTAAGCATCAATAATCAATATCGTGTCTTCTTATCTATACAACTGGCGTATTCTTTGTACTTTTACTACTAGGGTAGTTCAACGGTTTTAACAGTAACACCTCTGTAGTTATTTTTATAGAAAGATAATTTTGTCATTTTCTAACTACGACAATACTTCCGTTATGGGGTCCACTTAATGATTGGTAGCCGTAAATACGAATATTCCCAACAAAAGAATATTCCCACCAAAACGAATATTTTATAACAACTTGCTTACTTTTGCAAAATTTATAAATATTACCCATAACTATAACATTATATCAAATTTATTCCATAATATTCAAAAATAATATTTATAGAAAATTCATCTTTATTTATAAAAGTTGGGGTCTTACAAAATACATACTAATAAAAATTCACAATAACCAAATACATACTAATAAGTAACCAACCCATAAAAGTAACACAATAATATAATATCACAAAGAACTAAATACATACTAATAAGTAACCAAATAATTATATAATGGTAACCATAAGAAAATTAAAATAACACACCTTTAAATTTCTACGTGTTTGGAATTATATTACGGATAAACACTTGACCTTTGGCCTTAACTACAGAACGCCAAGCTCGAGAATCTAATCGCACTGCACTTGAGAATGCTTGATATCACCGTGTATCACCACTTATTTTCATTCTTACTCGATTTAAACATACATCCTTTTCCTTCCCCTTCTATCCACAAAGAAACTTCTTTACGTCCTTGGCAGACTCTCACACTCCGATATTCTCTTCCTCTTACCATCCTTCTTCTTTGTATCAACCATTCTATACAAAACATAAAAATAACACAAACCCACACAACAATCAATACTACATTCGATGATAAACTACATTAATATACATAATCGTTAAATTGTTTCAAAATAATCGACCTAAAAATATACACAAACGAATCGATCACAGAAGAATAATAAACCCAATTGGAACAACGTGTAATCACGAAAATGAGATAACAACGATGGTAACGAACACGTAATCTAAAACGAAATGGCTATGAACTTCGATAACAAACAATGGAGAATCTTCAAACACGAATGAAAGAGATAAGAGGTTTGAATGAACAACGTGTAATCATCACGAAAACAAGAAGAAATGGTGGTGGCGAAGCGAAATTGCTAACTTCGATAACGATCGATGGAGAATCTTTGAAACACGGAAGGAGAGAGAAAAGAGGGTTTCAGCGTGTAAAGGGTAGTATACGAAAACGAAGAGTCCTACACAGACAATAGACGGCGGTTATCACGCATTTTAAAAAACATGCCCCATTAATATTATTAATCCCTTTAATTAAGGACTCATAATTATAATAATATTGTAAATAAAATTAAAAAAGTGTAATATTTTTGTAATTATTTTATCGGTGTTTTATTTTTGTAATTATTTTTTAAAAGGTACTAATATATGTAATTAATCCTATAAATAAACTATATGGGCTTAGATTAATTTTTTATTATTATTATCGGCGAGTCTAAAATGAAAATGACAAATGATGGGCTCAAAGATAGGCCATTTACCAGCTTTTGGCAGTTATGGGCTTATGAATTGAGGTAAATAAAGGCTTGAATACTCTTATTTATTTATTTTTGGTTGAGATCTTATACTATTACATAAGGCTGTAAAATGAACAAACAGTTCGGGCTCGATTCGTACTCGCTTGACTAAAAGTTCGATTCAAGCTCAACTCGAAATATAAATGAGTTAAATATGAGCACATTTTAAAGTTTGATAAATTACTCGAACCTCCTCAAATTATAATTTTCTATTGATACTTGGATCATATTAGTTTAGAAAAGTCTAAACGCTTTCTACGTTTCGATTCGAAATTGTCTTTCATTTCAGAATTAAATGAGTCTCAATCAAACCTTATTTTATATTCGATAAATTTTATGAACCAAATCTGAGCAACTCAATACTCGGATCGGCTCGATTCGTTTACACCCTTACTATTACATTACATCCTAGGCGTAGGAGTAGGGGTTTAGGGGAGAAACCTCCTGAAGAAGGGGCCAGAAAGGAAATCTTATAATACGCTCAATCATGTCACATTGCAAAATAAACATTTGAACATGTGTACCCCCCCCCCAACCCTATTACAAGGGATCAAACATTAATATACAGAATCATACATAGCATACAATTATTTTTATTTTTATTTTTATTTTGTTTCTTTGACTTAAGCCCTATTAAATATATAACATTTTTTTAAAAAAGTTAAAATAAACTTACTTTGCAACTTGAATTTTGGAATTCATAAATTAATTAGCATCAAAATCAAGGACATTTCTATTTTATTTCTAGTTGCAAACATGTTGAATAATTAATAGACCAGCCAGATTCTTTTTATTTAAGTGGGGTGAGTTGGCAAGGAAAGTTACATCCATCAAGCCCATAATTAATATAGGTCGTGATCAAAACACCCCAATGATGTAGACATACATTCTTACGTACTCCATATATGGTCCCAAAAATAAATAAATCAAACACAAATTCAAATCGGTTATAAAATTATCGTTATAGTATGTCGTCGATTTTGTACATTATAGCGACGGAAAAAATCGTCGCTATAGCTGATTCGTTATATATCTTATTGTGAGTTGCCTTAATTTTTTGCAACATACGATACAACTCGTGTTTATTTGTATTTTCCTAATAATACCAAAATTAGAATAAATTTATATATTAAAAAAGAGAGTTGATTTTTCACTTAAAAAATTATGCATCACAAAAGCTTAGGAGAGACTGACTATAAATTATTTAAAATTTAATATTAAGGATCCTTCTGACTGACCATGTAATACAAATACACTAGAAATTAATTATGTTGTACGTATCCATCCGAAAGATAGCAGTTTTGGTATGGAAAATGACATTTTCAATGTAATATTTTCTTTTTCAGCGAAAATATATAATTTTTAACTTCCTTTCTTTATCCTGCCAAGATTTATTTATTTATTTTTAAATGTTTTTTTTCCAAACATTGCCAAAAAAAAGTTTACTTGTGTTATAGCAAGTGCAATTGTCTCCAACATTTATAGTCTACTCCAACATTAAGAGCAAAAAAATATACCAACTCCATAACAATACTATTTAGCAACTTTAGTAAGAATTATTTGGAACTAATTTTTATCAAGATTGATCTTATTCCATTGTCTGATTCCAAAATAAATCCCCACTCCACAACAATATTCTGTAAACCAACTTTAGGTGCAATTGGAGCTGGCATGAAAATTACATAACCCCCAATCATTAATCAGGGACTTATCCTTTTCGGATCCATTACACAAAATACAGAAGGAAACTTTGATATTTTGATATAATTCTCTCACATTAGAAAAAAATAAATCTCACTTTTATGTAAGATGGAATCACGTAAAAATATCAAAAATTCTTAGAAACAGAAATTCACCATACCATACAAAAGAACCAACTCTTGTATTACTTTTTCTCCAAGCCCACTTGCAGGCCACTTCTGTTTCCACGTAATTTTGAGATTTAGTTATCATCAAGTTAACATGGTATTAACAACCACCGCCATAATTTTGATAGTAATCGTACGATAATATGTAATCAATAAATTTAAAAATTAAAATCTTCTTTTAAAGAAGAAACTGTGAACTCTTTTGAAGAATGGAAGAAAATTCATCGCTTTTTACTTTTTATCGGATGTGTCCCCTGTGCCAATTTTTTAAATTAAAGCATGACATCATCAATGGAAAAGATAATTTTCTTGTAGTAGTAAGATGCTATCAGTAGTTTCGATTAAAAACAGTTTAATTTGTTTACTTAAATATTTTTTCAAATTTTTTATTTTCTTGCTCCGCTTTTAATCGCCCGACCTTTGCCGTAAACCACCCAAGATCACCTTAAGTCCCGAATAATGCCGTTTAGAAATGCTAGATTTTTAAATTAAATCAACTAATATTGAGTCACCTAAAAGTCATAAGCGTAGTAAGAAAGCCTAGTAGAGCATTTCTCATTTCTCATTTCCATGGAAAAAAAAACCCAGAAGAAACCCCAAAAAAAAAAAAAAAAGTACATATGAAGTGCAGAAAACCACCACAAAAACTCTTTTAAGAGACCCAAAACCAGCATAATCCCACAACATATAATAAAGATTTACGAAGAAAAAACAATTAATTCAATATTGGTTTCTTCTTCATCTTCTTCATCAGCTGCTCGTCTCCGCTTTGTCCTTCTTTCTATTTACTGGGGACAGAATCCATAGTAGTTTTGTTTTCTTCTGCTTTCATATCTTTGCTTTTGTTGGGACCAAATATAAAAAAGTTATTTTTCTTAATTCTTTCTATAGGTATTAGGTGCCTTAATTTGAATATTTGATTAAGCAGCAGCAACTGCCCCCGAGTGGAAGACATAGGCTTTGCCAGTTTTGTTTGGAGAGGTTGATTTTTTTTGGTCTTTTTTCCTTAAGGCTTTCATGGAAGCAGAGAGATTCCAGTTCTTCTCTTTGGCTTCATCTTTCTCTATCTGTTCCTGTCTGCACTCTTCACTACAGAATGGAGTGTTCCCTCTGCAAAATCATAATCAACACAATACCATTTAGCACACATATTAAAGAAACTTCTGTAGAAACCCGTGAAGATCTGGCACCATATTTGGAACCTTGTTAGTTTTTCCGATTTTGAACCCAGTACATATTTTAACAAGATCAAAAATACCATTTTGATTTTCCCCATTTCTCTTATCAACCAAACTGAGATTCAAATTTAAAGATCAGAAAAAGCAACAGTTTTTATCCCTTCAAACAACAATCTTTCTTCTATGCCTAAATTGATATTTAATCACTAGAAAAATACCAACTTTTCTGCATAAGTTGATAGAAAATCTCCCACAAAATTGACATCCATATCAAAAATAGAAAAAAGAAAAAAGGGGGGATATTGGAAATAGAAGGAAATGGAAAACAAACCTGTACATGAAAATATCTTTGTTATCACCAAGGGATTTTTTGCAAAGAAAACAAGCATCTAAGAAATGGGGCTGGTGTTCTTCAAATCTTCTATTAAAATACCTTCCAGATCTTGGGGAAGAAACCGAGGAAGAAGATAATGAGAGATTTCTGAGGCTACTCTTTCTCGTTAAAGCAGTGTAATAAAGAGGCCTAGAGAGAAAGTGATGATGATGGTGGTGATTTGGATTTTGATTTCCAGAGAACCCAGCTTCCATATCTGCTATAGATGCAAGACCATCATCTTCTTCAATAAAACATGGCCTTCTTATTGAAGTGGAATCCATGAATAGTTCTCACACTATTAGTGCTTGTTGCAGAGAAGAATATGGAGAGAAAATTGAGAGAGATACCGGTGGGTGAGCGTGGGTAGGGAGGAAGGAGGTTGTTATAAAGAGATGTTGGTGGAGAGGAGAGATAATTTTAGAGAGAAGTTAAGAGCGAGTTTTTTTAAAATTTTAATTTTTATAATTTAATTATAAAAGTATATTTTATTTTGAAAAATTATACTCCAATATATTAGAATGTTTATTACGTAACAAGTAAGATTCTCTTATAATTTTTATTAATTTTATATATTGATAAATTTTTTAATTATAATTTAGCATAAATTTATTACAATATATAGTATAATTTTTGTATTTTAGAAATAATAAAACAATAATATTATTTTTTACTTTTACTATGTAAGATCACAAACTCGAATGTAATTTTTTTAAAATTAAAATTAACCCAGATAATACATGAAAAATATAATTGAGATGAAATTTATTTCTAAAATTATATTATAAGAATATAGCTTTTCAAGAGGAAGAAAAATGAATAATAAAAGAAATGATTAGAAGGAAATTCAGAAAAAAAAAAAATTAACTTCAATTCTCAGTAACGCTTGTTAAAATTTATTTTTATTAAAAGATAAATTCAAATATATAGTTACGATAATAGAAATTTTTAACTATTAGCCTCTCTCTTATCTATATTATAAAGTGTCGAGTTTTTTAATTGATTTTTGGTGTAATTAATTAGGTTACAACATATCTTATATTATCATATATTTTTTTAATCTATATGAACAAAGTGTGTTAGAGTTTGAATCCTCACATCTCTCCCATCTCCTTTCTTAATATGTTTTAATTTCACAATTTTACTACTTTCATATCTCTTTATATATATTTTTTCTACTTGTAATTTTATTTGTCACATAATTTGGTTTTTATTTTTTTCTGTAAATTTTGTTTCTCAAACGCATATCATGTGCATAGAGACTACACCAATATATTATATAAAAAAAAGAGCAAATAATTTAACCACTTTTTGATGAGACTGTATAATAAAAGAAATATTTTTTGGCAGTGTTCAATACCAATTTTATCTCCTAAATTATTTCTTTACAATTAACTAATAAAAAAATTAATTTAAAATTTTAAAATTACATTAAAATAAAAAGTCTTCCTTCTTTATACACTACTAGTATATTTTCTATTAGGGATAAATAAGGTTTTGGTCACTGTACTGGGTCCGATTTTTATTGTGGTTACCGAAACTTTTTTTATTTTTGCTGATGTGGAATTAAAAATTTTCTTAAAGAAAATGTTACTTTCATGAAGTCTCGAACTCTGAACTCTTCAAATTAGAAACCTTATATTCCAATAAAAATATTGTGCCAACTAACTACCATGCTTAAATTTACATAATACTAATATTTAAACCAAAGTAGCATCGTTTCTAGGAATTGTAATAATAATAATAATTGTAATAATCGTAATAATAATAATTATTATTGTAATAATCTGATGACCAAAAAAGGATAATACATCATGTAGTATTTCAATAATAATAATAATAATAATAATAATAATAATAATAATAATAATAATAATAAAACTTAAATATGATTTACTATTCTAAACTACACAATTTTTTGTAATAAAAAAAAGCAATTTTTTGTAATAATAAAAAAGAAAAAAAGTTTATTTTAATAAAAAATAAAAAAATCACCTCGATCATTTCTTAAACCACACCGACAAAAACCTGTCTTACTCGATTGAAAAAATTAGTAATGTACATCTTTTAATAAAAAATTATCTAAAAATAATTTATTTATGATCTTTACATTATTAGAAAAGTAAATAAAATTATATTGGTCACGATCATCAAATAAATTATCATAAAAAATGCGATTATTATAATAAAATAAAAAAAAGCGCATAAAAAAAAGCGCATTTTATTTTATTATAAAAAGCGCATTTTTTAATAAAATAAAAAAGCTAAATTATAAAATCGCATTTTATAATGAAAATAAAAAGCTGCGTTTTTTATAAAAAAAAAAAACGCAAAAACATGTGTTAATCATTTAATGCCACAAAAATACTCTTCCTCCTCATATACTCATATATCCATTACATTCATTATAAAAATATCATAGTTAATATATTATTAAAATAATATATTTAAATAAATTATTTTATCGAAAAATGATAAAATATTAATTTTCAACAATTGTCATTTTAAAAATTTTCTCCATCTATATCCACATAAAATCAATATTTTCCTCATCATATAAATCAATAATTAATTATTCACAAATAATATTACAGAATCACAAGATCGCGATCTTGTGCCGTAGTTCCTGAAAGAGGGGCTTTCCAATAAGGATCTCTCCTTCTTGCACGCAATTAGGTGACTAAACCTCTCCTTGCATGTAACTTTCTAGACATTGCCGATAATGTTTTCTAATAATATTATTCGGATAATATGAATTATTATCTGATAATGAAAAATACGTGTAATGTGTGAGACCCAGATTTTATCAATAAAGATTTAAATTTTGTCGAAATAATTTTTAATATTATGGTGTGAATTTGAGATAATATTATAGTTGTGGGTAGTATTTATAAATTTTGCAAAGTATGCAAGTGGTTATATTATATTCGATTGGTTGGGAATATTCTTGGTTTAGCGGGGAATATTCGTCACAACTACCAATCATTGGTGGACCCCATTAATGTAATTATTGTCGGATTGAAAACGACAAAAATATTTTATTGAAATAACTACGGATGTTTTACCGTGTAGTTCTTGTTGAACTACTTTCGGTAGTAAAAATACGATAATAAGTGTGGTTGCGTAGTAGAAATATTACCTGTATTGATTATTGATCTTTATGTGAGAATCACCATTTGATTCCATTATTGTCGATTAATAATATGAATTATTATAATGATAATGACGTTTTTGTTTTATTCAGTATTATTAACGTAATAAAAGCGAAACATCTTTTATATAAAATAGAATACTTTATTAAAGTTATTACATAAATAGAATATATTATATTTTATTATGCGTAGTGTTGCGTAGTGTTTTGCGTAGTGTTTTTCAGATAGTATTGCGTAGTGTTTTGCATAGTAAAATATTTTTATATAAATAGAATATATTATATTTTATTTAAAAGATTTTTCTTTAAATATGGATCGTCGATTAAAGTAAATCAATCTGACCGCTCATGGATTAATTCTTATGCATTCCATTTTCCTATAAATAAAGCTCATTCCTTCATTATTTTCTTACTTAATTCATTGAAACTCTAGAGAGAAATTATAGAGAGAAGCTATAGAGAGAAAATTATAGAAAGAAGAAGAGTATTACGCTACTTCACTACTTCTATATTCAGGTTTTTTTACGGTGAGGGGTGTTATTCTTTCTTCTTGAAGAGAACTTCATTATTCCATTCATTATCATTCTGTTGGAATAACTTTTGTAAAAGTGGCATACCCTATACATAACTTTGTACGCCAGATACCCTATACTTGGTGAAATCCTTATGTTATTCCATTGCTTATTATTACATTGGAATAACTTTTGTATACGCTATTACCTCTATACTTGGTGACATTCTTCTATTATTCTCATTGGAACATCCTCATGCGTGTGTTTTACACCGGACTGGTTCCGCCTTTTATTATTCTGTTGGAACATCCTCATCTGCATGTGTTTTACACCGGACCGTTTCGCGCTTTTATCATTCTGTTTGAATATCCTATCACGTGTTTTACACCCGGATCCGGTTCCATCTTTATTATTCTGTTGGAACATCCTCACAGCTTGTGTAATTTCACCGACCGGTTTCCGTTATTATTATTATGTTGGAATAACTTTTATGTCGCAAGTACTGCATGCGTGGTGATTTCTTTTGTTATTCCATTCTTTATTATACCCAAATGGTTAAAACTTTGACTTATACTCCATGAAATTAGTAGAATATCCTCGATATTTGCGTTTCATCCAAAGATATCTTTCATGGAAATATTCTTCCGATCATTCTTGAATTTAACTCTACGAAAACAAAGATTATCGTGTTGATAATTTGGACGTTAATAATTCATGGATTAAATAATTCTTGAACTTGTTTTATTGAATTATTATGTCATTGTCATCATCCTCATGTTATATTATGTTATCTTTGCTTACGTGCATAGATGAACTTAGTATGATTATGACCAGGGATCATTCTAAGTATAATCACGACTTGATATAAATGATGTGACAAAAGTCCTCGATGACACATAATGCGATGATGGATAGTTTTGGTATGATTATGACCGGGGGTGATTCGGTATAGTCACTGACCATTGATAATTTGATGAAAATCCTTGACCGTGGTACAGGGGATGATTAGATGTGGTGGTTTATTTATTGTCGAGTCTCGGTATAAAATTGATGAAAACTTTTTAAAACCTAAAAGATAGTAGACTTTATTCTCTACTGACTCTTTTAATGGATTCTTTATTCACCGCAGATTAAACCGGTTGTCTATTGTATTTTATCGGTTTAACACTGTTGAAGGCTAATGATAATTTATTCTCGCATTATCTTAGTCATAATATTTCTTCTTGGGCTAGTTGAGCTCACCCTTTTCTTTCACCGTTTCTTCTTGAAATGAGAACATAAATTTGGACGAGTCGAGGAACGAAAGTAATGGTCCGAGGATAGCATTAATAGTCCTCACTATTCACGAAATAGTGTGATAATAGTTGTAATGAGGACTCCTTTTGAGTTTGTATAATATCTAGTAGACAATATTTGTATTCAAACTCATAGTTTATGTCGATTGTACACGGCGCTTATATTAGTAAGTTGTATTTGAATTTACGTACCATGTAAAAGTGGCGACCCAAGATGGGTGACGTATACCTAATTTTGGGGAGGCGTCACGGTTGGTATCGAGCTTAGGGATATGATCCTGGCTAAGATGTGAGAATAGTACTAGGAGGGAGAGACGGAATTCCTTCGCTAGTATGACCTACCTAAGTTTATGTGGTATTTATTTGGTCGGTCGGTATAGGGATAATATGTGATATGTTAATTAACCCTTGTTTTGTGACAAGTGTTTGAGAATGACATCCGAAAATGCTTTGAGATAAGCAATGAAGCACATGAGAGTGTTGATTCATTTCAAACAAAAAGTAACGACCAATAATACGATAATAATCATCTTCGTGTGGCAATGGCCATCGAACAATGATAACCATCGTGGGGGAAATTATCATGCTAAGAATGGTAACCACTTCGGTGGTAATCATGGCAAAGATAATAAGTGGAAATTTCAAGAAGAAGGCCATTTAGCTCGATTTTTGTCGATATAGTGAAGTCAAGTCCAATTTGGGATAGTGGCACCAAAGGCGGATCTGGACAAAACAAAGTCGATGGTTTCGGGAAGAAGCGTTTTTCGACTTACCGAAAAAGTGGGTAACCCGAACGAAGTTAGCACGTTAGTTAATTATAAATTCTTGCGAAGTCTATACCTTATTGAATCTGGGTTCTACCCATTCTTTTATCTCTCTTTTTGCGTTCAACGTTTAAATTTGACTCGAGAGAATTAGACTTTGATTTATCTATTGAAACTTCGTTGGGAGAAACCTTTGTTACCTCTACTCGTTTATTAATCTTGTTTGGTTCAAATAAACATTTTCACGTTACATGTCGATCTTATCTTTTTGAAAATATTTGCCTTTGATGGGATTTTAGGAATCAATTGGTTAACTACTCATCATTCTTTTTGTAAGGTTGTTAGCTTTCATATTCTAACCAACTCATATATACTGAATTCAAAGTAACCAAACCCTAAAGTTAATCACTATTATATCGAGCCATAAGTAAAGAGCCCGATCCTTTCGTTGTTGACTTCCTTGTGTGGAATGCACCGCCGACTTTACAGAGGCGACGTCGTGATCAAGATGGCAAGTTGATAGGTATCATTGTGAGGTCTATATCCGGGTTAAGGATATAAGTCACAGTTGGTATTAATGTGACGTCTTATCCAAGTCTTGGACGAAGTATGTGCTTTTGAATGATATTTCTATCATTAATAAATTTCTTGACGTATTCTTGAAGATTTTCTAGCCTACCCTAGGCGTGAAATCGAATTTTATTTATGGACGCCCCAAAATAGGTATACACAACACCCATTCGAGTCGCCAAATACATGGTACAAAAAGCAAACTCTGACTTCATAATACAAATGTCGTGTGAAATACTGACAATATATATCTTAATGAGTTTAAATATAATATTGTCTTCTAGACAATATCCACATGCAAATAAATCCCCATCATAATTATTGATTCATTATTTTACAAAATGGTGAGGACTACTAAACAACTCTCTCTAGAACCTTCATTCCATACCCCAGACTAAAGACTCGCCACATTCTCGCCTCCCGAGAGAAGAAAAATGGAACAACAAGGAAAAGGGTGAGCTCAACTAGCCCAAAAAGAATATTATGACTAAGATAATATACAACAAATTATCGTTAGTCTTCAACAGGAAAAATCGATAGAATACAATAGACAACAAGTTTCGGATCAATATTCGCAATGAAATAATAATTCATCAGAAGAGTTACGTAGAGAATGAAATCTACTATAATCTATGAATTTAATACCATCATCAATATTTTATCCTGTAACATCAATCAATATTCATCTCAAATCAAATATTCATCTTTGCACTACTGAGCCAAAGATATTCATCAATCGGTCATGTTCATCTCAACACTGCTCATCTTTGCACTACGGGCCAAAGATATTCTTCAAAATCATTCATCTTTGCACCATGAAGCCAAAGATATTCTTAAGAAATCATTCATCTTTGCACTACAGCCAAAGATATTCCATAATATCATCATTTAAGACCGAGGATGATGAAAATATTTTTTTTAAAAGAAACGAATCCAAAGGAAACAAAATGACAAGGATTAAGGATTAAGGATTCGTACTTGGTTTTATCCACGCCCAAAAATACCTCAAAAAATAATCATAGTGGTGTAAAATTCAAGAATGATCAAAACATGGATACAATCGAAAGTTAGTATCCGAATAGATGTTTTTGACGAAAAAGAAGAAATTTTATTTTTGGTGAATAATCATCAGATATCGTGAATAGTGTCAAGTATATCGTGAATAAGTAACTCAACACCAAAAGATAGAAATTCCACAAAACATCTCCACGCTTAATGAATAGTACTACGAATAAGAACTCGTGAATAGAACTCATGAATAAGAACTTCGTGAATAAGAACTCATGAATAGAACCCATGAATAATGAATCCCATATGAAAAAGTTCCAAATTTGATAAAAACTTGAGATCAACATTTCAAAGATAATGATATTGAAGAAATAATATCATTACGAAAAAAATAATATCCCTTACCTCGAAAGATCGATTTCTAAATTTAGAATCTAGGGGTATAGTCTTTGAAGGGAACTTGCCGCCGTAGCAATACTCAAAGTATACTCAAAATACTCACAAGAATATGCTCAAAATATCGAGAGAGAAATAGAGAGAAAACTTCAGTTTCTGGTGTGATTTTCAATTCTAACCTAAGCACCCTATTTATAGGAAAATGCTTAGAACACCAAAGCAGAAAATTTAATATAATATTAATATAATTATACAAATTTTCCTTAGCCCACCTTTTGGTCAAAAACACCAGCCACACATGTTAATGATGTCCAAAAAAATACAAAAAACGTTTTTCTTAACAAAAATAATTTAAACTCCCAAAAATCAATTATTTCGGAGCTTTGGAACTTCAATAATTCATAATAAATAGCCCTTTCATTAGAAAATTCGAAACTCGCGAGTTTTTATAGGAAATTCAATTCTCTACAACTTTGCAGAAGAAAGTTTTTCCAAATTCCAAACAAAAATCGACCGAAATCCACAAACGCGCGATTTTACAGGCTATAATCAAATTTCGGTCAATAATTGTGTCCACCAACACACAAAACATGTGTTAAACATTTAATACCACAAAAATACTCTTCCTCCTCATATACTCATATATCCCACATTCATTGTAAAATATCACCGTTAATATATTATTAAAATAATATATTTAAATGAATTATTTTATCGAAAAAAGATAAAATATTAATTTTCAACAATTGTCATTTTAAAAATTTCTCCATCTATATCCACATAAAATCAATATTTTCCTCATCATATAAATCAATAATTAATTATTCACAAATAATATTACGAATCACAATATTGACAACCGTGCGCTCCCTCAGAAAGAGGGCTTTCCAATAAGAATTTCTTCTTCTTGGCAGCAATTAGATGACCAAACCTCTCCTTAGATGTAACTTTCTAGACATTGCCAATAATGTTATCTAATAATATTATTCGGATAATATGAATTATTGCTTCGATAATGAAAGATACTTGTGTAATGACAATTATCAAAACAACAAAGATATAAAATATCAACGCAAAGAATTATTAACTCAATAAAATAATTTGATAAAGAATTATCGTAACCATTATTGAGTAGTGCCTTCTTCACGTAAGAATCAATAATTGGTGCAATACCGTATCTTCTTGCTCAACAACGCCAGATTAGTGTGTTTTAACCACCGGGTATTCCAACAATGGGCAACAACTCTGTGCCGTTATTTAAAACAACTTATATTTGTCGCTTTCTTCATCCAATCGCTTTTCCGTTATGGGGCCCACACATGGTCATTTACCGTCGTATTTAATATTCCCGACAAAGATTTAATATTCCACGACCAAACGAATATTCCCAATAAACAATGAATATTTTATAACCACTTGCTTATTTTGAAATATTTGCGTATTTAACCCTTAACTATCCACATTAATCAAATCAACCCTTACTATTTCAAAATAAAGGAAATTCCTTTTTTTTAAAATTTTGGGTCTTACAACCTCCCTCCTTATGAAATTTCGTCCTCTCGAAATTGATGTATGCGTACTGTGTTTTGAAAAGGTGAGGATACCTCGCTTTCATTTTCGCTTCCAATTCCAGGTCATTTCCACTATAGCATGATTCCTCCACAAAACTTTAACTTGTGGTATAACCTTTCAAGGCGTAGGACATGCTCCTTCTTATCCAAAATCTTGACAAGTACCTCCTCATACGTTAAGTCTTCTGGCTATCTCGTCCGGGTTCTAACTCTATAACGTGGTTCGGGTCTTTCACATATTTACGAAATGCATGATATGTGAAACATATTATGAACACGAGACATACTCGGAGGTAACGCAAGTCTATAAAGCTACATTTCCTACTCGGTCAAGAATTTGAAATGGACCGATAAATCGTGGATCGAGCTTTCCTCTCTTCCCAAATCTTGTAACTCCTTCCATGGAGCAACTCGCAACAATCATGATCCCCTACACTAAATTCCACGTCCTTTCGATGAAGATTCGCATAACTCTTTTGTCGATCTTGTCTTGGCTTGTATACGTTATCGAATCATTAGTCATATCATGATTAACTTTCGGGTCCCAACAATGTTGCTTCACCCACCTCATCCCAACATATTGAGAACGACATTTTTGTCCATATAATGCTTGAATGGAACCATGCCTATATTTGTTTAATAACTATTGTTGTATGAGAATTCCACCAATGGCAAGTACTTATCCCAACTTCCTTTGAAATCTAGGACACGAGTTTTAATATATCTTCAAGAGTTTGAGTAGTCCTTTACGATTGCCCATCCGTTTGAGGATGGTATGCCAAATCGAATCATAAATTGCGTTCCATAGCTTTTCTAACCCAAAATCATGAAGTGAATCTTGGGTCACGATCTAAAACTATGGATACTGGCATGCCATGCATCTCACAATCTCATTTACGTACATACGAGAAAGACGTTCAAGGAATAAGTCTCTCGTATCGGTAAAAAATGAAGCGAGACTTGGTTAATCTATCAACAATAACCCAAATAAAGATTGATGCCTTGAGAAACCCCAGGAAGATTAGTAATGAAATTCGAGGTAATGTGTTCCCACTTCCATTTCAAAATCTCAAGTGGTTGCAACGGACCCTTAGGTACAAGATGCTCCGCTTTACACGTTAAGCGAGTTAAACACATCGAGATAAACTACGCGATCTCTCTCTCATATTGCTCCACCAAAATGTATGTCGAAGATCACGATACATTTTGGTACTCCCAGATGGATTGCAAATGGTGTATTGTGTGCTCCATCATAATCTTGTTCTTCAAATCGAGTCGTTAGGAACACAAAGTCTAGAGTGGACTCAAGTATTCCTTCTTCATCAATTCTCGCCCTAAATAGCTCCTTCTTGTATTTCTTCTATCGCATCGATCTCGCCGGTTGGGTGGCTTGAGCAACCTTAACTTTTCTATTAAAGTTGGCTCTACGCGTATACTTGACATCATCGCACTGCTCCAGCGATATGATCTTCTACTCAACGCACATACCACCACGTTCGCTTTTCCAAGATGGTATGGTTTAATATGTGCAAAAAATGAATCGCCTCTTGAGCTCTTGGAAAATCTTCTCGCATTCCTCGCCCCATACGAATTTTGTATCTTTTCGAGTCGACTAAGTTAATCTAATAGCGATTCGAGAATATCCTTCAACGAATCTCCGATAATAACCAACTAAGCCTGTAAAGCTACGATTTCGATTCATCGACTTAGTTTGCTTCTCAATCGCGACTCATATCCCAATCTTGGATAAAGACGTCACAATGACACCTATCGCTTTACTATCGCATCGAATATGACGTCCCTACAGAGAGAGTTCGCTTAGGTGAATTCCACAAAGGAAGTCACAAGATAAAGGCTCGGTACCAAATTCTATAGTTGAATTTTAACTCCACGAAGTTCAATAGAGCCATTCGATATGAGATTTTAGAAATGAGTTTTGTCTGGGTTCAAAGTCGATACAAAATTTAATATCGAACTTTGGGAGTAAGCCAAGAATTCTTCGAAAATACGCCGGAAAAATCAATAACAACAGAATATTATTCAAATCGACGTGTCTTTATTCAAATCCATAACACGGACTAAGAAAATTTGACATCCGTAATAAACGAATGACTTCACGGCTTGATATGAAAATGTTTGACTACAATGGTTTGATTGCTTGAATTGAATAACAGGTTGCTTAGGAATATGAAAACTAACAACCTTACGAAAATAATCAATTTCGCATGATGAGTAGTTAACCTTAAAATCACATCAAAACAAATATCTCTATAGAAATAAGGTTAACGGTAATGTGATAAAGGCCAACTCGAATCAAGCAAGATTTATAAACAGTGGATGTGATGAAAGTTTCTCCTAACGGAGTTTCCACAGATAGGTCAAAGTCTAATTTCTCCAGAAATCAAGTTTAAACGTTGAGCAAGTGAAGTAAGAGAGATAAAAGAATGGGTAGAATCGATATCTAGTAAGGTATATACTTGTGAAGAATTTATAATTGACTAACCCGCGTAACTAACCGTTCGGGTTCCTTGCATTTTGACCAAATCACAACAAACGCTTCTTCCGAATCGTTGACTTTGACTTTTCTCGGGACATCCTTTTGAGTCACCATTCCGTACCGGATCGGGTTTCGCCATCGTCTGATCTCGAAGCGATATGTCCTTCCTTTCCACAACTATAGCATACCTTAAACTGTTGTGGGCGAGTTTGGTGATATGTCCCTCTTTTCCGCATTTTTGTAACATACGACCGGGTGGTCGCTTCTCCTCCCTTAAAACTAGTTCTTATAAGCGCCGACGCCTTCACATAGGTCGTTGTTGAATCTCCTCTTTTAAATCTCCTCCCGACTCGCTTTTTTTTTTCATGGCCACGATTACCACCGTAGTGGTTACCGCTTTGTCTGTATTCTTCTTTCTCCGCCGGTTATCGTTATTCGATGGATCGCTATCTTGATATGATCCTCGGTTATGGTCCCTGGCCGGTTGAGCACTCAAGTTATCTCGCCTAACAACCGAGCCTCATTGACAACATCCGAATAGAGAAAAATTTATGAGAAATGAGATATCGACGTATGCCGGGTTTCAAACCTCTCGAAAACATCCGCGTCATACGTTCCTCATTCTCCACCAAATGAGGTGCAACCTGGATAACTCATGAACTTCGCCTCGTCTTCGGGACACCGCCATGTTTATTCTCTTCTAGTCTAATAAACTCCACTTCCTTCATATAATGACGAATACTTTCGTGGAAATACTTGTCATTGAATCTGCTTTAAAACGCTCTCCACGACACTTTGAAAGTCAATGGATGGGTACGCTTCACGATTCCCCGAAGAATCGCCTCGCCACTTTAACATAAAGGTGGCGAATGGAACTTTCGTTCCTCCGCATCCCAAGACATCGAATATCTTGGTAATTTGTTTTGACCCACGCGTCTCACTTAATCGGATCCGGCTTTCCCCGCACTCGTGGTCCCAACTCTTTGATCGCTTGGTTGTGACCACTCGTGAATTGCTATCATTTCTCCTCAGATTTTGAACACGAGTCTCCTCGTCCCCGATTTTGCATTAATCGCAAAAAAGCTTCTAAACATCCCCTCGCTCATCATCTCTTTCAATGGTGTTGTTCACGGGAGGAACATTGCCACCATTGTTACGCGTTCTCCTCGTTGGTAAAGACAGGCATCTCCACGGTCTCATTTACTCCATCGTTAACGCTCTCAAGACCCATTCTTAAAACTATCATAAAACAAGGGTTAATTAAATAAATCAATATATCACATAATACCCTATAATATGACCAACCAACAAATAAGCTTAGGTAGGACACACTAACAAGGATTTACTCGTCTCTCCCTCCTAGTTCTATTCCCCCGATCTCCGCCAGAGATCATATCCTAAGCTCGATACCAATCTGCGGCGCCCCCAAAATAGGTATACACAACACCCATTCTGAGTCGCCAAATACATGGTACAAAAAAGCAAACTACAACTTCAATAATACAAATGTCGTGTGAAATACGACAATATATATTGTGAGTTTAAATATAATATTGTCTTCAGACAATATCCACATCTGAAATAAATCCCCATCATAATTATTGATTCATTATTTTACAAAAATGGTGAGGACTACTAAACAACTCTCTCTGTAACCTTCATTCCATACCCCGACTAAGATTTCGCTACATTCTCGCCTCCCGAGAAGAAAAATGGAACAACAAGGAAAAGGGTGAGCTCAACTAGCCCAAGAAAGAATATTATGACTAAGATAATATACAACAAATTATCGTTAGTCTTCAACAGGAAAAAATCGATAGAATACAATAGATAACAAGTTTCGAGATCAATATTCGCAATGAAATAATAATTCATAGAAGAGTTACGTAGAGAATGAAATCTACTATAATCTATGAATTTAACAAATTCATCATCAATATTTTATCCTCAGAACATCAATCAATATTCATCTCAAATCAAATATTCATCTTTTGCACTACTGCCAAAGATATTCATCAATCGGTCATGTTCATCTCAACACTGCTTCATCTTTGCACTACGGCCAAAGATATTCTTCAAAATCATTCATCTTTTACTACGTGCCAAAGATATTCTTAAGAAATCATTCATCTTTTGCACTACAGTGCCAAAGATATTCCATAATATCATCATTTAAGACCGAGGATGATGAAAAATATTTTTTTAAAAAACGAATCCAGTGAAACAAAATGACAAGGATTAAGGATTAAGGATTCGTATTTGGTTTTATCCACGTCCAAAAATACCTCAAAAATAATCATAGTGGTGTAAAATTCAAGAATGATCAAAACATGGATACAATCGAGTTAGTATCCGTAATAGATGTTTTGGACGAAAAGAAGAAATTTTATTTTTGGTGAATAATCATCAGATATCGTGAATAAAGGCCAGTATCGTGAATAAGAACTCAACACCAAAAGATAGAAATTCCACAAAAAACATCTCCACGCTTACGTGAATAGTACTTCGTGAATAGTAACTCGTGAATAAGAACTCATGAATAGAACTCGTGAATAAGAACTCATGAATAAGAACCCATGAATAAGAAATCCCGATATTGAAAAAGTTCCAAATTTGATAAAACTTCGGATCAACATTTCAAATATAATGATATTGAAGAAATAATATCATTCTGAAAAAAATAATATCCACTTACCTCGAAAGATCGATTTAATTAGAATCTGGGGTAGATATAGTCTTTGAAGGAACTTGCACCGCCTAGCAATACTCAAAGTATACTCAAAATACTCACAAGAATATGCTCAAAATATCGAGAGAAAATAGAGAAAACTTGAGTTTACGGTGTGATTTTCAATTCTAACCTAAGCACCTATTTATAGGAAAATGCTTAGAACACCAAAGAGAAAATTTAATATAATATTAATATAATTATACAAATTTTCCTTAGCCCACCTTTTGGTCAAAACACCAGCCACACATGTTAATGATGTCCAAAAAAATACAAAAAACGTTTTTCTTAACAAAAATAATTTAAACTCCCAAAATCAATTATTTGAACTTTTGGAACTTCAATAATTCATAATAAATAGCCCTTTCATTAGAAAATTCGAAACTCACTTGAGTTTTTATAGGAAATTCAATTCTCTACAACTTTGCAGAAGAAAGTTTTCCAAATTCCAAACAAAAATCGACCGAAAATCCACAAACGCGCGATTTTACAAAGTTATAATCAAATTTCATTCGATAATTGTGTCCACCAACACACAAAACATGTGTTAAACATTTAATACCACAAAAATACTCTTCCTCCTCATATACTCATATATCCCACATTCATTGTAAAAATATCACAGTTAATATATTATTAAAATAATATATTTAAATGAATTATTTTATCGAGAAAAGATAAAATATTAATTTTCAACAATTGTCATTTTAAAATTTTTCTCCATCTATATCCACATAAAATCAATATTTTCCTCATCATATAAATCAATAATTAATTATTCACAAATAATATTACGTAATCACAATATTGACAACCGAGCGCTTTCTGGAAAGAGGGGCTTTCCAATAAGAATTTCTTCTTCTTGGCAGCCTGATTAGATGACCAAAACCTCTCCTTAGACAGAACTTTCTAGACATTGCCAATAATGTTATCTAATAATATTATTCGGATAATATGAATTATTGCTTCGATAATGAAAGATACCGTGTAATGACAATTATTGAAACAACAAAGAATATAAAATATCAACGCAAAGAATTATTAACTCAATAAAATCTTGAGCGAATTACCGTAACCATTATTGAGTAGTGCCTTCTTCACGTAAGAATCAATAATTGGTGCAATACTGCAGCTTCTCGCTCAACAACGCGATATTAAGGTGTTTTAACCACCGGGTATTCCAACAAAGGCAAATAACTACGCCGCTTATTTAAAAACAACTTATATTTGTGCTTTCTTCATCCAATCGCTTTCAGTTATGGGGCCCACATGGTCGCTCACTATCATTGCATTTAATATTCCCCGACAAATGCATTTAATATTCCACGACCAAACGAATATTCCCCACAACAACAATGAATATTTTATAACCACTTGCTTATTTTGAAATATTTAGTATTTAACCCTTAACTATCCACATTAATCAAATCAACCCTTACTATTTCAAAATAAAGGAAATTCCTTTTATTTAAAAATTTTGGGTCTTACAAAGATTTAACCCCAGGTTGTAAGACCCCGAATTTTATGAAATAAAAGTATTCAATTTTTTATAATTACTATTCATGAGTTACTATTCATGAGTTACTATTCACGAAGTTACTATTCATGAGTTACTATTCACGAAGTTACTATTCATGAAGTTACTATTCACGAGTTACTATTCACGAGTACTATTATTCATGAAGCATGATAATTTTTTTTTTTTTCGAAGAAGACACTACTCAATAATGGTTACAGAATTACTGCTCAATATTTTTTTTTTGAAGTTAATAATTGTCAACGCTGATATTTTATATTATCATTGTTGTTTCAATAATTGTCATTACACAAGATTTTTCTTTATCGAAGCAATAATTTATATTATCCTAATAATATTATTAGATAACATTATTGGCAATGTCTAGAAAGTTCTCGCTTCAAGAGAGGTTTGGTCATCTAATCATGCTACAAGTAGAAGAAATTCTTATCGAAAGCCCTCTTTCCTGAACCGCCTCGCCTTGTCAAATATTGTGATTCTCGTAATATTATTTGTGAATAATTAATTATTGATTTATATGATGAGAAAAATATTGATTTTATGTGGATATAGATGGAGAAAATTTTTAAAATGACAATTGTTGAAAATTAATATTTTATCTTTTTCCGATAAAATAATTCATTTAAATATATTATTTTAATAATATATTAACGGATATATTTTACAATGAATGTGGGATATATGAGTATATGAGGAGGAAGAGTATTTTTGTGGCATTAAATGTTTAACACATGTTTTGTGTGGTGGACACAATTATCGAATCAAATTTGATTATAAATTGTAAAATCACCCGCTTGTGGATTTCTTGGCCAATTTCTATTTGGAATTTGGAAAACTTTCTTCTGCAAAGTTGTAGAGAATTGAATTTCCTATAAAAACTCAAGAGATTCGAATTTTCTGATGAAAGGGCTATTTATTATGAATTATTGAAGTTCAAGTTCAAATAATTAATTTTTGGGAGTTTAAATTATTTTGTTAAGAAAAACGTTTTTGTATTTTTTTGGACATCATTAACATGTGTGGCTGGTGTTTTGACCAAAAGGTGGGCTAAGGAAAATTTGTATAATTATATTAATATTTTATTAAATTTTCTCGCTTTGTGTTCTAAAGCATTTTCCTATAAATAAAATGCTTAGGTTAAATTGAAAATCACACCGTAAACCAAGTTTTCTCTATTTCTCTCTCGATATATTGAGCGATTCTTGTGAGTATACTTTGAGTATTGCTATACTGCAAGTTTCGTTCAAATATATTCCAAATGTAAGATCGCTTTTTTGAGGTAAGGGATAAGAAGAGATTTTAAGGGTGATTATGTTTTTAGTTTTGTATTTTTCCGGACTTTCAAAAATTCTGGAAAAATTTGAAATGATATTTTGATGAGTTTTAGAGTGTGTCCAAAAATGGCGATTTTTGGATGTATAGATTAGAGTTATGGATTTTATGAGAAAAGACTATTTTAAAAGTAACTATTTATAACTCCTTGTGGTTAACTCCAAAATTGATGAAATTTTTATTGGGAGTACATCTATATAATATCAGTATACCGTATTAATTTCAGAATTTTTGGATAAAAGTATAATTTATGATAAATGTTTAAATATTCGGTGGTTTTGGCCATATGAAAAATAGTAAATGAATTTTTAAAATTTGAGAAAAATATATGTTCAATATGGGACTATGTTATGCTAAATCCCAGAAAAGAAATATTTTTGGAACTGATTTGGTATTTTTCATGAAAATGTTCTAGTTATGAGTAAATGAATTAAATATGTTATGTGAAGTAAGAAAATTAGAAAATATGATTTTATGGTTTGAGAATCATATATGAGGTATATGCAGATTTTTGATGAGGGTTTTAGTTATTGGTGATGAAATTTTATGAGTTTGGCATTTTATGATGATTAAATGCATTAATTAGTAAAGTGTAAACAATTTAATTAAATTGTTTATAAGTTTTAGAAATGATTAAAATATTATTGTAATATTAATAATATTAGATTATGAGATTTCTAAGTGATTTATAACATTTGGATTAAGGTGTTATAAATATGGATATGAATTTTATTATGAAACTTTATCTTTTCGTGGTCGAGGTTACTTACATGCACGATACGGGACTATGTATTTAATACGGGTACTATTCACTTAAAAATTGGTTTCTTTTTCTAACCAAATTATAGTTGATTTATGAATATTACTCTTGAGATTAAATCTAGATGTTTTGATTATATTATTTTATATAACATTCTTATAACCCTAATGATGATATTTCTCTTTGACTTGAGTGTAAAGATGGGTAGATTATCGGTATGATCGCGACCATAGTTCTCTTTGGCCAAGAGGGAAAAAGTTGAATTGTGGACCCGTATGATGATCATGACCATTGAATTTACAATTGATATATTTTAACTTAAGTGCAAAGGTGAATCGATCAACATGGTTATAATTATTGTTATATATAACTTCCGAGATGATTATGTATTTCTTTGATATATGAATATCTTTGGCTCGTTGTACAAAGATTGACTTTCGTTGTTGAATATCTTTATCTTTTGTAGTGCAAAATGAATTATGAATTATTGATGAATATCTTTGGCTCGTCTTTGCAAAAAGATGACTGTTATTGAATATCTTTACCGTAGTGCAAAATATCTTTATGAATTATTATTGATGAATATCTTTGGCTCAGAATGCAAAGATGACATGTTGTTGAATATCTTTACTTTCAGAGTGCAAAGATGAATTATCGATGAATATCTTTGGCTCGTAATGCAAAGATGACTGTTGTTGAATATCTTTAGCTGTAGTAGTGCAAAAGATGAATTATCGATGAATATCTTTGGCTCGTAATGTAAAGATGACTGTTGTTGAATATCTTTAAATTTCGTAGGGCAAAGATGAATTATTGATGAATATCTTTGCTCAGTAATGCAAAGATGACCGTTGTTGAATATCTTTAGCTTTTAGTGTAAAGATGAATCTGTTGATGAATATCTTTACCCGTGCAGTAAAGATGAATTTATTAGTATGATTATGAACAGAACTCGTGATTTGGTATAACCATGATATTTGATGTTTCGTAAAGACAGTGATGATGAAAATTATCTTCGCCCCGGGTGAGAAGAGGAATTTAGAATCACAATTATGATTATGAAGTTATTCATATGATTGTGGAAAGGAACCGCTGATTGATGTTATAGGATAAAACATTGTTGGTGGACTTTAACGTGGAGAAGACAATAGACTTTATAGTCTATTCGACTTTTTTAATGGATCGCTTCGTTCACGCAACTATGGTTGAAAAGTTTTATCATCTACCATATGTTCTAAATCTCCGATTTATTATCGATGAAGACTATTGATAATTTATTTATCTTTAGTCATAATATTCTTTATCGAGCTAGTTGTGCTCACCCTTTTGTTTCACAATTCCTTTCGTAATAAAAGTGTAGCCGGGTTGAGCGAGATAACAAGGAATGAATCGGTGGTCTATAGTTGTTGAGGTTCTCCCTAAAGAGTATGAAAATAATTTTATTGAGGGCTTTAGTGTGTCAGATTTTATACATCATTTAATAGTTATTTTTGGTGAATTAAATAGGGTGAGCGAACCCAACTTTGGAAGGGTGTTTTGTCACTATCATACAAGATGTCTAATGACATACAAACTCGTGTTATCATAAGACATGGTTGTGCTTTCATCCACTTGGCCGAGTATATTTACGAGCACTACCTATATGATCTTGTGTGTTTGTTTGAAGTATAATTCTCAATTTGAGACAAAGGAGATAATGATATAGATCAAGAGAAGACTCGCCATCGGGAAGAATATGATAGTAATCTTCTCGCTTTTCTTTGGGGTCTATCAATCAACCAAGGATAATTCTGTGGCCATATGATATCTACCATAACCTAAAAGCACGGCCTCCCATGTATCGAAGGTTTCTCGAGCACTTCCCAAAGATTCTAATTTCTAAAACAGCTGATCAGATCTTTATGTAAGGTGTCAATGTGAGGTGTTATCCAAGTTGGTGTCCAGAGTTACATTTGGTATATATTGGTATCAAAACTCACAAAATACGTGTTGTTGTATTTTGCACGACAATTGTTGTAATAAAGTTGTAGTTGTTTTTCATACTTCATATATTTGGCGACTCGAGAACGGGTTGGATGGAATGGACCTATTTTGGGGTCGTTACATTTGGTATCGAAGCTTGGGGATATGATCTCCGGCGAGATCGGGATTAGAACTAGGAGGGAGAGATGAGTAAATCCTTCGCTAAAGTGTCCTACCTAAGCTTATTTGTTGGTCGTACCATAATATCGGGATATTATGTGATATGTTAATTTGTTAAATTAACCCTTGTTTTGTCGTATTCTAGAATGATATCCTCAAATACGAGAGATGAGCAATGGAGAAATCATGATGACAGGGGAGATAGAATCTGAAATGAAAACAAGGTATTCTCAACTCTTTGAAATACTGTGCACGTAATTTTGGACTTAAAATTTCATAAGGAGGGAGATTGTAAGACCCCGAATTTTATGAAATAAAAGTATTCAATTTTTTTATAATTACTATTCATGAAGTTACTATTCATGAAGTTACTATTCACGAAGTTACTATTCATGAGTTACTATTCACGAGTTACTATTCATGAAAGTTACTATTCACGAGTTACTATTCACGAGTACTATTCATGAAGCATGATAATTTTTTTTTTTTTTTTCAGAAGAAGACACTACTCAATAATGGTTACAAATTATCTGCTCAAAGATTTTATCGAGTTAATAATTGTCAACGCTGATATTTTATATTATCATTGTTTCAATAATTGTCATTACACGTATTTTTTCTTTATCGGCTAAATAATTTATATTATCCTAATAATATTATTAGATAACATTATTGGCAATGTCTAGAAAGTTCTCGCTCAAGGAGAGGTTTGGTCATCATCTAATCATACCAAGAAGAAGAAATTTTTATCGAAAGCCCTCTTCCCTGAACCGCCTCAATGTCAATATTGTGATTCTCGTAATATTATTTGTGAATAATTAATTATTGATTTATATGATGAGAAAATATTGATTTTATGTGGATATAGATGGAGAAAATTTTTAAAATGACAATTGTTGAAAATTAATATTTTATCTTTTTCTGATAAAATAATTCATTTAAATATATTATTTTAATAATATATTAACGGATATATTTTTACAATGAATGTGGGATATATGAGTATATGAGGAGGAAGAGTATTTTTGTGGCATTAAATGTTTAACACATGTTTTGTGTGTTGGTGGACACAATTATCGAATCAAATTTGATTATAAATTTGTAAAATCACCCGCTTGTGGATTTCGGGTCAATTTCTATTTGGAATTTGGAAAACTTTCTTCTGCAAAGTTGTAGAGAATTGAATTTCCTATAAAACTCGTGAGATTCGAATTTTCTGATGAAAGGGCTATTTATTATGAATTATTGAAGTTCCGAAGCTCCGAAATAATTAATTTTTGGGAGTTTAAATTATTTTTGTTAAGAAAAACGTTTTTTGTATTTTTTTGGACATCATTAACATGTGTGGCTGGTGTTTTGACCAAAAGGTGGGCTAAGGAAAATTTGTATAATTATATTAATATTTTATTAAATTTTCTGCTTTGGTGTTCTAAGCATTTTCCTATAAATAGGTGCTTAGGTTAGAATTGAAAATCACACCGTAAACCAAGTTTTCTCTATTTCTCTCTCGATATATTGAGCGTATTCTTGTGAGTATACTACTTTGAGTATTGCTATACGGTGCAAGTTCGCTTCAAATAAGTTATTCCAAATGTAAGATCGCTTTTTTGAGGTAAGGATAAGTAAGAGATTTTTAGGGTGATTATGTTTTTTAGTTTTGTATTTTTCGGACTTTCAAAAATTCTGGAAAAATTTGAAATGATATTTTGATGAGTTTTAGAGTGTGTCCAAAAATGGCGATTTTTGGATGTATAGATTAGAGTTATGGATTTTATGAGAAAAGACTATTTTAAAAGTAACTATTTATAACTCCTTGTGGTTAACTCCAAAATTGATGAAATTTTTATTGGGAGTACATCTATATAATATCAGTATACCGTATTAATTTCAGAATTTTTGGATAAAAGTATAATTTATGATAAATGTTTAAATATTCGGTGGTTTTGGCCATATGAAAAATAGTAAATGAATTTTTAAAATTCTGAGAAAATATATGTTCAATATGGGACTATGTTATGCTAAATCCCAGAAAAGAAATATTTTGGAACTGATTTGGTATTTTCATGAAAATGTTCTAGTTATGAGTAAATGAATTAAATATGTTATGTGAAGTAAGAAAATTAGAAAATATGATTTTATGGTTTGAGAATCATATATGAGGTATATGCAGATTTTTGATGAGGGTTTTAGTTATTGGTGATGAAATTTTATGAGTTTGGCATTTTATGATGATTAAATGCATTAATTAGTAAAGTGTAAAAACAATTTAATTAAATTGTTTATAAGCTTTAGAAATGATTAAAATATTATTGTAATATTAATAATATTAGATTATGAGATTTCTAAGTGATTTATAACATTTGGATTAAGGTGTTATAAATATGGATATGAATTTTATTATGAAACTTTATCTTTTCGTATCGAGGTTACTACGCACGATACTTTGACTATGTATTTAATATTTGGGTACTATTCACGAAAAATTGGTTTCTTTTTCTAACCAAATTATAGTTGATTTATGAATATTACTCTTGAGATTAAATCTAGATGTTTTGATTATATTATTTTTATATAACATTCTTATAACCCTAATGATGATATTTCTCTTTGATTGAGTGTAAAGATGGGTAGATTATCGGTATGATCGTGACCATAGGTTCTCTTTGGCCAAGAGGGAAAAGTTGAATTGTGACCGGTATGATCATGACCATCAATTTACAATTGAATATTTTTAACTTAAGTGCAAAGGTGAATCGATCAACATGGTTATAATTATTGTTATATAACTTCCGAGATGATTATGTATTTCTTTTTTCGATATATGAATATCTTTGGCTCGTTGTACAAAGATGACCTGTTGTTGAATATCTTTAGCTTTGTAGTGTAAAAAAATGAATTATTGATGAATATCTTTGGCTCGTCACGCAAAGATGACTGTTGTTGAATATCTTTACCAGAGTGCAAAAAGATGAATTATCGATGAATATCTTTGGCTCAGTAATGCAAAGATGACATGTTGTTGAATATCTTTAAATTTTGAAGTGCAAAGATGAATTATTGATGAATATCTTTGGCTCAGAATGCAAAGATGACTTATTGTTGAATATCTTTAAAGACCACATATCTTGGTAAAAGATGAATTATCGATGAATATCTTTGGCTCGTAATGCAAAGATGACTGTTGTTGAATATCTTTAAATTTGTAGGGCAAAGATGAATTATTGATGAATATCTTTGCTCAGTAATGCAAAGATGACTGTTGTTGAATATCTTTAAATTTGTAGTGTAAAGATGAATCTGTTGATGAATATCTTTTATCTTTACCCGTGGTGCAAAGATGAATTTATTAGTATGATTATGAGCAATGAACTCGTGATTTGGTATAACCATGATATTTGATGTTTCGTGTAAAGACAGTGATGAAAAAATTATCTTCGCCCCGGGTGAGAAGAGAGAATTTAGAATCACAATTATGATTATGAAGTTATTCATATGATTGTGGAAAGGAACTGCTGATTGATGTTATAGGATAAAACATTGTCAGTGGACTTTTAACGTGGAGAAGACAATAGACTTTATAGTCTATTCGACTCTTTTAATGGATCGCTTCGTTCACCGCAACTATGGTTGAAAATTTTTATCATCTACCATATGTTCTAAATCTCCGATTTATTACCGATGAAGACTATTGATAATTTATTTATCTTTAGTCATAATATTCTTTATCGAGCTAGTTGTGCTCACCCTTTTGTTTCACAATTCCTTTCGTGTAATAAAAGTGTAAATTGGTTGAAAGCAGAGATAACAAGGAATAGAATCTGTGGTCTATAGTTGTTGAGGTTCTCCTAAAGAGTATGAAAATAATTTTATTGAGGGCTTTAGTGTGTTTTATTTTATACATCATTTAATAGTTATTTTTGGTGAATTAAATAGGGTGAGGCGAACCCAACTTTGGAAGGGTGTTTTGTCACTATCATACAAGATGTCTAATGACATACAAACTCGTGTTATCATAAGACATGGTTGTGCTCATCCACTTGCCGAGTATATTTACTGAAGCACTACCTATATGATCTTGGTGTTTATTTGAAGTATAATTCTCAATTTGAGACAAAGGAGATAATGATAGATCAAGAGAAGACTCGCCATCGGGAAGAATATGATAGTAATCTTCTCGCTTTTCTTTGGGGTCTATCGGGTCAACCAAGGATAATTCGTGGCCATATGATATCTACCATAACCTAAAAGCATGGCCTCCCATGTACGGGTTTCCTTGAGCACTTCCCAAAGATTCTAATTTCTAAAACAGCTTTTTGACTGTACTTTTATGTAAGGTGTCAATGTGAGGTGTTATCCAAGTTGGTGTCCAGAGTTACATTTGGTATATATTGGTATCAAAACTCACAAAATATGTGTTGTTGTATTTTGCACGACAATTGTTGTAATAAAGTTGTAGTTGTTTTTCGTACCATATATTTGGCGACTCAGAATGGGTTGGATGGAATGGACCTATTTTGGGGTCGTTACACCAGTACAAAAACCCATTTCTTAAACCCTCAAATATTTCTTCAACTAAAAGGATCTGTTTACGTGGATTATGATGAAAGTCATAATAAAAGCATTGGACTAATAAAAATCATGGGTATATGAAGTATTAGTAAGTTTTATGATGAGTTATGTTGGTTAGTATGTAAAAACATGAAAGTTTCTTAGAAATCACAAAGAGTTGAAAATCGATTTTAGTGAAAAAACGTAACATGAAATTCAATTGACCATATCTCCTATTATATTTTGAATTTTGAATGTGGTCAAGTCCTAGAGTTAGATCTATGAGTTACCTAACTAATCCAAGTGGAATTACTGGAAAAGGTGTTGTAGATTTTTGTGTGGACTGATTTTAGCAAAGGAGTGCAAAGCTGCAAAAACCAAAAAAGCTTCTCGCCATGATTTTAGAGAGGCTGTTTAGGCCACTTAAATTATGAGAAAAATTCTGGCCTTTTGGGACATGAAAGTATATGGTATAAAGTATCTCCTGTCCAAAAATGAGCTCATTCCTCGACTTAAAATGAGCAAGTTATGACTATTTCAATATTTAGGTTTTTCCGATTTAAAAACGCTATAACCAAAGTTCTATAACTCCAGATGACCATGAAATTTAAACTAGAATCTCACGTTAACATGTGTAAGGTCCTGCCAAGATTTGGGAATTTTGGAGTTAAACTTGAGGTAGCTAATTTCTTAAGGAATTAATTAGAAATTGATTTTAAAAAATAGTAAATGAATTTTAAAAATTCGAGAAAAATATATTTTCATCATGGGACTATATTATGCTAAATCCCAGAAAAGAAATATTTTTGGGACTGATTTGGTATTTTTCATGAAAATAGTTTAGTTACTGAACATATGAGTTAAATATGTTATGTGAAGTAACAAAGTTGAAAATAAGATTTTATGGCTGTAGAGAATCCTATATAGAGTATATGCATATTTTTGAGGATTTGATAATTGGTAATGATATCTTATGAGTATGGCATTTTGAATGATTAAATGCATTATATGGTAAAGCGTAAACAATTGAGATAAATTGTTTATAAATTTAAGTAGTGATTAAAATATTGGTATAATATTAATGATATTAGATTATTAGATTATTAAGTGATTGATAACATGGGGATATTCTTGAATCTGGATAAATTATATTATAAATGTTTAATATTTATCCTTTATCTTATTTAATTGATTCTTTATATCATTATCCTCATGTTTATATATTTTTTTAAAGTCATCTCATGCTCTGTAGAGCATAGATGGACTTGGTATGATTATGACTGAGGATTGTTCTAGATAATCATAACTCAGTAATTGAAAACACAATTATCTTTGTCAGTAGTGCATGGATAATTTGTGGTCGTGATACTTAATGAATATCCTTGGCAGAATGCGGGGATGATTCGACGATGTGGATTAATTATCGAAATGAGTCTCAAAGAATGAAATATTAATTCATGGATGTGTTCAAAGTCATCCGTGGCTTTACGTGCATAGATGGACTTGGTATGATTATGACGAGGATCATTCGGTATAATCATAATCAGAATCGAAAAACACAATTATCTTCGGTAGTAGTCATGGATAATTTGTGGTCGTGATACTAATGAATATCCTCGGCCAGTAGTGCGGGGATGATTCGATGATATGGATTAATTATCGAGTTGAGTCTCAAAGAATGAAATGTTAATTCATGGATGCGCTCAAAGTCATCTCGTGGCTTACGCGCATAGATGGACTTGGTATGATTATGACTGTGGATTGTTCTAATAATCATAACTCAGATTGAAAACACGAATATCCTCGGCCAAAGGGTGCATGGATAATTCGTGGTCGTAATACTTATTAAGTCGCGTCTTAGCATTATTGGTTTTACAACAGTATATCTTTAACTCAGTAGGTGCAAAGATGAATTGTTAATGAATAGCTTTGGCGATTTCAAAGATGAATTTAATATTTTAAACGATAAAGGTATTCAAGGTATCCTCATCTCTTTATCATATCAGTATCGCACCACTAATTTCGAGGAGGCGAAATTCCATAAGGAGGGAGATTGTGAGACCCCGATTTTATCAATAAAGATTTAAATTTTGTCAAAATAATTTTAATATTATGGTGTGAATTTGAGATAATATTATAGTTGTGGGTAGTATTTATAAATTTTGCAAAGTATGCAAGTGGTTATATTATATTCGATTGGTCTGGGGAATATTCGGTTTAGCGGGGAATATTCGTATAACTACCAATCATTGGTGGACCCCAGCATGTAATTATCATTTGGATTGAGAAAACGACAAAAATATTTTATCAAATAACTATGGATGTTTTACACTGTGGTTATTCTTGTTGAACTACTCTCATTAGTAAAAATACAAAGAATAAGTGTGGTTGCATAAGTAGACACCTGGTATTGATTATTGATGCTTTATGTGAGAAGTCACTCGGTTTGATTCCATTATCATCGATTAATAATATGAATTATTATAATGATAATGACGCTTTTGTTTTATTCAGTATTATTAACGTAATAAAATGTAAACATCTTTTTATATAAAATAGAATACTTTATTAAAGTTATTCTATAAATAGAATATATTATATTTTATTATGCGAGTGTTGCGTAGTGTTTTTTGCAGTGTTTTGCGTAGTATTGATTGCATAAAGTTTGCATAGTAAAATATTTTTATATAAATAGAATATATTATATTTTATTTAAAAGATTTTTCTTTAAATATGGACCGTCGATTAAAGTAAATCAATCTGACCGCTCATGGATTAGTTTACTATGCATTCCATTTTCCTATAAATAAAGCTCATTCCTTCATTATTTTCTTACGAATTCATTGAAACTCTGAGAGAGAAATTATAGAGAGAAGCTATAGAGAGAAAATTATAGAAAGAAGAAGAGTATTCGCTACTTCACTACTTCTATATTCAGTTTTTTACTAGTAGGGTGTTATTCTTTCTTCTTGAAGAGAACTTCATTATTCCATTCATTATCATTCTCGCTGGAATAACTCGTAAAAGTGGCATACCCTATACATAACTCCGTGATACGCCAGACATACCCTATACTTGGTGAAATCCTTATGTTATTCCATTGCTTATTATTCTCGCTGGAATAACTTTGTATACGCCATTACCCTATACTTGGTGACATTCTTCTATTATTCATTGCTGAACATCCTCATGCATGTGTTTTACACCGGACTGGTTCCGCTCTTTATTATTCTCATTGGAACATCCTCGCATGCATGTGTTTTACACCGACCGGTTCCGCCTTTATCATTCTCGCTGAATATCCTATCTCGTGTTTTTACACCGGATCCGGTTCCATCTTTATTATTCTCGTTGAACATCCTCGCTTGGTGAATTTCACCCGACCGTTCCGTTATTATTATTATGTTGGAATAACTTTGTCTACATCAAGTACCGCACGCACGGTGATTTCTTTTGTTATTCCATTCTTTATTATACCCAAATGGTTAAAACTTTGACTTCTATACTCCATGAAATTAGTAGAATATCCTCGATATTTGCGTTTCATCCAAAGATCTTTCATGGAAATATTCTTCCGATCATTCTTGAATTTAACTCTACGAAACAAGATCATGTTGATAATTTGACGTTAATAATTCATGGATTAAATAATTCTTGAACTTGTTTTATTGAATTATTATGTCATTGTCATCATCCTCATGTTATATTATGTTATCTTTGCTTACGTGCATAGATGAACTTAGTATGATTATGACCGAGGATCATTCTTGTATAATCATGACTTGATATAAATGATGTGACAAAAGTCCTCAAATGACACTGTAATGCAAATGATGGATAGTTTTTGGTATGATTATGACCGGGGTGATTCTTAAGATAGTACGACCATTGATAATTTGATGAAAATCCTCGACCGTGGTACGTGGATGATTAGATGTGGTGGTTTATTTATTAATTTTCGAGTCTCAAATGATAAAAATTGATGAAAACTTTTTAAAACCTAAAAGATAGTAGACTTTATTCTCTCTTGACTCTTTTAATGGATTGCTTATTCCGCTGCAGCTAAACCGGTTGTCTATTGTATTTTATCGGTTTAACATCGTTGAAGGCTAATGATAATTTATTCTCGCATTATCTTAGTCATAATATTTCTTCTTGGGCTAGTTGAGCTCACCTTTTCTTTCACCGTTTCTCTTGAAAATGAGAACATAGCCGACGAGTCGGGGAACGAAGTAATGGTCCGGAGGATAGCATTAATAGTCCTCACTATTCGTGAAATAGTGTGATAATAGTTGTAATGAGGACTCCTTTTGAGTTTGTATAATATCTAGTAGACAATATTTGTATTCAAACTCATAGTTTATGTCGATTGTATTACCACACGATGCTTATATTAGTAAGTTGTATTTGAATTTATGTACCATGTAAGTGGCGACCCAAGATGGGTGACGATACCTAATTTTGGGGCGCCACATAATGACAATTTATTGAAACAACAAAGAATATAAAATATTAATGCAAAGAATTATTATTGATCAATAAAATAAAATATCGAATAAAGAATTATCGTAACAATTATTGAGTAGTGCCTTCACGTAAGAATCAATAATTGGTGCAATCATCGTGTCTTCTTGCTCAACAACGCCGTATTAGTGTGTTTTAACCATCTAATATTCCAACAAGATAATCTGTAAATAACTACGCCGTTATTTATAAACAACTTATATTTGTCGCTTTTCTTCATCCAATCGCTTTCCATGGGGCCCATAAAAGATCGCAATCGTCGCATTTAATATTCCCCGACAAGCATGCATAATATTCCACGACCAAAACGATTATTCCCCGACAATAATGAATATTTTATCACCACTGCTTATTCAAATATTTGCACATTTTACCCATAACTAACCACATTAATCAAATCCACCTTACTATTTCAAAATAATAAATAAAGGAAATTCCTTTTATTTAAAAATTTCGGGTCTTACAACCTCCCTCCTTATGAAATTTCATCCTCGAAATTGACGTACGTACTGGTGTGTTTGAAAAGATGAGAATACCTCGCTTTCATTTTCGCTTTCCAACTCCCGTGTCATTTCCTCAATAGCATGGTTTCTCCACAAAACTTTAACTTGTGGTATGACCTTCGTCGTGTAGGACATGCCCTTCCTATCCAAAATCTTGACAGTACCTCTTCACACGTTAAGTCTTCTGGCTATCTCGTCCGGTTTCTAACTCAATGACGTGGTTCGGTCGTCCACATATTTACGTAACCTCGATACGTGAAAATGTTATGAACACGCGTCCATACTTGGTGGTAAAACGAGTCTACGTGCCACGATTCCTATTCGATCGAGAATTTTAAATGGATTAATAAATCGAAGGTTTGAGCTTTCCTCACCTCACCGATTCTCTCGCTTTTGAAATAACAACTTCTTGCACCTCCTTCTTCAAATTCATTAGCTCGGTGTGTAGCTTGAATAACTTTAACTTTATCGATTAAAGTCGATTATACTCAGATATCATCACGTGGGTAACTAGAGTTTTCATCTTCATCTCTATTATTTGTAAATTATTCAAATGAGTCTTTGATAATATAATACTTCGTACTTGATATCGATCTTCTACTCAACACGCCGCCTACCACGTTCGCTTTTCAAGATGGCACGGTCGTAACACGTCTTTGAAATGAGTCTCCTCTCGAGTTCTTCAAGCTCTTCCCACATTCCTTGCTCCATTCGAATTTTGTATCTCTACAAGTCACCGAGTTAATGGAGTAGCGATTTGAGAAAATCTTTCCACGAATCTCCGATAATAACCAAATAAGCATGAAAGCTACGTATTTCGATTCATCGACTTAGGTTGCTCTCAATCGTGACTCATATCCCAATCTTGGATAAAGACGTCACAATGACACCTATCGATTCTTATCGCATCGAATATGACGTCCCCTACAGAGAGTCGGCTTAGTGAATTCCACAAAGGAAGTCACAAGATAAAGGCTCAGTACCAAATTTATAGTTGAATTTTTAACTCCTCAAGTTCAATAGAGCCATTCGATATGAGATTTTAGAAATGAGTTTTGTACCGGGGGTCAAAAGTCGATACAAAATTTAATATCGAAGCTTTGGGAGTAAGCCAAGAAATTCTTCAAAATACGTCGGAAAAATCAATAACAACAGAATATTATTCAAATTTGACGTGTCTTTATTCAAATCCATAACATGGACTAAGAAAACTTGACATCCGTAATAAACGAATGACGCCATGGCTTGATATGAAAATGTTTGACTTTCAATGGTTTGATTGCTCAATTGAATAACGTGTCTTAGAATATGAAAACTAACAACCTTACGAAAGCAATCAATTTTGGCGTGATGAGTAGTTAACCTTAAAATCACATCAAAAGCAAATATCTTTATAGGAATAAGGTCAACGAGTAATGTGATAAAGGCCAACCCGAATCAAGCAAGATTTCTAAACAAAGGATGAAATGAAAGTTTCTCCTAATGGAGTCTCCACAGATAGTCAAAGTCTAATTTCTCCGTAGTCTAGTTCAAACGTTGAACGCAAAGCAAGAGAGATAAAAGAATGGGTAGAACCAGATTCAAGTAAGGTATAAACTTCGCAAGAATTTATAATTAACTAACCTGCTAACTTCGTTCGGGTTCCTCGCATTTTAATGAAGTCCACGACAAACGCTTCTTCCGTGAATCGCCGACTTTGACTTTTCTCAGATCCGCCTCGGTGCCAACGTCCCAACTGGACTTGATTTCGCTTATAGACAAAATTGAGCTATGTGACCATCTTTTCCACAACTAAAACATACCTTGAAGGCTTTGAACAGTTTGACCTTATATGTCCCTCCTCCTCCGTGATCAGATAGCATCTAATTGGCGATCGTTCTCTTCCCTAGAATTTGTTCTTTGGTCGACATCTTCTGACGCCTTCCCGCCATCGTTAAATCTTCTCTTTTTAGATTGACATCTCTTTCCATAATATCAACGCGTCGTGCGGCTTTTACCCACGCATCACTCATTCTCACTCGTTCGCTTATTTCTTTCTTTCACCAGATTCCAACTTTATCATCTTATACTCGCCAAAGAGTGCTTCTGTTCAAGCATCACATATCGGGTAACACAAGCTTGAATCGTTGTGTGACGCCCCCAAAATTAGGTATACGTCACCCATCTTGGGTCGCCACTTACATGGTACATAAATTCAAATACAACTTACTAATATAACTGTGGTATAATACGACGACATAAATCGTGAGTTTGAATACAAATTTTGTCTACTAGATATTATACAAACTCAAAAGGAGTCCTCATTACGGCTATTATCACGCTTATTTCACGTAATAGCGAGGACTACTAATTCTATCCTCCGGACCATTACTTCGTTCCCCCGACTCGTCTCCAATTTATGTTCTCATTTCAAGAAGAAACGGTGAAAGAAAGGGTGAGCTCAACTAGCCCAATAAGAAATATTATGACTAAGATAATGCGTAATAAATTATCATTAGCCTTCAACAAAGTTAAACCGATAAAATATAATAGACAACAAGTTTAATCTGCAATGAATAAGCAATCCATTAACAGAGTCAAGAGAGAATAAAGTCTACTATCTTTTAGGTTTTAAAAGGTTTTCATCAATTTTTATCACGAGAGACTCGACAATAAATAAACCACCACATCTAATCATCCCCGCATTACGGTCCAAGGATTTTCATCAAGTTATCAATGGTCATGACTATACCGAATCACCCCCGGTCATAATCATACCAAAACTATCCATCATCGCATTACAAAGCCACCGAGGACTTTTGTCACATCATTTATATCAAGTCATGATTATACCGAATGATCCTCGTCATAATCATACTAAGTTCATCTACGCACGTAAGCCAAAGATAACATAATATAACATGAGGATGATGACAATGACATAATAATTCAATAAAACAAGTTCAAGAATTATTTAATCCATGAATTATTAACGTCCCAAATTGTCAACATAATATTTGTTTACATGTAGAGTAAAATTCAAGAATGATCAAGAAGAATATTTTCGTGAAAGATCTTTGGATGAAACGCAAATATCAAGGATATTCTACTAATTTCATGGAGTATAGAAGTCAAAGTTTTAACCAACCGGGTATAATAAAGAATGGAATAACAAAAGAAATCACCATACATGCGGTACTTGGCATGTATGTGTTATTCCAATGTAATAATAATAACGGAACCAGTCGGTGAAATTCACACCGGCGTGATGTTCCAACAGTAATAATAAAGATGGAACCGCATCCGGTGTAAAACACACGATAGGATATTCCAAATGTAATGATAAAAAGCGGAACCAGTCCCAGTAAAACACATGCATGTGATGTTCCAACGAATAATAAAAAGCGGAACCAGTCCCATGTAAAAAACACATGCATGTGATGTTCCAATGTAATAATAGAAGAATGTCACCAAGTATAGGTAAAAATCAGCATACAAAAGTTATTCCAATGTAATAAATAAAAATGGAATAACATAAGATTTCACCAAGTATAGGATATACCGCATATACAAAGGTTATGATATAGGGTATATCACTTTTACAAGTTATTCCAATGTAATAATAGTGAATGGAATAATGTGTTCTCTTCAAGAAGAAAGAATAACACCCCTTACCGTAAAAAAGAACCTAATATAAGTAGTGAAGTAGTTAGAATACTCTTCTTCTTTCTATAATTTTCTCTATAGCTTCTCTCTATAATTTCTCTCTCTAGTTTCAATGAATTCGTAAGAAAATAATGAAGGAATGAGCTTCTATTTATAGGAAAATGGAATGCGATAAGAATTAATCCATGAACGGTCTGTATTGATTTACTTTAATCGACGGTCCATATTTAAAGAAAAATCTTTTAAATAAAATATAATATATTCTATTTATATAAAAACATTTTACTATGCAAACACTATGCAATACTACGAAAAACACTATGCAAAAATACTATGCAAAACACTATGCAACACTATGCATAATAAAATATAATATATTCTATTTATGTAATAACTTTAATAAAGTATTCTATTTTATATAAAAGATGTTTCGCTTTTATTACGTTAATAATACGAATAAAACAAAACGTCATTATCGCTTATAATAATTCATATTATTAATCGACAATAATGGAATCAAACCGAGTGACTTCTCACATAAAGATCAATAATCAATACCGTGTGCTACTATGCAACCACACTTATTATCGTACTTTTACTACCGAGTAGTTCAACAAGAACTACTTAGAAACTTCCGCCGTTATTTCAATAAAATATTTTTGTCGCTTTCTCAATCCGACAATAATTACATTATGGGTCCACCAATGATTGAGTAGTTGTATTTAATATTCCCCGCTAAACCGAATATTCCCCACCAATCGAATATAATATAACCACTTGCATACTTTGCAAAATTTATAAATACTACCCACAACTATAATATTATCTTAAATTCACACCATAATATTAAAAAAATTATTTCAACAAAATTTAAATCTTTATTGATAAAATCTGGGGTCTCACACGCCGCAGATCCTTTTGCTCCCACGATCGCTCGCAATTCTTCACTTTCGCTTCTTCTAACTCATGAATACGATTTTGCAATTCTATATTTTGATCATAAAATACCTCTAATAAACTCTCTTCGTGTACCTCTTCTTCCTCACTCTCACCGCTACCTCCTGCGATTATCTCTTGCGTGCAACTATCAATTCTTCACTCACCATATGGATATCTCTAATTCCTTCTTCACCGACATCACATTATCCCGGTTGGCATGATTAGAGGTGTCTCCACGATCTCATTCACTCCATTGTTAACGCTTCTCGCAGCCCATTCTTAAAAACTATCATAAAACAAGGGTTAATTAAATAAATTAACAAATCACATAATACCCCTATATTACGACCAACCAACAAATAAGCTTAGGTAGACACACTAAGCGAAGGATTTACTCGCCTCTCCTCCTCCTAGTTCTATTCCCCGATCTCCGCCAGAGATCATATCCCTAAGCTCGATACCAACCGTGACGCCCCAAAATAGATCCATTCCATCCAACCCATTCTCGAGTCGCCAAATACATGGTACAAAAATAACTACAACTTTATTAATACATTTGTCGTGCAAAATACGCATAACATATATATCGTGAGTTTAAATACAAATATTGTCTTCTGATAATATCCACACTCAAATAAATCCTCATTATTAATACAAGATTTTTCTGTAATAGTGAGGACTACTAAAACAAATATCTAGAACCATCACTCCACACCCCCGACTAGTTCCTCGCTATAATCTCGCCTCCGAGAAGAAAAACGGAACAAAAGGAAAGGGTGAGCTCAACTAGCCCAAAGAAGAATGTTATGACTAAGATAATATAGAACAAATTATCGTTAGTCTTCAACAGGAAAAATACGATAGAATCACAATAGACAACAAGTTTCGAGATCAATATCCACAATGAAATAATAATTCATAGAAGAGTTACGTAGAAATGAAATCTACTATAATCTATGAATTTAATAGTTCCATCATCAATATTTTATCCCCAGAACATCAATCAATATTCATCTCAAATCAAATATTCATCTTTGCACTACAGTGCCAAAGATATTCATCATTAATCATGTTCATCTAAACACTGCTCATCTTCACACTACGGGCCAAAGATATTAATCGATCGGTCGTATTTCATCTCAACACTGCTCATCTTTGCACTACGCCAAAGATATTCATCAAGAAATCATTCATCTTTGCCACTACGGGCCAAAGATATTCCATAATATCATCATTTAAAATCAAGATGATGAAAATATTTTTAAAGAAACGAATCCAAAGAAACAAAATGACAAGGATTAAGGATTAAGGATTCGTGATTTGTTTTTTATCCACGCCCAAAAATACCTCAAAAATAATCATAGGGGTGTAAAATTCAAGAATGATCAAAACATGGATACAATCAAAGCTAGTATCCGAATAGATATTTTTTAGACGAAAAGAAAAATTTTCATTTTTCTATGAATAGTCTTGTATTTCGTGGATAATGTCGATATCGTGAATAAAGTCCAGATACGTGAATAAGAACTCACACCAAAAGATAGAAATTCTAAAAAACATCTTCACGCTTACTTAATAGTACTTTCGTGAATAAGAATCATGAATAAGAACTCATGAATAAGAACTCGTGAATAAGAACTCATGAATAAGAACCCCCGACATGAAAAAGTTCCAAATTTGATAAAAAGTTCCAACCTAATATTTCAAAGATAATGATATTGAAGAAATAATATCATTTGAGAAGAAAATAACATCCCTTACCTCGAAAGACAAAGATTTCTAATTGAAACACCTGGATATAAAGCTATGACTTGAACTTGCAATCAGAGTATAAGCAATACTCAAAGTATACTCAAAATACTCACAAGAATACGCTTCGATAATATAGAGAGAAAACTTCAGCTTTACGGTGTGATTTTCAATTCTAACCCAAGACCCTATTTATAGGAAATTGCTTAACAACAAAAAGTTGTAAAATTGAATATAATAATATTATTTATAAACAAAATTCCTTAGCCCACCTTTGAAATCTGATTTCAGCCATAGCACATGTTAAATGAGGTTCACAAACTCACCAAAAACGTTTTTCTCAAAATAATTAATTAAAACTCCCAAAATCAATTATTTCTAACTCCAAAACTTCAATAATTCATAATAAATAGCCCTTTTATCAGAAAATTCGAATCTCATGAGTTTTTATAGGAAATTCAATTCTCTACAACTTTCCAGAAGAAAGTTTTTCCAAATTCCAAACAAAATTGACCGGAATCCACAAACGGACGATTTTACAGGCTATAATCAAATTTCAATCAAGAAATGGGATCCACCAAACACACAAAACATGTGTTAATCATTTAATGCCACAAAATAACTCTTCCTCCTCATATACTCATATATCCCACATTCATTATAAAAAAATCACCAAGTATATATATTAAAATAATATATTTAAATGAATTATTTTATCGTAAAATGATAAAATATTAATTTTCAACAATTGTCATTTTAAAAATTTTCTCCATCTATATCCACATAAAATCAATATTTTCCTCATCATATAAATTAATAATTAATTATTCACAAATAATATTACGTAATCACAAGATCGGGCAACCGCACTGCTCCTCAGAAAGAGGGGCTTTCAATAAGGATCTCTCACTTTACTTGCGCCGCAATTAGGTGACCAAACCTCTCCTTAGATGTAACTTTCTAGACATTGCCAATAATGTTTTCTAATAATATTATTCAGATAATATAAATTATTGTCTCGATAATGAAAAATACCGCAGTAATGACAATTTATCAAAACAACAAGAATATAAAATATTAATCAAAGAATTATTGAATCAATAAAATAAAATACTTTGATAAGAATTCTTTAGTAATAATTATTGAGTAGTGCCTTCTTACGTAAGAATCAATAATTGGTGTGCAATCATCAAAGCTTATCGCTCAACAACGCCAGACAAGTGTGTTTTAACCACCGGGTATTCCAACAAAGATTAATTGGTAGAATAACTACGCTGCTATTTATAAACAACTTATATTTGTCGCTTTTCTTCATCCAATCGCTTTCAAGCATGGGGCCCACAAAAGATCACTACTGTCGTCATTTAATATTCCCCGACATTTAATATTCCACGACCAAACGAATATTCCCAAACAAATAATGAATATTTTATCACCACTGCTTATTCAAATATTTGCACATTTTACCCATAACTTGTGAGACCCCAGATTTTATCAATAAAGATTTAAATTTTGTTGAAATAATTTTTAATATTATGGTGTGAATTTAAGATAATATTATAGTTGTGGGTAGTATTTATAAATTTTGCAAAGTATGCAAGTGGTTATATTATATTCGATTGGTCTGGGAATATTCTATTAGCAGGAATATTCGTATAACTACTCAATCATTGGTGGACCCCATTAATGTAATTATTGTCATTGATTGAGAAAACGACAAAAATATTTTATCAAATAACTACGGATGTTTTACTGTGGTTACCGCTGAACTACTCTATAGTAGTAAAAGCACAAGAATAAGTGTGGTCAGATAAGAAATACACCAGTATCGATTATCGATGCTTATGTGAGAAGTCACTCATTGATTCCATTATCATTTATTAATAATATGAATTATTATAATGATAATGACGCTTTTGTTTTATTCAGATTATTAACGTAATAAAATGTAAACATCTTTTATATAAAATAGAATACTTTATTAAAGTTATTCTATAAATAGAATATATTATATTTTATTATGCATAAATGTTGCATAGTGTTTTTGATAGTGTTTTTTTGCATAAAGATTGCATAAAGTTTGCATAGTAAAATATTTTTTATATAAATAGAATATATTATATTTTATTTAAAAGATTTTTCTTTAAATATGGACCGCCGATTAAAGTAAATCAATCTGGACCGCTCATGGATTAGTTACTATGCATTCCATTTTCCTATAAATAAAGCTCATTCCTTCATTATTTTCTTACGAATTCATTGAAACTCTGTAGAGAGAAATTATAGAGAGAAGCTTATAGAGAGAAAATTATAGAAAGAAGAAGAGTATTCTGCTACTTCACTACTTCTATATTCATTTTTTTTAACGGTGGTGGTGTTATTCTTTCTTCTTGAAGAGAACTTCATTATTCCATTCATTATCATTCTGCTGAATAACTCGTAAAAGTGGCATACCCTATACATAACCTCAGATACGCCAGATACCCTATACTTGGTGAAATCCTTATGTTATTCCATTGCTTATTATTCTGCTGAATAACTCAGATACGCTGCCATTACCCTATACTTGGTGACATTCTTCTATTATTCGCTGGAACATCCTGCATCATGGTGTTTTACACCGACTCGTTTCGCTCTTTATTTATTCTCGTTGGAACATCCTGTCATGTGTTTTACACCGACCGGGTTCCGCTTTTATCATTCTCATTTGAATATCCTATCTGTGTGTTTTACACCGGATCCGTTCCATCTTTATTATTCTGCTTGAACATCCCGCTTGCGTGTGTGAATTTCACCGACCGTTCCGTTATTATTATTATGTTGAATAACTGCGCTATGCTAAAGCACCGCATGCACGGTGATTTCTTTTGTTATTCCATTCTTTATTATACCCAAATTGGTTAAAACTTTGACTTCTATACTCCATGAAATTAGTAGAATATCCTCGATATTTGCGTTTTCATCCAAAGATTTTTTCATGGAAATATTCTTCCGATCATTCTTGAATTTAACTCTACGAAACAAAGATCATGTTGATAATTTGGACGTTAATAATTCATGGATTAAATAATTCTTGAACTTGTTTTATTGAATTATTATGTCATTGTCATCATCCTCATGTTATATTATGTTATCTTTGCTTACGCATGCATAGATGAACTTAGTATGATTATGACCAGGATCATTCTAAGATAATCACGACTTGATATAAATGATGTGACAAAAGTCCTCGAAATGACTCAGTAATGCGTTGATGGATAGTTTTTGGTATGATTATGACCGTGGGTGATTCGGATAGTCATGACCATTGATAATTTGATGAAAATCCTCGACCGTGGTACAGGGATGATTAGATGTGGTGGTTTATTTATTGTCGAGTCTCAAATGATAAAAAATTGATGAAAACTTTTAAAACCTAAAGATAGTAGACTTTATTCTCTACTGACTCTTTTAATGGATTGCTTATTCCTCACCGCAGCTTAAACCGGTTGTCTATTGTATTTTATCGCTTTAACATCTGTTGAAGGCTAATGATAATTTATTCTCGCATTATCTTAGTCATAATATTTCTTCTTGGCTAGTTGAGCTCACCTTTTTCTTTCACCGTTTCTTCTTGAAATGAGAACATAAATTTGGACGAGTCTGGGAACGTAAGTAATGGTCCGGAGGATAAGATTAATAGTCCTCACTATTCGTGAAATAGTGTGATAATAGTTGTAATGAGGACTCCTTTTGAGTTTGTATAATATCTAGTAGACAATATTTGTATTCAAACTCATAGTTTATGTCGTATTGCATACCTATGCTTATATTAGTAAGTTGTATTTGAATTTATGTACCATGTAAGTGGCGACCCAAGATGGGTGACGATACCTAATTTTGGGGGCCACACGGTTATATCGTAGCTTAGGATATGATCCCCGGCTAAGATGTGAGAATAGTACTAGGAGGGAGAGAGACGGGAATTCCTTCGCTAGTATGACCTACCTAAGTTTATTTGGTATTTGATTGGTCACGAGTATAGTGATAATATGTTGCATGTTAATTAACCCTTGTTTTGTGACAAAGGTTTGTATTTAGATGTTGTGAATAGGGCTCTTGCTTATTGAGCGCGATAATGAGTCACCAACCAAAAGGTAACGACCAACAACACGATAATAATCATACCCACGGTGATACGACCATCGAATAATGATGACCATCGTGGGAGAAATTATCATGCCAAGAATGGTAACCACTTCTGTGGTAATCATTGCCAAGATAATAGAAGTGGAAATTTCAAGAAGAGAAGGTCATTTAGCTCGATTTTGTCGTGCACCAAAGTCAAGTCCAGTCCACTGACGGATAAGGCACCAAAGGCGATACGGATAAAACAAAGTCGGTGGTTTCATGAAGAGCGTTTTTCATGACTTCTTAAAAAGCAAGTGACTCGAACGGTTAGCACGGGTTAGTTAATTATAAATTTCTTGCAAGTCTATACCTTATAAGATACCGGTTCTACCCATTATTTTATCTCGCTTGCTTTATGCTCAACATTTAAATTTGACTCTCTAGAAGTTAGACTTTAACTTATTGGTTGAAACTTCGTTGGGAGAAACCTTCGTTACCTCCACCTGCTTATTAATCTTGTTGATTCAAATCGAAACTTTCACGCTACTCGTCAATCTTATCTCTTTGAAAATACTTGCCTTTGATTTTAGGAATCAATTGGTTAACTACTCATCATGCTTTTCGTAAGGTTGTTAGCTTTTATATTTATAACAACCCTCATATACCTAATTCAAAGTAACCAAACCCTAAAATTAATCATTGTCATATCAAGCCATAAGTAAAGAGCCCCGAACCTTTCGTTGTTGACTTCCTTGTGTGGAATGCAATCCGCCGACTTTACAGAGGCGACGCCATGACCAAGATGGCAAGTTTATAGGTATCATTGTGAGGTGCTATCTAGGTTAAGGGATAGAAGTCACAACAGTATCAATGTGACGTACTATCCAAGTCTTGGATGAGAGTAATAGCTTTGAATGATATTTCTATCATTAATAAATTTCTTGACGATTCTCAAGATTTCCTAGCCTACCCTAGAGCGTGAAATCGAATTTTGTATTGACCCAAAGATAAAAAACCCATTTCTTAAACCCTCAAATATTTCTTCAACTAAAAGGATCTGTTTACGAGGATTATGATGAAAGTCATAATAAAAGCATTGGACTAATGAAAATTATGGGTATATGGTATTAGTAAGTTATATGATGAGTTATGTTGGTTAGTATGTGAAAACATGAAAGTTTCTTAGAAATCACAAAGAGTTGAAAATCAGATTTTAGTGAAAAACGTAACATGAAATTCAATTGACCATATCTCCTATTATATTTTGAATTTTTGAATGTGGTCAAATCCTAGAGTTAGATCTATGAGTTACCTAACTAATCCAAGTGGAATTACTGGAAAAGGTGTTGTAAATTTTTGTGTGGACTGATTTTAGCAAAGGAGGTCAAAGCTGTAAATTTCGAAAATGCTACTGCCCAGAAACTTTAAAGGGCTGTTTCGGCCACTTAAATTATGAGAAAAATTCTGGCCTTTTGGGACATGAAGGTATATGGTATAACGTATCTCCTGTCCAAAAATGAGCTCATTCTGACTTAAAATGAGCAAGTTATGACTATTTCAATATTTAGATTTTTCCTATTTAAAAACGCTATAACCGGAGTTCTATAACTCCGATGACCATGAAATTTAAACTAGAAGCTCATGTTAACATGTGTAAGGTCCTGCCAAGATTTGGGAATTTTGGAGTTAAACTTGAGGTAGCTAATTTCTTAAGGAATTAATTAGAAATTAATTTTTGAAAAATAGTAAATGAATTTTAAAAATTCGAGAAAAATATATTTTCATCATGGGACTATATTATGCTAAATCCCAGAAAAGAAATATTTTGGGACTGATTTGGTATTTTTCATGAAAATAGTTTAGTTACTGAACATATGAGTTAAATATGTTATGTGAAGTATGAAAGTTGAAAATAGGATTTTATGGCTAGAAAATCCTATATAGAGTATATGCATATTTTTTGAGGATTTGATAATTGGTAATGATATCTTATGAGTATGGCATTTTGAATGATTAAATGCATTATATGGTAAAGCGTAAAACATTGAGATAAAATTGTTTATAAATTTAAGAAGTGATTAAAATATTGGTATAATATTAATGATATTAGATTATGAGATTATTAAGTGATTGATAACATGGGGGATATTCTTGAATCCTGGATAAATTATATTATAAATGTTTAATATTTATCCTTTATCTTATTTGATTGATTCTTTATATCATTATCCTCATGTTTATATTTTTTTTAAAGTCATCTCGTGGCTCAGTAGAGCATAGATGGACTTGGTATGATTATGACTGAGGATCATTCGTGATAATCATAATCAGAATTGAAACACAATTATCTTTGGTCGTAGTGTATGGATAATTTGTGGTCGTGATACTAATGAATATCCTTAGCTTTGTAGTGCGGTGGGATGATTCGACGATGTGGATTAATTATTGAAATGAAGTCTCAAAGAATGAAATATTAATTCATGGATGCGTTCAAAGTCATCTCGTGGCTTTACGTGCATAGATGGACTTGGTATGATTATGACCGAGGGATCATTCGGTATAATCATAACCAGTAATTGAAAACACAATTATCTTTAAGTAGTAGTGCATGGATAATTTGTGGTCGTGATACTAATAAATATCCTTAATTAGTAGTGCGGGGATGATTCGACGATGTGGATTAATTATTGAAATGAGTCTCAAAGAATGAAATATTAATTCATGGATGTGTTCAAAGTCATCTCGGGCTTACGTGCATAGATGGACTTGGTATGATTATGACCAGGATCATTCGGTATAATCATAATCAGTAATTGAAAACACAATTATCTTTAGCCGTAGTGTATGGATAATTTGTGGTCGTGATACTAATGAATACACAATTATCTTTGGGTCAGTAGTGCATGGATAATTTGTGGTCGTGATACTAATGAATATCCTCGGCCCAGTAGTGCGTGGATGATTCGATGATGTGGATTAATTATCGAAATGAGTCTCAAAGAATGAAATATTAATTCATGGATGTGTTCAAAGTCATCTGTGGCATACGTGCATAGATGGACTTGGTATGATTATGACCACGGATTATTCGGTATAATCATAACCGTAAATGAATACACAATTATCTTTGGTCAGTAGTGCATGGATAATTTGTGGTCGTGATACTAATGAATATCCTCGGCCCAGTAAAGTGCGGGGATGATTCGATGATGTGGATTAATTATTGAAATGAGTCTCAAAGAATGAAATATTAATTCATGGATGTGTTCAAAGTCATCTGCGCTTACTACGTGCATAGATGGACTTGGTATGATTATGACCGTGGATTGTTCGGTATAATCATAACCAGTAATTGAAAACACAATTATCTTCGCCGTAGTAGTACATGGATAATTTGTGGTCGTGATACTAATGAATATCCTCGGCCCGTAGTGCGAGGATGATTCGATGATGTGGATTAATTATTGAAATGAGTCTCAAAGAATGAAATATTAATTCATGGATGCGCTTCAAAGTCATCTCGTGGCTTACGTGCATATGATGGACTTGGTATGATTATGACCAGTGATTGTTCAAGTATAATCATAATCAGATTGAAAACACGAATATCCTTGCCGTTGGTGCATGGATAATTCGTGGTCGCCATACTATTAAGTCAAGGTCTTAGCATTATTGGTTTTACAACAGTATATCTTTAAATTTGTAGTGCAAAGATGAATTGTTAATGAATATCTTTACGGGATTGCAAAAAATGAATTTAATGTTTTAAACGATAAAGGTATTCAAGGTATCCTCATCTCTTTATCATATCAGTATCGCACTCCCAATTTCGAGGGCGAAATTCCATAAGGAGGGGAGATCAGGAGACCCCGATTTTATCAATAAAGATTTAAATTTTGTTGAAATAATTTTTAATATTATGGTGTGAATTTAAGATAATATTATAGTTGTGGGTAGTATTTATAAATTTTGCAAAGTATGCAAGTGGTTATATTATATTCGATTGGTCGGGAATATTCTTATTTAGCAGGAATATTCGTATAACTACCAATCATTGGTGGACCCTACAATGTAATTCATTGTCGATCGAGAAAACGACAAAAAATATTTTATCAAATAACGGCGGATGTTTTACCGTGGTTACCGTTGAACTACTTCTTGTAGTAAAAGTACAATAATAAGTGTGGTTGCATAGAGAAGACACCAGCGATTGATTATCGATGCTTATGTGAGAAGTCACTCATTTTGATTCCATTATCATCGATTAATAATATGAATTATTATAATGATAATGACGCTTTTGTTTTATTCAGATTATTAACGTAATAAAATGTAAACATCTTTTATATAAAATAGAATACTTTATTAAAGTTATTCTATAAATAGAATATATTATATTTTATTATGCGTAGTGTTGCGTAGTGTTTTGCATAGTGTTTTGATAGTATTGCATAGTGTTTGCATAGTAAAATATTTTTATATAAATAGAATATATTATATTTTATTTAAAAGATTTTTCTTTAAATATGGACCGTCGATTAAAGTAAATCAATCTGACCGCTTTCATGGATTAGTTACTACGCATTCCATTTTCCTATAAATAAGCTCATTCCTTCATTATTTTCTTTTAATTCATCAAACTCTGTAGAGAGAAATTATAGAGAGAAGTATAGAGAGAAAATTATATAGAAAGAAGAAGAGTATTCTGCTACTTCACTACTTCTATATTCAGCTTCTTTTTACTAGTAAGTGTTATTCTTTCTTCTTCAAGAGAACTTCATTATTCCATTCATTATCATTCTGTTGAATAACTCAGTAAAAGTGGCATACCCTATACATAACTTCAGATACGCCAGCATACCCTATACTTGGTGAAATCCTTATGTTATTCCATTGCTTATTATTCTGCATTGGAATAACCTCAGATACGCTGGTTTACCCTATACTTGGTGACATTCTTCTATTATTCTCGCTTGGAACATCCTCGTCTCATGTGTTTTACACCGGACTGGTTCCGCTTTTATTATTATTCTGCTGGAACATCCTCGTCATGTGTTTTACACCTTTACCGGGTTCCGCTTTTATCATTCTCGTTGAATATCCTATCTGTGTGTTTTACACCGGATCCGGTTCCATCTTTATTATTCTCATTGGAACATCCCGCTTGCAGGTGAATTTCACCGACCGGTTCCGTTATTATTATTATGTTGGAATAACTCGCTCTATGCCAAGTACCGCATGCACGGTGATTTCTTTTGTTATTCCATTCTTTATTATACCCAAATAGTTAAAACTTTGACTTCTATACTCCATGAAATTAGTAGAATATCCTCGATATTTCATGCGTTTCATCCAAAGATCTTTTCATGGAAATATTCTTCCGATCATTCTTGAATTTAACTCTACGAAAACAAAGATTATGTGTTGATAATTTGGACGTTAATAATTCATGGATTAAATAATTCTTGAACTTGTTTTATTGAATTATTATGTCATTGTCATCATCCTCATGTTATATTATGTTATCTTTTGGCTTACGTGCGATAGATGAACTTAGTATGATTATGACCAGTGGATCATTCTAAGATAATCACGACTTGATATAAATGATGTGACAAAAGTCCTCAATGACACAGAATGCAAAGTTGATGGATAGTTTTTGGTATGATTATGACCAGGGGTGATTCTAAGATAGTCACGACCATTGATAATTTGATGAAAATCCTCGACCGTGGTACAGTGGGGATGATTAGATGTGGTGGTTTATTTATTGTCGAGTCTCAAATGATAAAATTGATGAAAACTTTTTAAAACCTAAAAGATAGTAGACTTTTATTCTCTACTTGACTTTTTTTAATGGATTGCTTATTCAACTGCAGCTTAAACCGGGTTGTTTATTGTATTTTATCGCTTTAACATCATTGAAGGCTAATGATAATTTATTCTCGCATTATCTTAGTCATAATATTTCTTCTTGGGCTAGTTGAGCTCACCCTTTCTTTCTTTCATCGTTTTCTTCGTGAAATGAGAACATAAATTTTGACGAAGCCTGGGAACGTAAGTAATGGTCCGGAGGATAGCATTAATAGTCCTCACTATTCTCGTGAAATAGTGTGATAATAGTTGTAATGAGGACTCCTTTTGAGTTTGTATAATATCTAGTAGACAATATTTGTATTCAAACTCATAGTTTATGTCGTATTGTACACTACGCTTATATTAGTAAGTTGATTTGAATTTATGTACCATGTAAGTGGCGACCCAAGATGGGTGACGTATACCTAATTTTGGGGGCGTCACATAACTAACCACATTAATCAAATTCACCCTTACTATTTCAAAATAATAAATAAAGGAAATTTTTTTTTATTTAAAAATTTGAGGTCTTACATTATTATTATTATTATTATTATTGAAATACTACGATTGTATTATCCTTTTTTGGTCATTTGTATTATTACAATAATAATTATTATTATTACAGCTATTACAATTATTATTATTATTACAATTCCTAAAAGCGATGCTACTTAGTTTAAATATTAGTATTATGTAAATTTAAACATGGTAGATAGTTAGTACAATTGTTTTTATTGAAATATAAGGTTTACAATTTGAAGAGTTTAGAGTTCGAGATTCTTGTGAGTAGAATATTTTCTTTAAGAAAATTTTAACCTCCACATCAAAGAAAATAAACTGCCACGTCGTGAAAAAATAGAAATAACTCAAGATAACAAGATTCCGTCTGTTTTTTGAACGGAAAATCGAATCTGAAAGAACCATTTTGTAAGTTTTGAAAGTACAGCTTATTCGATTAGAATAAAAAAAAAGTTTCGATAACCACAATGAAAACCGGACCCCAATACAATGACCAAAACCTTATTTATCCCTTTTCTATAAATATACTATCTCTTTTATCCTTGCATTGTCATACTTGAACACATTAAATAATGTGTCCGGAATGAGAAAAGTTATATTAAGGGGGAGAGAGAGAGAGAGTATAAACCACGGCGGGATTAACCATGAGTACAAAAGTGAATCTATTGGCTGAAAAATACCCGTACCACTTCCTCTCCCTTTCGGGCTTAATTGGGGGGCTTCCGGTACGTACGTTAGTGCGGTACGTGTTATTTTTTTATTTTTTTTTACAGTATTTTTTTAGTAAAAAATATATATTTTTTTACAAAATTTTATTCAAATTTACTCTATTATTTTTTATTTATTATTCTAAAAATTATGGTTAAAATAAATAAATACATTGTGCCGCACTGACGTCCGGTACATTTTGTACTGGACCCCCCCTCCCCCTCCCCCTCCCCCTCCCGTCTCTTTCTCTATTCCGTTTCCATTAAATCGGAGCCAGATATGGCCATATGACATTTGGTCCACGATTCTAATCTTTTTCTTATATCGGAAAAATGGTTAGTATAAAATTAATTTTAGTTAATTAATTAATAAAGAATTGATACACATGTCAAAATATTTTTTTTTTTACGTGTTAACAGTGTATTGATCAATTGACTTTGTGACAAACGAATTTATCTTTCGGATTCAAATATGTAGGAGTATTTAGCTTTTCCCTCACTGTAAATGATACTTTTCTCCTCCCACTTATCTACTAAACAAGCTTAGCATTTGAACAAGCAGTTGAAGCCTTACAAGAGCATCATTTTATCTTAATTTGATTTTTGGCTCAAACTCTCTCCTTATTTTGAGAGAATTAGTGTTATTTTAACTGTGTATACTAGCAATGGACCTTGACTGAAAACTAGTACTAGTACTAGTACTAGTATGATTTATTTATTGATCACAAAAAATTAGAGCAATAATTCTCAATTGTTGAAAACGACAATTCATGGTGTACCACCTTGTCGTTTGGATGTCCAACACGTTGTACCATTAATTAGGATTTATTTGCAGTAATACCAGGGGGAGCGAAGCGAGGTCGAATGAGAATGGCATTTATGTGGTTAGGGTAAAAATTAGGGGTAAAGGAGAATAGAAATGTCCGAATATAGTGGGACCAGGCTGTCCCACCCGCAACCTACCTGCACATGAGATGCTAAGCGCAAAGTTGTAAGGTACAAAAATGCTTAGGGATGGAGATGGTGGTAATGGTCCCACGCTATTTAAGGCCTCGTCGTTATTACGATGTCACCGTCCTGCTAAGCCCACTCTGATATTTTTTCAAACCGGCCCTTACGGTAGACAGTCAACTTTAACATAGGATATACTACTATTAATTATTACTAATGCCAAAATAAATACTAACTCCGTCATTCCTCCAAATAAAGAGTTAAATAAAAAAATACGGTTCATAAAAACATTTATGTATAAAAGTAAAATTTTTATTTTTTGTATAAATATGATTCATAAAAGTTTTAAATAAATAAATTTTATAATTAATAATTTTTATTATAGAGTACTCCATTATGTTAAAATTTTAACATACTTTTAGGCAAAATGATACTTTCAAGTTATCTCTCAATTTATATAATTATTTAATATTTTATATGTGGGGAAAATAATAATATTGTAGGGATGACAATCGCTTCCTAGTTGTGATAAAGTCTACTAGTATTGTATTTATTTATTTTAAAAGTCTTATTTGAATATTTTTATGAATCTAATTTATATATTTTTAAATAATAGTAGTAATAAAATCGTTAAATTTATTATCATAGTAATATTAGTATTATGTAAGTATATAAAATCGAAAGTCATAAAATAAATTCAACCCCCCGCTCTAGTTAATTTGGGCGGTCAAAAATAAATAAATAAACCACCGGTTGTTTTGTCTCGTTGTTGAGGTGTGAGTGACCATAGAGTTGATGACTGTTAATGTAGCTTTCTCGCCATCTAGCCAAGGGAGGGGAGGGGAGGGGACTCGCTTATAAATAAGAATTCAATTATTCATGCGTCCCATCAACGAGCAGTAAATGCGCGTGAGGCAATCACCTGCTACACTACAGTATCGTGTACGGTGTATCGACTCCACAGAGTAACCAATCCTGCTAAAATACGCCAAACCCACTTCTGTCGTCATCCCAACCCGACACTTTTCGCCAGATTCTTTTGTCGTTTTGGAAACCCATTCCCCCAAAAGAACTTCAAGTTGAACGTGGACCCATAAAAGCCAACGACCTCTTGACCCGCACTTTTTTCCTACAACTCAAATAATATGATACTTATTAAATATTTTATTAATAATTTAAAAAATAATTAATTATATGAGATTTATTTAATTTAATATAATAAACTTAATAAATATTAACACATCATTTGATAACATATTTGTCATCGGTTTAAAATTAATGTGACCAAAAGTGATATTTTAGTAATGAAATTTCATTCCTTACTATTCTCTCCCCGTTCATATATATATACGAAATTTTAGATTTATGCATAATAATTAAAGTAATAATTTATAAATAGTTAAAAATGTAGTAATTTTCTAATATACCCTTGATTGATTTTAAACCTCCATTGAGATAAATGAACAACATGAAAAAGAATAAAATGAAGAAGATGTGACGTCCCCAAAATAGGTATACATCACCTATTTCAGTCATCAAATATATAATCTTAAATTTAAATACAACTTGATTATCTGACGATTAAATGTAAAATACGATAAAATACATCTTTGTGAGTTTATACAAATATTGTCATCTGAATAATATTCACACTCAATTTAGTCCTTATTACATTTATTATCATCGCATTTAACGAGAATAGTAAAGATTCTTAAGACACAATCTACGGAACATCACTTTTTCCGAAGTAGTCCAATTCGTTACCATTTCACGAAAAAAGCGGTGAAAAGAAAGGGTGAAATCAATTAAGCAATTAAAAATATTATGACTAAGATAATGCGAATAAATTATCATTAGTCCTCAGCGATGATAAAGCGATAAAATCTGATAGACATCGAGTTTAAGCTGCGGTGAACATCTGATCCATTAAAAGAGTCAGTGGAGAATAAAATTTACTATCTTTTATGATTTAAAAGGTTTTTCATCACTTTTATCATGAGAGACTCGAACAATAAATAATCCACATCATCCCCGCATCACTACTGACGATGATATTCATTAGTATCGCGAAACATAATTTATCCAATGCACTACTACGGTAGATGATATTTGTGTATTCATTAATGATCGTGATTATGCCAACAACAATGTCCATCGATACAACTCTCTTTGGCGATGAGGACTTTTTTACCACATCATTTGTAATATTACGGTCGTGATTACATTAGAATAATCCACAGTCATAATCATATGCAAGTCCATTTATGCACTTTCTGACGATGACTTTCAACAAAATATAAACGTGAGGATGATGACAATGATATAAGAATTGATAAAAGCAAGTTCAAGAATTAATTTATCCGAAACTAATAACGTTAAATTATCGACGTGATACTTTCTTTTAGAGTAAAACTTTAAGAATGCTCGGAAAGAATATTTTCATGAAAATCTTTTGGATGAAGCGAAATATCGAGATATTCCACTAATTTCATGGAGTGTAGAAGTCAAAACTTTAACCAATGAGTATAATAAAGAATGGAATAACAAAATAAATCACCACGTAAATGCGGTCTTGGCGTAGACGAGGTTATTCCATCGAATAATAAATAACGGAATCGAGTTCGAGCGTAAAACGCTTGCAGACGAATATTCTAACGAGAATAATAAAGATGGAACCGGTCCCGTAAAAAACCTTGCAGATGCGAGGATATTCCAATGAGAATAATAAAGATCAAACCAGTCCGGTGATAACGTCTGACGAGGATATTCCAACCGAGAATAATAACGAATGGAATAACAACGAAATCACCAAGTATAGGGTGAATTTCAGCGTATCTGAGTTATGTGAGACCCAGATTTTATCAATAAAGATTTAAATTTTGTCGAAATAATTTTTAATATTATGGTGTGAATTTGAGATAATATTATAGTTGTGGGTAGTATTTATAAATTTTTGCAAAAATGTATGCAGTGGTTATATTATATTCGATTGGTGGGGAATATTCGGTTTAGCGAGGGAATATTAAATACAATGACTCAATCATTGGTGGACCCTAGCGAAATTATTATCGGATTGAGAAAGCGACAAAAATATTTTATTGAAATAACGGCGAAAGTTTTACTGGTTGATCTTTTTGTTGAACTACTTTCGGTAGTAAAAATACGATGTCGTGTGGTTGCGTAGTAGCAGCGGTATTGATTATTGATCTTATGTGAGAAGTCACTCGGTTTGATTCCATTATTGTCGATTAATAATATGAATTATTATAGCGATAATGACGTTTTGTTTTATTAAGTATTATTAGCGTAATAAAAGCGAAACATCTTTTATATAAAATAGAATACTTTATTAAAGTTATTACATAAATAGAATATATTATATTTTATTATGCGTAGTGTTGCGTAGTGTTTTGCGTAGTGTTTTGCATAGTATTGCATAGTGTTTGCGTAGTAAAATGTTTTTATATAAATAGAATATATTATATTTTATTTAAAAGATTTTTCTTTAAATATGGATAGTCGAGTTAAAGTAAATCAATCTGAATGAGTTCATGGATTAATTCTTATGCATTCTATTTTCCTATAAATAGAAGCTCGTTCCTTCATTATTTTCTTTACAATTCATTGAAACTAGAGAGAGAAATTATAGAGAAAGCTATAGAGAAAATTATAGAAAGAAGAAGAGTATTCTACTTACTTCACTACTACATATTAGGTTCTTTTACGGTGAGGGTGTTATTCTTTCTTCTTGAAGAAACTTACATTATTCCATTCATTATTATTACATTGGAATAACTTTGTAAAAGTGGCATACCTATACATATAACTTTGTATCTGTGGCATACCTATACTTGGTGAAATCCTTATGTTATTCCATTCTTTATTATTACATTGGAATAACTTTTGTATCTGCCATTTACCTATACTTGGTGACATTCTTCTATTATTACATTTGGAACATCCTGCATGCATGTGTTTTACAGGACTGGTTAAAATCTTTATTATTATTACATTTGGAACATCACATGCATGTGTTTTACAGGACACGGTTCCGTCTTTATCATTACATTGGAATATCCTATCATGTGTTTTACACAGGATCTGGTTCCATCTTTATTATCCTGTTGGAACATCACATCGGTGTGAATTTCACGACACAGTTCCGTTATTATTATTACATTGGAATAACACATACATGTCTGAAATCTGCATGCGTGGTGATTTCTTTTGTTATTCCATTCTTTATTATACCCGGTTGGTTAAAACTTTGACTTATACTCCATGAAATTAGTAGAATATCCTTGATATTTGCGTTTCATCCAATATCTTTTCATGGAAATATTCTTGATCATTCTTGAATTTAACTCTACGTAAGCGATGTCATGTTGATAATTTGGGCGTTAATAATTCATGGATTAAATAATTCTTGAACTTGTTTTATTGAATTATTATGTCATTGTCATCATCCTCATGTTATATTATGTTATCTTTTTGGCTTACGTGCATAGATGAACTTAGTATGATTATGACCGAGGATCATTCGGTATAATCATGACTTGATATAAATGATGTGACAAAAGTCCTCGATGGCACTTTATAATGCGATGATGGATAGTTTTGGTATGATTATGACCGAGGGTGATTCGGTATAGTCATGACCATTGATAATTTGATGAAAATCCTTGGCCAGTAGTGCGGGGATAATTAGATGTGGTGGTTTATTTATTAAAATTTGAGTCTCAAATGATAAAAATTGATGAAAACCTTTTAAAACCTAAAAGATAGTAGACTTTATTTTCTACTTGACTCTTTTAATGGATTGCTTATTCATTTAGCAGATTAAACTGGTTGTCTATTGTATTTTATCGGTTTAACATTTTTTGAAGGCTAATGATAATTTATTACGCATTATCTTAGTCATAATATTTCTTCTTTGGGCTAGTTGAGCTCACCCTTTCTTTCATTATTCTCTTGAAATGAGAACATAATTTGGAGACGAGTCGAGGAGCGAAGTAATGGTCGAGAGGATAGCATTAGTAGTCCTCACTATTACGTGAAATAGTGTGATAATAGTTGTAATGAGGACTCCTTTTGAGTTTGTATAATATCTAGTAGACAATATTTGTATTCAATCTCACGGTTTTATGTAAGTATTGTACCTACACAATTATATTAGTAAGTTGTATTTGAATTTATGTACCATGTAAGTGGCGACCCAAGATGGGTGATGTATATCTAATTTTGGGGGCGTCACGGTTGATATCGAGCTTAGGGATATGATCCTGGCTAAGATGTGAGAATAGTAATAGGAGGGAGGCAGAGGGAATTCCTTCGCTAGTATGACCTACTAAGTTTATTTGGTATTTGATTGGTCGGTTTAGAGTAGTATAGTGATAATATGTTGCATGTTAATTAACCCTTGTTTTGTGGCGGTGTTTGTATTTAGATGTTGTGAATAGGGCTCGGTTATTGGAGCGCGATAATGAGTCACTCAACCAAAAGGTAACGACCAACAACACGATAATAATCATCTTGGTGATAACGACCATCGAACAATGATGACCATCGTGGGAGAAATTATCATGCGAGAATGGTAACCACTTGATTGGTAATCATGGCGAAGATAATAAAAGTGGAAATTTCAAGAAGAAGGTCATTTAGCTCGATTTTGTGCGTGCACCAAAGTCAAGTCCAATTTGGGACGGTGGCACCAAAGGCGGATCTGGATAAAAAAAAGTCGGTGGTTTCAGGAAGAAGCGTTTTTCGTGACTTCTCGAAAAGTGGGTAACTTGAGCGAAGTTAACGCAGGTTAGTTAATTATAAATTCTTGTGAAGTCTATACCTTATAAGATCTGGGTTCTACCCATTATTTTATCTCTCTTTGCTTTGCGTTCAGCGTTTAAATTTGACTCGGGAGAAGTTAGACTTTGACTTATTGGTTGAAACTTCGTTAGTAGGACCTTCGTTACTCGCTTCTTATTTTTAAATCTTTTTGATTCAAATAAACACTTTCACGTTACTGTCGATCTTATCTCTTTGAAAATACTTGCCTTTGAGGTAATTTTTGAAAGCGATTGATTAACTACTCATTATTCTTTTAAATAAGGTTGTTAGCTTTTATATTCATAACCAACCTGTTATACGAATTCAAAGTAACCAAACCCTAAAGTTAATCACTGTTATATCAAGCCATAAGTAAAGAGCTCCGAACCTTTCGTTGTTGACTTCCTTGTGTGGAATGCACCAAAGCCGGACTTTCTGTAGGCGACATCGTGAATGAAGATGGCAAGTTTATAGGTATCATTGTGAGGTGCTATCTAGGTTAAGGGATAGAAGTCACGCAGTTGGTATCGATGTGACGTCTTATCCAAGTCTTGGAGGAGAGTCACGAGTTTTGAATGATATTTCTATTATTAATAAATTTCTGGCGTATTCTTGAAGACTTCCTAGCCTACCCTAGAACGTGAAATCAAATTTTGTATTGACCCCAATGACAAAAAACTCATTTCTTAAACCCTCGAATATTTCTTGACTAAAAGGATCATTTACGAGGATTATGATGAAAGTCATAATAAAAGCATTGGACTAATGAAAATCATGGGTATTATGTGGTATTAGTAAGTTTTATGATGAGTTATGTTGGTTATTATGTGAAAACATGAAAGTTTCTTAGAAATCACAAAGGGTTGAAAAATTAGATTTTGGTAAAAAGCGTAACATGAAATTCAATTGACCATATCTCCAATTATATTTTTAATTTTGAATGTGGTCAAGTCCTAGAGTTAGATCTATGAGTTACCTAACTAATCCAAGTGGAATTACTGGAAAAGGTGTTGTAGATTTTTTTGTGGACTGATTTTAGCAAAGGGAGGCCAAAGCTGTAAATTTCAAAAATGCTACTGCTTGAAACTTTAAAGGGGCTTTTCGGCCACTTAAATTATGAGAAAAATTTTGGCCTTTAGGGACATGAAGGTATATGGTATAAAGTACCTCCTGTCCAAAAATGAGCTCATTACGACTTAAAATGAGCAAGTTATGACTCTTTAAATATTTAGGTTTTAGGCGCGAAAAAGCTATATAGGAGTTCTATAACTCAGATGACCATGAAATTTAAACTAGAAGCTCACGTTAACATGTGTAAGGTCCTGCCAAGATTTGGGAATTTTTGGAGTTAAACTTGAGGTAGCTAATTTCTTAAGGAATTAATTAGAAATTGATTTTGAAAAATAGTAAATGAATTTTAAAAATTAGAGAAAATATATTTTCATTATGGGACTATATTATACTAAATCCTAGAAAAGAAATATTTTTGGGACTGATTTGGTATTTTCATGAAAATAGTTTAATTCTGAACATATGAGTTAAATATGTTATGTGAAGTAATAAAGTTGAAAATAGGATTTTATGGCTAGAGAAATCCTATATAGAGTATATGTATATTTTTTTTGATGAGGATTTGATAATTGGTGATTATATTTTATGAGTATGGCATTTTGAATGATTAAATGCATTATATGGTAAAAGCGTAAACAATTGAGATAAATTGTTTATAAATTTAAAAAGTGATTAAAATATTATTATAATATTAATGTTATTAGATTATGAGATTATTAAGTGATTGACAACATGGGGATATTCTTGAATCTGGATAAATTATATTATAAATGTTTAATATTTATCTTTTATCTAATTTGATTGATTCTTTATATCATTATCCTCGTTATTTATATTATGTTGAAAGTCAATACGTGGCTTTTGTAGTGCGTAGATGGACTTGGTATGATTATGACCGAGGGATTGTTGGTATAATCATAGCAAAAAATGAATACACAATTATCTTTGGTAGTAGTGCATGGATAATTTGTGGTCGTGATACTAATGAATACACAATTATCTTTGGTAGTAGTCAAATGGATAATTTGTGGTGCGTAATCTTAATGAATACACATTATCTTTGGTAGTAGTGCATGGATAATTTAATGGTCGTGATACTTAATGAATACACAATTATCTTTGGTAGTAGTGCATGGATAATTTGTGGTGCGTTATACTAATGAATACACAATTATCTTTGGTAGTAGTGTTATAATTTATGGTCGTGAATCTTAATGAATACACAATTATCTTTGGTAGTAGTGCGGGGATAATTTGTGGTCGTGATATCTTAATGAATACACAATTATCTTTGGTAGTAGTGCATGGATAATTTGTGGTCGTGATACTAATGAATACACAATTATCTTTGGTAGTAGTGCATGGATAATTTGTGGTCGTGATCTTAATGAATACACAATTATCTTTGGTAGTAGTGCATGGATAATTTGTGGTCGTGATCTTAATGAATACGATTATCTTTGGTAGTAGTGCATGGATAATTTGTGGTCGTGATACTTAATGAATACACGATTATCTTTGGTAGTAGTCCATGGATAATTAGTGGTAAATGATCTTAATGAATACACGATTATCTTTGGTAGTAGTGCATGGATAATTAAATGGTCGTGATCTTAATGAATATCCTTGGCACGTAGTGCGAGGGATGATTCGATGATATGGATTAATTATTGAAATGAGTCTCGTGATGAAATATTAATTCATGGATGTGGTAAAAGTCATCTTTGGTAGTAGTGCATTGATAGACTTGGTATGATTATGACCACGGATTATTCGGTATAATCATGGCCAGTAATTGAAAACACGAATATCCTTGGCGATGGTGCATGGATAATTCATGGTTGTGATACTATTAAAATTTGAGTCTCGGTATTATTGGTTTCTGATTATATATCTCTTTGAATTTGTAGTGGATGAATTATTAATAAATATCTTTGGCTTTGTAGTGCAAAGATGAATTGTTAATGAATATCTTTGGTAGGATTGCAAGATGAACTTAATATTTTCAACGATAAAGGTATTCAGGTATCCTCACCTCTTTATCATACCAGTCGTACCCCTAATTTCGAGGGAAATTCCATAAGGAGGGAGATTGTGAGACCCAGTTTTATCGATAAAGATTTAAATTTTGTCGAAATAATTTTTAATATTATGGTGTGAATTTGAGATAATATTATAGTTGTGGGTAGTATTTATAAATTTTGCAAAGTATCACAGTGGTTATATTATATTAGATTGGTGGGGAATATTAGGTTTAGCGGGGAATATTAAATCTGACGGCTCAATCATTGGTGGACCTCACAGCGAAATTATTATCGGATTGAAAAAACGACAAAAATATTTTATTGAAATAACGGCGAAAGTTTTCTGGTTGATCTTGTTGAACTACTTTCGGTAGTAAAAGAAATGCGATGTCGTGTGTGTTGTTGCGTAGTAGCACCTGCGGTATTGATTATTGATCTTTATGTGAGAAGTCACTCGGTTTGATTCCATTATTGTCGATTAATAATATGAATTATTATAGCGATAATGACGTTTTGTTTTATTAGTATTATTAACGTAATAAAAGCGAAACATCTTTATATAAAATAGAATACTTTATTAAAGTTATTACATAAATAGAATATATTATATTTTATTATGCATAGTGTTGCGTAGTGTTTTTTGCGTAGTGTTTTTGCATAGTATTGCATAGTGTTTGCATAGTAAAATGTTTTTATATAAATAGAATATATTATATTTTATTTAAAAGATTTTTCTTTAAATATGGATGTCGATTAAAATAAATCAATACGGATAGTTCATGGATTAATTCTTATGCATTCTATTTTCCTATAAATAAAGCTCGTTCCTTCATTATTTTCTTACGAATTCATTGAAACTACAGAGAGAAATTATAGAGAGAAGCTATAGAGAAAATTATAGAAAGAAGAAGAGTATTCGCTACTTCACTTTGACTTATATATTCAGTTCTTTTACGGTAAGGGGGGGTGTTATTCTTTCTTCTTGAAGAGAACTTACATTATTCCATTCACTATTATTACATTGGAATAACTTTTGTAAAAAGTGGCGTACCCTATACATAACTTTGTATCTGTGGCGTACCTATACTTGGTGAAATCCTTATGTTATTCCATTCTTTATTATTACATTGGAATAACTTTGTATACGTGATTTACCTATACTTGGTGACATTCTTCTATTATTACATTGGAACATCACATGCATGTGTTTTTTTGGGACACAGTTCCGCAATTTTTATTATTATTACATTGGAACATCACATGCATGTGTTTTACAGGACTGTTCCGTTTTAAAATCTTTATCATTCATTGGAATATCCTATACGTGTGTTTTACACGGATGCAGTTCCATCTTTATTATCTGTTGGAACATCACATCGATTGTGAATTTCACGACACGGTTTCCGTTATTATTATTACATTGGAATAACTTTTATACATCATCAATCTGCATGCATGGTGATTTCTTTTGTTATTCCATTCTTTATTATACCCGGTTAGTTAAAACTTTGACTTCTATACTCCATGAAATTAGTAGAATATCCTTGATATTTGCGTTTCATCCAATATCTTTTCATGGAAATATTCTTGATCATTCTTGAATTTAACTCTCTGAAGCGATGTCGTGTTGATAATTTGGACATTAATAATTCATGGATTAAATAATTCTTGAACTTGTTTTATTGAATTATTATGTCATTGTCATCATCCTCATGTTATATTATGTTATCTTTGGCTTACGTGCGTAGATGAACTTAGTATGATTATGACCGGGGATCATTCGGTATAATCATGACTTGATATAAATGATGTGACAAAAGTCCTCGATGGCTTTATAATGCGATGATGGATAGTTTTGGTATGATTATGACCGGGGGTGATTCGGTATAGTCATGACCATTGATAATTTGATGAAAATCCTTGGTAGTGAGTACGGGATAATTAGATGTGGTGGTTTATTTATTAAGCTAAGTCTCGTGATAAAATTGATGAAAACCTTTTAAAACCTAAAAGATAGTAGACTTTATTTTCTACTGACTCTTTTAATGGATTGCTTATTAAATTGCAGATAAAGCGGTTTATCTATTGTATTTTATCGGTTTAACATTTGTTGAAGGCTAATGATAATTTATTACGCATTATCTTAGTCATAATATTTCTTCTTGGGCTAGTTGAGCTCACCCTTTCTTTCACTTGTTCTCTTGAGAAATGAGAACATAAATTTGAGACGAGTCGGGGAGCGAGTAATGGTCTAGAGGATAGCATTAGTAGTCCTCACTATTACGTGAAATAGTGTGATAATAAATTGTAATGAGGACTCCTTTTGAGTTTGTATAATATCTAGTAGACAATATTTGTATTCAATCTCACAGTTTATGTCGTATTGTACACGACAGTTATATTAGTAAGTTGTATTTGAATTTATGTACCATGTAAGTGACGACCCAAGATGGGTGATGTATATCTAATTTTGGGGGCGTCACAGGTTATTCCAACAGAATAATAAAGAATTGAATAACAGAAGTTCTCTTCATGAATATGAAAAAAAATAATACCCCTTACGAGTACAACAAATAATATCCATTACCATAAAAGAAACTTAATATCGGAGTAGTGAAGTAGCAGAATATTTTTCTTCTTTCTCTCTATAGTTTCTCTCTCTAGAGTTTCAGTGAATTCGTAAGAAATAATAAAGGAATGAGCTTCTATTTATAGAAGAATGGAATGAATAGTAACCAATCCATGAACGGTCCAGATTGATTTACTTTAATCGGACGGTCCATATTTAAAGCAAATTTTTTAAAATAAAATATAATATATTCTATTTATAATCTAATAAAACGAATAACTTTTTAAAAAAATTTACTATGCAAACACTATGCAAGCACTATGCAAACACTATGCATAATAAAATATAATATATTCTAATTATTGTCTAATAAAATAGATAACTTTATAAAAGTATTACATTTTATATAAAAAGATTTTACTTATTAGCCTAATAAAACGAATAACTTTATAAAAGTATTACATTTTATATAAAAAGTTTTTCTATTTTATTACGTTAATAATACGAATAAAACAAAAACGTCATCATTATTATTATTATTCACACTATTAATCGACCAGTCGTTCCCGGAAAGAGGGGCTTTCGATAAGGATTTCTCCTGTGATTGGCGCATTAGGTGACCAAACCTCTCCTTGGCGAACTTCTGACATCGTTAATAATGCAAATAATAATATTAACAACTTCGTCATCCCAATTATTGATTTAATAACATATAAAATATCGAATAATAATGAATCAATTTGAGTAACTTCTCACATAAGCATTAATAATCAATACTGGTGTCTTCTTATGCAACCACGCAGCGTATTCTTGTACTTTACTTTTACAGGTAGTTCAACGATGTCAACGGTAAAACTTCCGTAGTTATTTTCATAAAAATATTTTTGTCGTTTTCTCAATCGACAATAATTACATTGTGGGGTCCACCATGATTGTCTTGCGAATATTCAAATACGAATATTCCTTGACCAATCGAATATTATATAACAACTTGCGTACTTTGCAAAATTTATAAATATTATCCACAACTATAACATTATATCAAATTTATTCCATAATATTCAAAATGATATTTATAGAAAATTCATTTTTATTCATAAAAGTTGAGGTCTTCTGACAATCTCCCATTCTTATGAAATTTAGCCCTCGAAATTAGGAGTGCGTTACACGGTATGTCGAAGAGGTAAGGATACCTTGATTTCATTTGATTCTAACTCCCGGTCATTTCCTCAACATCGTGGTTCCTCCATAAAACTTTGACTTGAGGTATAACATTGAGAGCGTAGAATATGTTCCTTCTTATCAAGATTTAAACAGGAACCTCTTCATACGTTAAATATTCCGCTATTTAAATCCGGTTCTAACTTCGATAATATGGTTCGGGTCTTTCACATATTTACGTAACATGGATATATGAAAAATGTTATGAACACGAGACATACTTGGCGGTAAAGCAAGTCTATAGGCTACAGTCCCTACTCGATCGAGGATTAAAAATGGATCAATAAATCGAGGATTGAGCTTTCCTCTCTTTCCAAATCTCGTAACTCCTTTCCATGGAGCAACACGTAACAATACATGATCTCCAATATCGAATTCTACGTCCTTTCGATGAAGATCAGCATAACTCTTTTGTCGGTCTTGTGAGGTTTTTATATCGTTGTCGGATCGTTTGAATCTTTTCCTTAGTCATACGTACCAACTCCGGTCCCAACAACGTTGCTTCACCCACCTCATCCCATCGGCATCTTTGGAGAACGACACTTTCTTCCATCTGGCGCCTCGAATGGAGCCATGCCAATACTTGCTTGATAAGCTGTTGTTGTAGGAAAACTCCACCAATGTTAAGAACTTGTCCTACTTCCTTGAAAGTCGAGGACAAAGAGTCTTAATAAATCTTGAAGAGTTTGAATAGTCCTCTCTCTCGATGTCCATCCCGTCGAGGATGATAAGCTTAGAACTAAATCGTAAATCTGTGCCCGTAGCTTTTTGCAAACTAACCCAAAATCGTGAAGTGAATCTTGGGTCTCGATCGAAACTATGGATCTTGGCATACCATGCGATCTTACAATCTCGTTTATGTACATCTGAGCAAGAGCGTTCAAGTGTATAAGTTTCTCGTATTGGTAAGAAATGAAGCGGACTTGGTTAATCTATCAACAATGACCCAAATTGCATCTATGCCCTGAGAAACCTTGGGAAGACCGATGTGAAATCCATAATAATGTGCTCCTACTTCCATTACGGAATTTTAAGTGGTTGCTGATGGACCTTTTGGTACTTGATGCTCACTTTGACTTCGTTGACAAGTTAGACACCTTGAAATAAACAACGCTATCTCTCTCTTCTTATATTGTTCCACCAAAATGTATGTAATGAAGATCACAATACATTTTGGTACTCCTAGAGATGGATTCAAATCGGTGTGTTGTGCGCCTCCATCATGATTTTATACTTTAAATCGAATCGTTAGGAACACAAAGTGCAGAGTTGACTCAAAGTATTCCTTCTTCATCGATTCTTGCTTAGGCGTAGCACCTTCTTGTACTTTCTTCCTCATACGCATCGGCTCCAGTGCGTAGCTTGAAGCGACTTTAACTTTATCGATTAAAGTCGGTTCTACTCGTATATTCGCCATCATCACATGGGTCCACAGAGTCTTTAATTCTATCTCCGTCCTTTGCAAGTCATACAAGATGGGCCTTTGCGTTGACAATATCGCCTTTGTACCGCGTATGATCTTACCTTTCGATCGTCGGCTACCACGTTTGTTTTTCGAGGATGGTATTGGATGGTATGATCATAATCTTTCAACGATTCGAAGCCAGCGTCGTTGTCGCGTGTTGAGTTCCTTTTGAGTGAAGAAATATTTGAGGCTTTTATGATCAGTAAAGATCTCCACTTTCTCCCCATCTGAAGTAATGCCTCCAAATTTTAAGTGCGAAGACAACATTTTGTCGACTCTAGATCATGAGTAGGATAATTCCTCTCATATTCTTTGAGTTGTCGAGAGCGCATATTTATGACTTTCCATGTTGCATGAGAACACATCCCCAACCCTTTGCACGAAGCATCACTTTGTAGATGACAAATCCCCTCAAGAGCGGATGGTATTAGTCGAGCAGTCTTTGAAATGAGTCTTCTTTGAGTTCTTGAAAACTCTTCTCACATTCCTCGCTCAAACCGAATTTTGTATCTTTTCGAGTCGGTGAGTTAAGGGAGTAGCGATTAGAGAAAACCCTTCTACGAATCTCAGATAATAACCGGCTAAGCGAAAAGCTACGTCTTGATCATTGATTTAGGTTGCTCCCAACTTTGAATGGCTTCAATCTTTGTTTGGTCAACGGATATTCCATGACTTGATACCACGTGCCCAAGGAATGCTACTTCCTCGAAGCGAACTCGCATTTCTTGACTTGGCATAAAGCTTATATTCACGAAGCTTTTGGAGTATCGACCTCAAGTGTTGCTTTCATGATCTTCACGACTTTTGGAATAAATAAGGATGTCATCAATAAAGACGACCACAAAGTGATCCAAATATTCCTTGAATACTCGGTTCATCATATCCATGAAAGGCGGCGGAGCATTAGTCGATCCAAAAGACATGACTAGGAATTCATAATGCCTATCTGGGAGTTACGAAAGCCGTCTTTGGAATGTCATCCGTTTCTAATCTTCAATTGGTGATATCCGGAAGACGAAGATCGATCTTTAAAAAGAATTTGGCGCCTTACTGTTGGTCAAAACAGGTCATCAATACATGGCAATGGGTACCTATTTTTGATGGTGACATGATTGACTCTCGATAATCAATACAAAATCGCATACTCCCATCTTTTTCTTCACGAATAGAACAGGAACACCCCAGGAAAGTACTAGGGCGAATAAAGCGATGTCTAACAATTCCTGCAGTTGGGTCTTTAACTCCACGAAGTTCAATAGGAGCCATTCGATATGGGGCTTTGGAAATAGGTTTTGTCTGGGTTCAAGATCGATACAAAATTCAATTTCACGCTCTGGGGTAGGCCAGGAAGTTCTTGAGAATCGTCGGAAATTCATTAACAATAGAAATATCATTCAAAATTGGCGTATTTTTGTTTAGAATCAATGACATGAGCTAAGAAAGCTTGACATCCGTTTTTCAATAAGCGAATAGCTTTATGGCTTGAGATAACGATGATTGATTTTAATGGTTTGGTTGCTTGAATTAGCATAATAGGTTGGTTAGAAATATGAAAGCTAACAACCTTACGAAAATAATTAATTTTTGCATGATGAGTGGTTAACCAATCAATCCACAGAATTACGTCAAATGCAAGTATTTTCAATGAAATAAGATCGACGGTAGTAATGTGAGGTGCCGATTTGAACCAAACAAGACTTATAAGCGATTGGATGTAATGAAGGTTTCTCCCAGCGGAGTTTCAACGAGATAAGTCAAAGTCTAATTTCTCGGTCAAATTTAAGCGTTGGCGCAAGTAGGAGAAATGAAGGAATGGGTAGAACCGGTATCAAATAAGGTATAAACTTCACTAGAGTTTATGATAAGCTTACCCGTGATGAACTCATTCGGGTTCCTTGCTTTCTGGGAGGTCACGACAAACGCTCTCCCATGCACTACTGGCTTTGACTTTTTTGGGGCGTCTTTTGGTGCCTCCATCCTAGCTGAACTTGTCTTTGGTGGACGACAAAATCGGGCTAGGTGAACTTCTCTTCCACAATTATAACATGCTTTGGACGGCATCGCACAGTTTGGACTGATGTGTCCCTCCCCTCCGCATTTGAAGCATATGATAGGTGGTCGTTCTCCTTCCTTAACAACAGGTGCTGATGCTGATGTCTTTCCATCATTGTTTAATCTCCTCTTCTTGAAATGTCCATTCTTATTGCTTTAGCCATGATTACCACCAGAAGTGGTTACCATTTACGGCATGTTGATTCCCTCCACGCTTATTGTCACAACTTGATGATCAATTATCAATGGTATTATCATTTTTTTAATTTTTTTCTCTTTTGGTTGGGTTGACTCGTTATCGCGCTCCAATAAGCGAGCCCTATTAACAACATCCCGAATACAAACCACGGTTTATGAGAGATAAGATATTGGCGTATCTCGGTTTTAAATCTCTTAGAAACATTCACGTCATTCTCTCCTCATTATCAACCAAATGGGACCTTGAACCGACACATTTCGGCAAACTTGGCCCGTCTTGTGACACGGTCGTATTGTTTTGTTCGACTTAATGAACTCTACATCTTTCATGTGGCGAATACTTTTGGGAAAGTACTTGTCGTTGAATGCAGTTCTTGGAACTTCTCCCAAGACATCTTGATCTGGCGGGTTGAGTCGCTTCTGATTCCCACTAGTAATCTGCCTCTCTGCATGACATAAAAGTGGCAAAGGAACCTTTTGCTCCTCGGAGCATCCAAAGACATCAAATATCTTGTTGATCTGCTTTATCCACGTCTCGCCTTAAGTGGTTTTGGCTCTCCAAAAAACTCCGGTGGTCCCAGCTCCTTGAAGCTGTTTGGCGGTGGCCGTCCGAGAAAGTTGTCGGTGTTTCCACTGTATTTTGGGCGAGGCGCTCTACTTTGATGTTGCATGAATTGCATGAAGCCTCGGAACATTCCATCGTTCATCATTTGGTCGGTGTTGTTATTTGCATTAGGATTATCGCGCTTCACGATGCACATTATCCTCGATTATTAATGTCTGTGGAGACTCAGCGGTCTCATGTGCTCCATTGATGTTCTCAACATTCTCGGATGCCATTTTAAATCTTCGCCACAAAACAAGGGTTAATTAACATATCACATATTATCCCTATACTCGGTGAGCCAATTAAATACCAAATAAACTTAGGTAGGTCATACTTGTTAGGTTTGTAATATTCATAAACATGATCAAATTGCAAAAATTAAGCGGGCGTGTAAAATCGAGTTTAAAAATTTTACAAACCATATACGGGATCACCCTTTATGCATAATTATTAATTAAGCGAAAAGATAAAGAATAAATCATACCCTTGAAGATCGAGCTTCCTCGGTACAAGTTCACCTCCAAATCCTTTTCGCGTTCGATCTTGAATCCACGGGTTTGGTTCCTTCCTTTGATCGGCGTTAGCCACCCAAATGTTTGGCCTCTGGGGTGATCCACCAGGAAGAATAAAATTCAAGAAGATGGGTGTTTGGCTCAAACCCTAGTTTTTCTATCTCTATAGAAAAGGCGTACTCTCCAACAATTGGAATTATTACGTTGTTGAAAAAATCAACAACCCATACCACCCATAATAAGACTCCTCTTATTTATAGATGTGGGCAACCCACCTTAACAATTAAGGAATTGGGTTTTAAATTAATTAATTCTTTTAATTAATTAAGCTCCCTAATCTTATTAGGGATAATTAATTAAACTCCTTTAATTAATTTTCCTTCCTAATCGATTAGGAATAAATGAGAGTACTTATATTAAATTAATTCCTAAACTCTTTTAGAAATTAAAATAATAATAATTGTAATAATATTAATAAGACTCCTCTTATTAATTTATATTTAATATTTCTAAAATATTAAATAATAAATATTAAGCTATTTAATTTATTCTATCACCATAGATTAAATTAAATATACTTAACTATATTATTACGATTATGCCATTAACTTCTTAAATAATTATTCTTCCTTTTATGGTGTGACCCTTTAGGTTCTCCATATTAAAGCCGAGTTGTGAATAAATCAATTAGAACAATTCTAATCTTATTTAAATAAATAAATTAAACAATTAATTTATTTAAATAAATAATATTATTCTCTGATAGGGATAAGCCTCCTAGCGATCAACGACTTTCCGGATAATATAGATTTCAACATTAATCATTAAAGAACCTTTTGAGTAAATAGTTCTGTCTGATTCAATCCTTCCACCATCTGATGTCCCAATTAAATATAAGACATGGAATTCTTTGTCGAGTCTTATTTTATTTAATTATATGTATTTAGATCTTAAATGCATGACTCCAAATAATGCAAATTAGAAACTCCTTTCTAATTTCATTACGCCTTAACCAGGACTCTTTGGGTTGTCATTTATCGAATCACATAGGACATTTCTCTTCTTTTATTAGAAGTGGTAGATTCTTTATTGATCATACATTATCTCCATATACAACTTATTATACCCAAGCATACCCTTTGATATACCTAAGGGTCTTAAGGAATAAGTCAAAGTATAACTCATCATACACGAGATCTTATGATGATCTCAAGTCCAGGATTACTTGTCTTCTACTATCACTACAGAAATTCCTATTGACGAGCAAATAAAACTCCATTAGGTATTCCTTAGCGAGCCACGTTCGATGAACTTATTCTCTAATAAGCACCTACATACTTGCTTTAGTGTCTCCACAAAATGATCATGAGATCAATCATCCTCATCGATGAGCAAACAGCGTATGTACCAATCTATCCGGATTCACTAATCCCCAATTTAGTAATCCAATGATTGGGAACTATTTTAGTTTTAAGCTTTCTAAAAATTTAGATCTCATTAGAATGATCATCATCATTATTCTAAAAGCATTGCTTAAAACTATGGGTTTATCACATATTATAAAAAGCGACATCATGTAGATAATTAAAAGCCTTTAATAAATTAATACTTTTTATTAATAAATGAATAAGATTATTACAAAAGTATATGCTTTATCATCAAACATGATTGGCTTGTGTGCATATTACTTTCAATCTCCCACTTGCACTAAAGCCCGATCGTCATGGTATCTTATACTCTTCTTCTCTAAAGTGGCGATTATCCTGCTTTGTTGGATAAGCTTTAGTTAATGGATATGTAATGTTGTTCTTGAGAGTCCACTATCTCTATAGTGATTTCCCATCTTTCAATGATTCTAATAATCAAATGAAAGTGCCACAACACATGTTTAGATCGAAGATGAGACTTAGGAACTATTCTGTTACGTAATGAACTTTTAATCCAAACAATCAACTTGCGACTTCATTTATAGCTATATACTTTGTCTTTATCACTAAACCAACAACTCTTTCTTTGTTTTGGAACCTTTCGATTCAACTTTGCACCACTTTATTGAGATAACGCTTTACCTTAAAGTGGATTTTTACGTCATCATCTTGATGCATGCGAAAAACTTGAGTCATTAAGCCCTCTAGTTTTAATTTAGACCCACCATGAATATGATCACATCCTTAGTGCGGGTTAAGAACTTTAAGATGTTTTCAACGACTTACAGTGAACTTCTCGAAATATGGTGATCGACATCGGTCTCGTACATTTCATTGCATACATGATTGTCACTCATGCGATCTCTCTTTTTTTGGAGTCTATGGGGACTATTAAGAGATACACTCCATAGCTCATCGACATGAGACATCTCTTGGAGTTTGCCATGCTAAACGACTTTAGCATCAAATGAATATCGTTCCTTGGGTTAAGTCGAGCATCCTTTTAAATCTATCTATATAGATTTATATCCCCAATTAAGATACTCTTCCCAAATCATTCATGGAGGAATGTTTGAGACAACTTTATCTTTCTTGATTGTAGCATTGGTATGTTATTCCTCATCAAGTAGTATATCAACATATAATATTAGGAATGTCACGACGCTCCCTCTGACCCTTTTGTACACTTTAGAACTCTTACCTCATCATATGTAACTACTGGATCATCATCTTCTTGATGATGTGTACCTCATCATCATCATCTATGATGAATCCATACCTCTAGGTATCTTGATACTATTCGATTCTGATTGGTTTGTGGTATACAATAGATCTATCTACGAGTTCCTCTTATTTGACTTATAGTGTTTTGTGGTTCTTGAACTCTTCAAGATCTATTATCCTCCCACTAGCCCTTTTAATGATAAACACCTTTATCTTAGAAGCGGCGTGTTTATAATAAACACCTTTTGCTAAGTAGAATTATAGAACATATACCTAAACTTACTTTAGGATGTCCCACAAATCGACACTTGTCAAATCTTGTCCCAAGCTTATCCTTTGAAACCTTTTCACATAAGTTGGACAACCCTTATCTTAACATACTTAAGATTAGGAATCCTCCACATCCATAACTTTTATGGAGTCTTGGGGTAGGATTTTGAGGTTTTTACCATTTTAAATGAGATGTCGGACCATTTCTAGGACATGATCCTGAGAAGGATCTTTGGAATGTCGGTAAAATCATTATGGACCGCACCATGTCCAACAGTGCAATTTTTCCTTTCGGATACATCAATCAATTATTACGTATCGGGGATGTGTCCATTATGAAAAAACCATTTGAGATGATCTTAGAAACTTATTGCACAAGTATTTATTCCTTGATCTAATCAAAGAATCTTAATACTTTGCCAATTTGTTTCATTTTGAATTCTTTGAACCTTTCAAATAATTCACACTTGTATTCAACAAATACATACATTCAACTCTTTGAATGATCATCTCCTTTTCTTATACTAATTTGTTCAATATGCAAAATTATTTTCATGTAAATCAGTATACAAAATTTATTAAGTAATATTCGATTCTATACAAAACATTATTATTATAAATAGAACAACAATTGTTCTTAATTATAATACCAAAATTTTATTGTCCAACAATAAAATGGAAATAATGTTTCTAACAAGAATTGGAATCTGATAACAACTTATTGACTTAATAGATTTGCGTAGGCATTGCTAAACTATAAGTTTCTATGGCTAATATGGCAACCTTTGCTTCATTTTTCCACACACATAGGATTACTTATCTTTGTTTAGCTTTCTACTTACATTGGTCCCTTCATAAATCTATATTTATGATAACCAAAATCGATATCCAATACCCAAGTAGAACCTTGACTTAAAGAAAAATTTATTTCAATCATGAACAAAAGCGTATTATGTAGAAACTTCACTAAACTTCTTTGGTTAGCCTCTGCAAGATGCTTCTCGCGATTTCTTTCCGGTGTCGGGGCTTATTGCGGTGGAAGCAAACTCCTTTGCTTATCCATATCGATTTTGTTCTTATTATCCTTTGTTTTGCCTTTCTATTTACCTTCTTTGAATCGTTCTTCTTTTGGGAAGATCCTTTGGCCCCTACCCGGTAAGACTTGGTCTTTCTTGGTTGGAAAGTGACTCTCAACATTTTTCAACATGTCTAAATCGGTGAAAGTGATATCTAGCTTGTTCATATGAAAATTCACAACAATTATGAAAGAAGTCCGGGGAGTGAGTGCAAGATCAAATCTTGGCTCAACTCTCCATCCATGACAAAACTTATTGTCTAAATTGATCAATCAAATTGATTATGTTAAGAACTTTTTATGCATCTTATAGTGCCATTGGCCATTCTAGATCGGAAGAGCTCCTTGAATGTCGATATCTATCGGTCCTACTTTCCTCACCATCGAACTACTTGATGTGCGGGGAATATAGTAGGAGCATCCATAGTTTCATCTTGTGGCTGAGCTTGTTACTCGTGGATCTGAGCATGATGCGTTGAGCCAATGTGCATCATCATCTTGCCACTTTCTAAAAGTAGCAATGTCTTCCTCGGAGGCATTATGCGCAACCATTCAGCCTGCATTCCATTGCGAGGATAGGCGTATTAAGGACATAAGATAGCTTTTTGACTATGAGAACTATTCTCAAATTCCTTACCAATCCGTTTAATTGATTACGATTAATTTAGCATCTAATATGCTTCGCGATGATAGTAATTTTAGACATTGTAAAATTACGTAAATGAATTTATAATTAACAACATTTTAACATACATTCTTTTATTAATTACCAAAATAAATTAGGTCTTGTTTTAAATTGGTATCTCCCACTATTTTCTTTCAAACTATATTACCCTCACTTATATAGTTAAATAAAATCTAATTAAAGATTTGCTAGTGAGAATAAGGATCCCATTTCAAATGTATATAGCCTTGTGGTGACACAACAAACTATATATAAATAAATAGGTAGAACAACTTTTGTCGATTACATCAACTATCTGACTCCTTGTATTTTGCCTCTTAGATTATTTTGATCAGTGGTGGCACATCCGAATCAAAATTATCCAAGTTAAGTCCAACCTAGCACTCCATATATTCAAAAAAAAAATATCATCCTTGTGGTGACCTGAACAAAACAATATTGTTCAATTTTCTTTATAAGCATCAAATGTGATAAATTAACATCTTAAATACTTAATACTTGCCTTGTGGTGACACAACAAACTCGTATTAAATATTTAATACTCTATTAATTTTATCATGCTTTAGAAAGCGACGTTCGATATTCCAAATATCTTTGAGCGCTTAGGACTTAATATAAAAATTTGAGGGTTTTGTTATTAATTTGTCTCATCTTGTTTAAGCGGCATGCATGCATATATATATAAAATACGTCGTCGTATTAATGAACATCTGAAGCATGTTTGCATAATATATAATATATATAGTATAAGCATGCACATATAGAATACTATATTCTACGGATTGATTATGGACTTTTATTCTAGTTTGGTTCACTAGAGCCACCAAGTGAACCAAAAGGTCAAACTCTACAAGGGTGCGAAAATTAATATTTAAATATAACTATTACATTTAAACTTGGGCTCCATTACAAGCGGGTCTTCAAGCGCTCCTTGCTCCTTGATCTCTCAATTTTTCAAAATTAATTCTAACTATTCCTATTACAAAACTATTTTAAAATAAATAGAAACCTTGATCGTGATCGAGGGAAATGCATAGGAGGAGATAGAATTTACATTAAGAAAAAAATTAGAGAGGCGAGGCAGTCTGTGAGACCCCATTTAATAAAACCCATACATTCATGCATCCAACTAAAATAAATCCAATCGCATTGGTCGATAGTCCATAATCAATCCCATTTATTATCATACACATCACCATATACATCGATAAATAACATTCATCTCATGAATAATAAACATTTAATATATATATTGATATCATTTAATGGGCAAATTTAGTTAGTATAAAATCTATTTTTGAATCAAAATAAACTCCTTTATTTTAATCCAAATTTAAATCAAAATAAAACTATTTTATTTTAATTTATCAATTTTGAATAAAATAAACTATTTTATTTTAATCAAAATCTTTAATCAAAATAAACTCCTTTATTTTAATTAATTATGGAATCCATTCCATGTATATAAAAAAAAATCTTTAATTAAAATAAACTCTTTTATTTTAATTAATTATGAATCAATTCCATGTAAAAAAAAATTTTTATTAAAGGAAACACGGATTATCTTTCCTATTCACAAATAAACTCTTTTATTTTGAATAATATGAAATCTTATTTCATATTTAAATAAACTCCTTTATTTAAGGAAATTAGGATTCTCTTTCACATTCACAAATAAATAAACTCTTTTATTTTGAATAATATGAAATCTATTTCATATCTAAATAAACTCCTTTATTTAAGGAAAATAAAATCAAATTTCAACTCCAATTAGTTATCATGGAATCCAATTCCAACTCTAATTAGTTAGCATGAAATTCTAATTTTAAAATTAAAATAAATCTTTTATTTTAATATTAAAATAAACCTTTTATTTTTTAATTAAAATAACTTTTTATTTTAAGTATAAAATTATTTTAAAATTAAAATAAAACTTTATATTTTAATATTAAAATAAACCTTTTATTTTAAAATTAAAATAAACTTTTATTTTAATTATATAATAATTAAGAATATATATATATATATATATATTAATATATATATATATATATATATATATAATATATATATATATATATATATATTAAAAAAAAATATATATATATTTTAATTCCTAATATATATATATATATATATATATATATATATATATATATATATATATATATATATATATATATATTATATATATTATATATATATATATTTTATTATTATTAATTTCTTCATGAATTTTGAATTTTTTTTTTTTTTTTTTTTTTTTTTTTAACCAATATATGTGTATGATTAGACTTATTATATATATATATATCATATATATATATAATACAATGTGGCTTGAATTACTTGATTTCAAGAAAATGGTGCGTGGATAATATATATATCTTCAAAATTTAAAAAATTTTTATTAAAAAATTATTATTTTTTTTTTTTTTTTTTTTTTTTTTATACAATAAAATTATGCCCAATTAAATTATTCTAAACACATATCAATATACATATCAAATTAAAACAATTAATAATTTGCATAAAGGTTTGGCTCGATGCCCATTATTAGGTTTAATAATATTCATAACATTGATCAAATTGCAAAAATTAATGCGGAGCGTGTAAAATCGAGTTTAAAATTTTTACAAACCATATACGGATCACCCTTTATGCACAATTATTAATTAAGCGAAAAAGATAAAGAATAAATCATACCCTTGAAGATCGAGCTTCCTCGGTACAAGTTCACCTCCAAATCCTTTTCGCGTTCAATCTTGAATCCACCGGGTTTGGTTCCTTCCTTTGATCAACGTTAGCCACCCAAATGTTTGGCCTCTGAGGTGATCCACCAAGGAAGAATAAAATTGAAGAAGATGGGTGTTATGGCTCGAACCCTAGTTTTTCTATCTCTATAGAAAAGGGTACTCTCTCCCAACAATTGGAATTATTACGTATGTTGTAAAAATCAACAACCCATACCACCCATAATAAGACTCCTCTTATTTATAGATGTGGGCAACCCACCTTAACAATTAAGGAATTGGGTTTTAATTAATTAATTAAATTTTTTAATTAATTAAGCTCCCTAATCTTATTAGGGATAATTAATTAAACTCCTTTAATTAATTTTCCTTCCTAATCCAATTAGGAATAAATGAAATACTTATATTAAATTAATTCCTAAACTCTTTTAGAAATTAAAATAATAATAATTGTAATAATATTAATAAGACTCCTCTTATTAATTTATATTTAATATTTCTAAAATATTAAATAATAAATATTAAAATATTTAATTTATTCTATCACCATAGATTAAATTAAATATACTTAACATATTATTACGATTATGCCATTAACTTCTTAAATAATTATTCTTCCTTTTATGGTGTGACCCTTTAGGTTTCTCCATATTAAGCCGGTTGTGAATAAATCAATTAGAACAATTCTAATCTTATTTAAATAAATAAATTAAACAATTAATTTATTTAAATAATATTTATTCTGATAGGGATAAGCCTCCTAGCGATCAACGACTTTCCGGATAATATAGATTTCAACATTAATCATTAAAGAACCTTTGAGTAAATAGTTCTGCGTCTGATTCAATCCTTCCACCATACTGATGTCCCAATTAAATATAAGGCATGGAATTCTTTGTCGAGTCTTATTTTATTTAATTATATGTATTTCGATCTCTTAAATGCATGACTCCAAATAATGCAAATTAGAAACTCCTTTCTAATTTCATTACGCCTTAACCCGAGGACTCTTTGGGTTGTCATTTATCGAATCACATAGGACATTTCTCTTCTTTTATTAGAAGTGGTAGATTCTTTATTGATCATACATTATCTCCATATACTGACTTATTATACCCAAGCATACCCTTTGATATACCCTAAGGGTCTTAAGGAATAAGTCAAAGTATAACTCATCATACACAAGATATCTATGATGATCTCAGTCCAAGGATTACTTGTCTTTACTATCATCTCTGAGAATTCCTATTGACGAGTGCAAATAAAACTCCATTAGGTATTCCTTAGCGAGCCACGTTCGATGAACTTATTCTCTAATAAGCACCTACATACTTGCTTTAGTGTCTCCACACAAATGATCGTGAGATCAATCATCCTCATCCATGAAGCAAAGCAACGTATGTACCCGATCTATCCGGATTCACTAATCCCCATTTTAGTAATCCAATGATTGGGAACTATTTTAGTTTAAGCTTTCTAAAATTTAGATCTCATTAGAATGATCATCATCATTATTCTAAAAGCATTGCTTAAAACTATGGGTTTATCACATATTATAAAACAGACATCATGTAGATAATTAAAAGCCTTTAATAAATTAATACTTTTTATTAATAAATGAATAAGATTATTACAAAGTATATGCTTTATCATCAAACATGATTGGCTATCCCTAAGCTTTGATACCAATTGTGATGCCCCCAAAATAGGTATACATCACTCATCATAAGTCGTCAAATCATGGTACTAAATTCAAATACAACTTGATTATACATCTCACAAAATCTACTATTATCATCTAGAAATATTATGACTAAGATAATGCGAACAAAATAAATTAATACAAATATTATCATCCTCAACACTCAATTAAAAGCGATAAAATATTTAATGATGTAATAGACATCAAGTTTAATCACTGCGGACTAGTCCCCCGAACATGCAATCCATTAAAATTTCTGAGTCAGTGGAGAATAAAATTTACTATCTTTTATGATTTAAAAGGTTTTCATCACTTTTATCGGAGACTCGACAATAAATAATCCACATCATCCACAGCTTAAAAGGTTTTCATGATATTATCATTAGTATCACAACCAAATAATCCACATCCATCCATACTTTTACGATGATATTCATTATTCACAACCATATTCATCCATAATGATCGCCAATGATCATTTGTGGTATTCATTAATGATCCATCAATGCACAACAACGATCAATGCACTCTGAGCCAACGAGGACTTTTACCACATCATTTGTAATATTACGGTTAATATGATTACACCGAATAATCCACGGTCATAATCATACCAAGTCCATTTATGTACTACTGAGCCACGAGATGACTTTCAACAAAATATAAACATGAGGATAATGACAACAATATAAGAATTCAATAAAACAAGTTCAAGAATTAATTTATCAAGGAACTAATAATGTCCAAATTGTCAACATGATACTTCTTTGTAGAGTAAACTTTAAGAATGCTCGGAAGAATATTTCATGAAAGATCTTAGATGAAGCCTTGAAATATCAAATATATTCCACTAATTTTATGGTGTGTAGTTAAAACTTTAACCAATTGAGTATAATAAAGAATGAAATAACAAAAAAAATCACTATGCATGCGATTGCTTGGCATGAGGCAGGTTATTCCATCGAATAATAAATAACGGAATTAGGTCCGACGTAAAATGCATGAGACGGGATATTTCAATGAGAATAATAAAGATTTTAAACCGGTCCCAGTAAAAAGCCTTCGAATGAGATATTCTTACGGAATAATAAAGATTTTAATCCGGTCCCACAGTATAACGCATGATGATAGGATATTCCAAATGAATAATAACGAATGGAATAACGGCCGAAATCACCAAGTATAGGGTGATCATGCATGTATCAAAGTTATTTCAATGTAATAATAAAGAATGGAATAATGAAGTTCTCTTACTGAATATGAAAAAAATAATACCCACGACAGAGTACAACAAATAATATCCATTACCATAAAAGAAACTTAATATCTGAGATGATGAAGTAGCGAGAATATTTTTTTTTTTTCTCTATAGTTTAGCTTTACTCTAGTTTTTGGTGAATTAAGTAAGAAATAATGAAGGAATGAGCTTCTATTTATAGAAGAATGGAATGAATAATAACTAATCCATGAATCAGTCCCAGGATTGATTTACTTTAATCCAAGCGGTCCATATTTAAAGCAAATTTTTTAAATAAAATATAATATATTCTATTTATAATATAATAAAACGAATAACTTTTAAAAAGATTTTACTATGCAAACACTACGCAACACTTACGCAAACACTATGCGTAATAAAATATAATATATTCTAATTATTATCAATAAAATGTATAACTTTTATAAAAGTATTCTATTTTATATAAAAAGATTTTACTTATTAAATTTAATAAAACGAATAACTTTATAAAAGTATTACATTTATATAAAAAGTTTTTTTTGTTTTATTACGTTAATAATACGAATAAAACAAAACGTCATCATCATTATTATTATTCACACTATTAATCGACTTGCGCCGTTTGGGAAAGAAGAACTTCCGAATAAGGATTTCTCCCTATTAGCACGATTAGGTGACCAAACATCTCCTCTTGGCGGAACTTACAGACATCGTTAATAATGCAAATAATAATATTAACAACTTCGTCATCTCAATTATTGATTTAATAACATATAAAATATCGATAATAATTGAATCAAACCGAGTAACTTCTCAAATAAGCATTAATAATCAATACTGGTATGTCTACTTGTCGCAACTAATGCCAGATTCTTCAGTATTTTACTACTTGAGTAGTTCAACGAAGATCAATCAGTAAAACTTCCGCCGTTATTTTCATAAAAATATTTTTGTCTTTTTCTTAATCCGACAATAATTTTGTTGTGGGGTCCACCAATAATTGTGCCGTCGTACGAATATTCCCTGACCAATCGAATATTATATAACAACTTGCGTATTTTGTAAAATTTATAAATATTACCCACAACTATAACATTATATCAAATTTATTCTATAATATTCAAAAATAATATTTATAAAAAATTCATTTTTATTCATAAAAGTTGGGTCTTACAGAAGATATTTACATGCGGTTTGTAATTGCATTTCCATCGGAATGGATGAAGGACATTGAAAAAGGAAGAAAATATTTTTTGGTGGTGTAATTGCCCTATTTCAAGAAAAAGAAATAGTTATTATTTCATAATAATAATAATAATGCAGGATTAATTTAGAAAAATTAAATTTATTTAAAAATAATTGTTAAATCACATGCCAAAAAAAAGCGGGAGTATATATCATCACTTTTTTTTTTTGAATATATTACTCAATTAACACGCGCTACATCTTAAAGCCAAATTTATGATAAATTTAATTTTACCACATAATTTAGCGACATATAAATCGTTTTCTATAAATAAAAAAATACTCCTTTTGTACTATAATACTATATGACATTTTAGAATTATGCATAAAAATTAAGAAAATTATTATATAGTATTAAATTAATTGTTTATAATATTATTACATTTTATAATTATCATACTTATCTCATATTTTCTTTCATTCATAATATTTTTTATAATAAATAATTTAAAAAATTTATAATTAATTCTTTTAAATTACATAAAATCATAAATAATTTGAAAAAAGTAATAGTATCATCTCAAACGTGATATTACTATTATGGGACGGAGGTAGTACAGTGTTGCACGAAAGAAATGGAGTACTCCCACTACTATTAGATTTAGTCTTTTTTACCACTTTTTCTTTTGATAATAAGTGGAGTAGTACTAGTTCCGAGGTTTCTGTTCCCCGACCCTACAACAGCAGGCTGCCCGTTAGATGAGGGCAGCACGCCCATGGGTTTCCACTGACCGAGCCAAATGCAGAGGTGGATGCTAGTAGTACCTCATACAAGCACAGCACCGAAATTCCGTGTTTCCATGCCACGTTTCGTTGACACCGACAAAGCTGGTATGGGATGGAGTAAGTTAAGTATTCAAACAAACAAGTAAAGGAGTATTGTGTTTTTGTGCATTTAGCGTATCATGGCCGTTAGATTTTCTTTTGTGGAGATCCCCAATAAGAATATCTTTTACTACTCCTTGCCTCTCTTCTAGGATGTTCCCGAATAGTAGAGTAATCCCCGAGAAGATCTTCTGTCCTTATTTTTTCCGTTTTTCACTTAAATTTTGATATTTAATATTTTACTTAATATTAATTAATTTTTAAATTAAATAAGAGACTAAGTATCAAAATTTAAATAGAGGACAGAGAATCTACTCTGTCCCTCTCCTTCGTCTCTTAATATAACTCATTTTAAAAAAAATATTTTTATTCCTTAATATAAATCGTTTAAAAATTTTAAATAAATATTAAGTATTTATTTAGTTTTCATTACTATCCCAAATATTAAATAGTATAACTTTAGTTCTCTTACTATTTTTTTACTCAATAAATAACATTTTTTTTTTTTTCAATATAAGAATAATATAAACAATTAATATTATATTTAATGTTATATAATTATTTTCTTAATATTTATTCACAACTCTAAAACGATTTATATTAAAAGATTTGAAAGAAGTATGAGTTAGTTGTTTTTTATTTGACGAAAAAATTAATGAAATATTTTCCCAAATAAAAACATATACATTTTTCCTTTCTCTTATTTTAAGACATCGTCATTAATTTTTATTTTTGATTCATGTGAATAAGAGAAAATACGACTAAAAGTGAGCTATTTGTTTTGTTAGAATACGTATAAGGCTATTATTGATATTCCGTGTCAATTACAATTCATGAATTCTCTAGTATTATTCTCTCTATTTTTTTTTTAATTAATATTTTAGGAATAAACATAACAAAAATCTACATGTGGACATAAAAATTGGGCGTAAATGCATTTAAATTTTACTTATTTATATTTTGACCCCAATAGTAGATAAAAATATAAATAAATAAAATTTAAATACACTCATATTCTATTTTCATGTCTATTTAAAAAAGCTCAAAACATAAAAATTAAGAAAGCATTGGGGTGTCCTATTAATAATAACTAATAAGTTGCCCTCTTTAATGAGTTAATTTCTTTTGCCGTGTAAATAAGCAGTTGACATATTTTGAGAAAACTTTAATGGAATATAGAAAAAGTATTACAATAATAAATTTTATAATAATACTGAATTCCTATTCCAATATTAATGACCGTCAAACTCAATGACCGTAATATATTTAGTTTTTTGTTATACGAAGAACAGATGGTAATAAACGTGAGAAATTGATATTTTCGCACGTTAAAAATAATATTTTTATATGAATATTTTTTACATGAAAGTGACTATTAATATGAGAAAGATCGTGTAAAAATATTAATTTTTAATATGAAAATATCAATTTTCTTAAATGTATTTGGTTCACCACGACTCCATATATTTTCCTCTGCTTAATATAATTGATATTAACTCGTCCGCACAATTATTATGCTGACTAGAATTCACAAATTGTGTCACATATACACAATAGTTGTGCAGATAAAATATTTCATTCGTACAATTGTTGTTCGGATATGGTTCACCATCTACATAACTATTATGTGGATGAATATATAAGGTAAATGTAATCTTAAGGTAACGAGTGGCCTTTGACTGAGTGGTATGACCCATCACCATGCCCCATGCCATGAGATTAGGGGTTTGAGACTTAACATGCTAATGAAGAGTAATATTAGTTAATAAAATAATATAATTTTACTCTTTGGAGTTAAATTTTTTATTTTTAGATTTTATATTAAAATATTTTTTATTATTAATTTTTATACAAAACTATATCATTTAATTTGTCAAGTAATCTTAGATAAGGCACCTTAAATTATCTTTCCCCATATAAATATATATTAATTTTTATAAAGTCCTTAATTAATTTGGTCATGTTGCATACTAAACCATCTTATACAAATTACCTTTTGGGGTGCCCATATTCTAATTCTACTAATAGCCCTCTAGTCTCGACTTTAAATTGAAGTATTCAAAAGTGTTGGAATATATTCGTAGAAACTTAATTAGGAAAAATGTTCTTTTATATATATATATATATATATATATATATATAAATATATATGGGATTAAATCCACAATCGGTTGTTATGGGCAAACCCTTTTTAGTACCGCTGTTGAAATTTTGGCCAGAAAGAAAAAAATAAAAAATAAAAAATAAAATAAAAATTTAATGCGAATTGAAAAAGGTTTCTTCCACAAAGAACCGATTATTGTTATGATAAACCTCTCTCTCTCTCTCTCTATATATATATATATATATTCTAATTTACTATTGTTCTTAAATTTGATTATTTAAAATGTTTGCGTTCCTTTACCTAGCGTTCATAATGCAATATGAGATTTTATTGGAAAAAGTTATTTTTGAGTAGTAATCATCAAAATGGTTATTTTCTAATTATATTTAGAAGTAAGTAGTGGTAAAAAAGAAATGTGGTGTGGTGTGGTGTGGTGTGGGGGCAGAGGCAGGGGGAGATATATATTTATTTACTTATGAAAATGATATAGGGTAGTAATTTTTTGAGTTCCTTATATAGCAAACTAGTAAAGTTGTCACCTTGTATGATCAAGTAAAGTTGTCTCCAAAGGATTAGCTATCATGAATTAAATAAATGAGCAAAGGGTTTGTTAATTGGAGTATATAGAAATTAAACTCATGAATATAATTCAACACCATGACCATGGCCATGGCCATGGGGCATGGGCTGTCCAACAACAGATAAATACTTGTATTATTACTACTACATCTCTTGCTCGCTCGCTCGAAAGTCGAAACGAAATTCATTTTGGTGTGTGTATATATATATATATATATATATATATATATATATACACACACAAATAGGATCCTGTCCGGACTCCCGGACAGGTCCTAAAATATGGACCCTATTTTTTTTTTTTTTTGAAACAACTTAAAAATAAAATAAAATTATGGAATTAGAATTTTTACATAATAAAGTGTTTTGGGTGTGTTTTGGATACCTATACCAAAAAATATATGTACAATCTGCACAGATCGCATGTATATGTTTTGGTATAGGCATCCAAATCACACCCAAAACACTGTATTATGTAAAAATTTCAGTTCCATATTTTTTTTTTTAGTTGTTTCAAAAAAAAAAAGCAAAAAAATAAAATAAAAAAATGGTCCGTATTTTATAGAGTCCGGGATCCCGGACTAGATCCGGACTCTATATATATATATATATATATATATATAACCGTGGAAGAAAAGTATTGCCTTAATTGTATTTTTATTTAATTATTTGTCGTCACTTTTTCTCCAATAAAACGTACAATATTCTAGTAACTTTGTAATTATGAAAACAAAAATTCTTGATTTTGGGATATTATATTGAAAAAAGTATGAGTAGTATGCAATTTGATATAAATGGATGCATGCATGTCCAAGAGACATTGTATTTGACTTGCTCAATTTTTCTTCTTCCATTCATTTTACTTAATTTCTCAGTCCATTCAAATTTGTCCGTCCCTTTCATTTCATTTGGTCCCAAAGAGTAATAACATACATACAAGAAGAACTCCAACTTTAGAGACGTATGCATGCATATGCTTCTTCAAGTTAGAACCAACTTTCTTTTACGTACGTACATTATTTACCACATTTTATGTTTCAACATGCATGTTAATTTTAAGGATATATATATATATATATATATATATAATAAACTAGTTAAGTCTCATTACCATAATTATAGCTTAAACAAATTAAAAGATGTGTTATTAGTCGCCTTAATTAAAAGGTGCATGTGTATAAAACTCCAATTACTAATTATGACCCATGTATGTTTTCTAATCTAGTGTTTATATTTAAGAATTATAAGTTAATATCTACTAAATTAATTAGCTTTGAACCAAATTAATTAATTTAGATAAGATTTTATTGACTTAATTATACTACATTTGTATTAATTAATTGGTAACTCGATTGAGTATTTTATGTATTCTGAAAAATACATTGTACTTTATAAAGAGTAATGATGATCACACAATGGTAATTAAATATTAAAGCAATAAAATGAATACACGTATGTTTTCTACTTCCCCAACATGTCCTGAAATTTGAGACCTCCTTTCCCTTCATTTGTACTCCATGTAATAATACTATTCTGGCCTCCTTTTCTTTTAGTAGTCTGAAGGTGGCATCCAATGCACTTGCCTTTATTTTAAAACTAAAAGAATAGTAGCAGCAAGTAGCTAATTAATTAACCTAAAAAAAAAATACTACAGTCTACAATGATTTAGCAGGCAAAGGCAGTATAATTAGTTAAACATTCAATTTTAAAGATTCTGAGGATCAGAAACTGCCACACGTGCGGAGGAAAATGGTTCGTTGCATCTTCCCCAATATTTAATTATACTGATCTAGGGTTAATAAAATGTTAAATTTGGAGGAAGAAAAAGCCATGCCATGTGCAAATACATATTCTTGGAAGTGAAGAAGAAGCTCTTTACTATATTTTATATATACATTAAATTGATTAATGTCTGGACAATGAAGTGAATAATTAAATATCATGTTAATTTCATAGGTGAGATATGACCGTGTTAGTATTATATATATGTATAATGTGATTGTCACAATCTTTAAAATAATTTAAATATTAAAAACATGATGTTAGTTTTCTTAATTAGATATTGTTAGTAATTAGTTTATAAAATTATGTATGTGTGAGTTGTTGGAATCCTTTCAATCGTTAGCATGGGATCGATCTAAGTATTATTTAGGTAATTATATATTAATTAAGGATCCGACGTGGACGTGTGTATAAATTGGGTTGGGTTAAGAACTTTTGGTTTTTTATTGGTATGATCTATTTACACTACCTCTAGTTTTAGAATTATTTCTCCTTAGACGTACGTAAGATCAAATATGAATATAACGATTTCTCCTTTTACTATGTATGTATCATGTATGTATTTATCCATAACAAAAGAGTGCTTTTAATTTGCGGGAGAATTCTAGAGCCAAATTCATCCATTACAGACACTATATATAGAACACAATTACACAACCATTCTAACACCTCTAAAATTTTTAAGAAACCAAATTAAAGGTTTAAATCTCATGTTCATATATACTAATTTTTCATACTTTGACATATTTATATAGCAAAATTATTCACTACGAAATCGTTAATTATATAACCATTTTGACTCACTCCAGTAGCAATGTTTTTCGTTTTTCAGACTACTAACATAATCTAAACATCAATTTAATTACAGTTTATAACATGGATTTATAGCAAATTTTGACTCCAAATCAGACAATAATATACATATTAAGCCAAAAGTCTAATTCTTCCCCCTTTATGCACAACCGCGAATTTAAGGACTTCGAAGTCACTTACAGATAATACTAAACAAATTAATTACACCCAAGAATACATATAATTTTATAAACTAACTAACAATATAAACTCAGCCAATATAATTTTATATAATATATATGCTTATTTTATATAAAATTGGTTGCGTTACCATTTCATGGTGTGCCTGCCTTACGTCCCTTTACAGTTTTCAAACATACCTACCTCAAGTTCCATTAATTCCAGGTTAGATATGTGTCAGAAGCTCCGTACGTCACCATTCGGAGGGAGGGCTGCCTAGTGTTCAAACCTATTCATTTCGTGGGGGAGGGATTTAGCAGTACCACAAATGAAGAAGCCATATCACCCTTTGCAAGACTTAAGCACGTACGTTCAAAAGAAACTAAGACATGATGATAAAATTAATATGCTTATTTTAAACTCTAATTACTATTAATAATATCATGTATATATATATATATATATACACAATCCTGGTCCTGGACATAATTTGATGTTTTAGTTGATCCGGTGAAACTTCAGCTTTCTAAAACTGGTAATTTATGTCCTCTTTAGTATGAATATTTATAATTTATTTATTTAGAAACATGTTTCCAATTTTTTTGTCTTCTTTTTCTTTTCTGATAAGGTAATTGGTTTATAATTAGTAACTTCCATATGCAGTTACTTTTGCCGATCAGGTTAGTCTCTTTACTATATGCCAACTATATTCTTATCTGGATAATTAGTGAAAAGGAGAAAGGCTAGGTAAGAACTTATCCAAAGGGAAAAAAAGAAGAAGAGATATAGAGACAAGGTAGGAATGTACGTACGTGCATGTATGAGCAAGAGTTGAGACTAATTTATTTTATAATATCCAACTATTTGTATATTCTAATTCTGGTCTCGAACATCTATTGCTTTACCATAGTGGTTCTACTTGAAATGTAATTTCACATAGAGCGCGAGATGTGTTAATTTGTATGCATGGATGTTAACCTGGACAGACGCATGCATGATCCTTAGAAGTGCAGCCTGTTTGTGACAGAGCACTTCATGTGTATGTAAAGAAATTAAGGTCCATATTTTATTCAACTCATTGCAGTTCTATCCCTCCAAATATGGAATTACTAAACTTGATCATGGTGTACACTAACAGAGGTTCCAGAGTTTGATAAGGAAAAGGTTGGGATTATGTACATGAGTCCCGTTAGACATCGCAAAATATGAGTTTGATTTGGTTTAGGTTTACATAAAATGGTTATTCTAAATAAGAACTAAAATTACATTATCTATTTTTAATTTGGTTTGTATAAGTTAAAATCCAAATGGTTATAGTTTTAATATAGGTCGACTCATATTTTATTTTTTGAGATTTATGTAATTTCTTTTTTTCCATCTTTTAATTAATTATCTCTCTCTAATTTTTCTAATACATTATCTTTCTAAAATAGATTAATATACTCTCTCTCTAAAAATTTATATAGTGTTCATTCAAAATTAATAAATTAATATATTTTTTCCCTCTAAAAGAGTCATTTTAATTTTAAAGTCTCATTCAAAAATGATTTATCTCAATGCACTACACTTGCTCTCTTTCTATTTTCTTTGTAAGATTCCCAAATGAAAGCCTATAAAATATTGATGAAACTATGTTCATAATGAAAGTATATATATATATATATATATATATATATATATACACACGGAATTCACAAATGTATTGTATTTATACAAATAGGTCAAAATTTTTATTTTTGAGAAAGTATTATAGAATATGGGTCAAAACTAGTTAAACTAATTCCAACCTATATTTGTAATTAATAATATGAATTCAAAACCAAATCAATCCATAACCTGAAAACTAGTTAACCAACTCGATAGATTCAAATAGTTTTGGTTAACTATATGATTTCAACCTAAATTGCTAGGTCTAAGTCCGGTAAGAAAATGATCGGCCTGATTTCAAACTCAATTGGGAGTCTGCACTATTTAAACAAACTTCTTCTTTTTGATGACATGATTAAGGGTTCAATCCCTACAGATGATCTTAGGAATTGCAGCTCTCTTGTTGAAAGTAAACTGCAAGATAACTTGATCGGAGGAACAATTCCTCATGAAATCTGCAATCTTTTATACATTTAACAATTGCGCATTGAGAGTCTGGAAAAGTCTGCTCTAAACGAAAATGGAATGTTCCAAATGCTAAAGAAGTATTGTAGAGATTTATTGCAGAAATTAATATTTTGAGCATCTAGCTATGCGCTGGAATCAAATTATGTAGTTCCGTCCTTCAAGATTCTGTCAATTGGAATGCAGCTTTATTGGGCTCAATTCGAGTTGTTCGTTCTCGCTGTTGTTATTTGGCAATTATCTAGTTACATGATGCATTGTTTTATATTGCCTGATACTGAAACATTTAAGTCCTTGCTTTTAGACTTTTAAACTTTCTGATCATAGAGGGAAATTTTATTCAAAAACTTTGGTTGGCGACATCGCTTCTCTTTTTATGTGAGAAACTACCACATGAATGCTATACTGGCGGTGTCTTTTGTTGTTTGCAAAGATTGGGCCAAGTTACTGAACATTCCTCTCTACAAGCATATTCATGTTAACTTGGTAACAAACAGTGGGTTTTGTCAGTTCTTGGTTTCAATGCCATCAAGGGTGGATCACATGCAGGAAACAAACTTGTTATATATGCACGAGTTTATGATTCTTCTAGCTAGCTTGTAAGGGCTTTCACTTTCAAAGAGGCGCCGACCGGCCATGAAGATGGGAGTCCAAGTATATCACAACTGCAAGTCTGTGCTTGAAAATTGCAAAATGTTTTTGATTGACAAACAAAGAACAAATGCAAGGGGTGTAATAAACATATAATTATATATATGATGCTATTAAGGGCGGACATCCAATATTGATAATTAATTGCAGAAGACATTGAGCATGAAGCTCTTGCTACTCTTGTGGTCAACAAGCTCAGAGGGTTCTAAAGGACGTTGCTGCACTAAAGATATATGCTAATTCCAAATATGCATTTGTTTACTTTCTGTGCTTGGATTGAAGCTATATTTGAACTAGTTGGTGATATGGTGTTCTCAATTTTGTGGTTGCATTTCCACCTTGGGGAAAATGTGGATTTTGAGGTGTCGATCGGTAATGTAATAAATATAGCCTAATATATATAAATAAATGTAGGGCTGAGATTAGACTAGGATTGCTTGTTAAATGAAATCTATATAATGGTAGCTATGTAGTGAAATTCAATATGAAATATTTTTCTTCCTAAATTCTTCTATTTCTCCCTTAATATTTTTAGAGTTGGCACGGAGATACTCGAAAATTTGTAAAATCCTGTGCATCCACATGCACAAGCACAACTATCTATCTACCTGCCTTAATTTGTCGCTCCTTCAAGTAAGACTTTGGGCCTCATTTCAATTCAATGGCCTTTAATTTTTCTGTCGTACACTTTTACCATGTGATTTGGTTTGGTCATATCTATCATACATCAAAGTGCAATGGCATCATCATACTCGATCGATCTAGCTAGTGCTTCCTCACTAGTCACCTGCATCATAATACTGCCACCTTCTTTCTTCATCATGTGAAAGTTGTAAGAGTTCTGTTATTTCAATCTCTTATACTTACAAGCTAGTACGTGTACAATGTTTTCTTATTTATGAGCTTATACAAAGTACAACGAAATTAATTCACCATTGCGCTAATTAATACCCTATAAATTCATTCTACATACAAAACTCATGATACAGAGTGTTGTTATATTCATAACTAATCGCCAACTTGTCTTGGCGCATGCACCATGACGAGGGGACTTGCTCACTTACATGCAAGGTACATACTACAAGATATGGTTTAGAGTTTAGATTTATGAAAATTTGTAATCTAAAATCGGTATTATATATATATATATATATATATATATATATATATATATATATATATATTATTTATTTGAAGTGCCAAATTACATGCCACACAATATGTTGATGTGGAATATGCCATATCAGCAGTTTGTAAAATGTTTGTAGAATAGTTTGTGTTTCCAACATTATTCCTTATTTATTTGAAATGCCAAATTACATGTCTAAAGAAATTAAAAAAATTAAGTTTTTGAGAAAAGATGCTAATTAATTGCCCAAAATATAGTAATCTCAATTAAAAGATATCTAAAATTTCACTTTCTCCTAATGACCAATTAGTAGTTTTTGACAAAGAAATCAATCTAATTACAACTATTCATTGACTAATGGATGGAGATGATCATCATAAAATAAGTATGGAAAAAGATGGATTCTTACCTAACAGAATACACCAAGAGGAGAGAAAATGCCAAAAGGTGACCCCAAAAAGCATGAATGTTAGTAATGACTAGTACTAACAACTAAAACTCACAATTCACATTGAAATTTCATGTCTCAATTATTTTGTATCCACTGCACATTATTATATCATTTCATATCAAGGGGTCCCTTTTATACAATATATGCTTATCTCTACATTTCCCTTTTTATTTCCTACTATTATTTAATTAAATAAAATGGGAATATAATCCATTCGACGTCTCCAAAAATATTTCAAAATTTAAAGTTTTCAAAGTTAGGCTCTTTTTTTTTTTTTTTTTTTATAAAGTTATTGCCTTATTTATTTTCTTTATGCCATCGAAATCCAATTTAGGACAATAATTGTGTCGTCTACTTTCACGTGACCCTCTGTGACTAACATGGCGTTCTTAATTATAATTTTCGGGCATTTTTATCGGCCGGGACATGTTAAACGAATTAATTGCCCCATCCCGCGTGTCCTACCATGCATTATTTAAGAAGTTTTCAATGTAGTATTATTGTTGAACCTAATTCTGCATATATAATAGGATGGGAAGCCCAATATATGGTGGTGCTGTAAATAAATTAGTAAATAATAAATATTAATATAGTTAGGAACATGTTATTTTCAGCATAAGCATATTGGTTCACCAGTTGCTGGATTTTAAAACTATGATTTAGATATCATGGGATAATACTCCTTCCGTTCCTTAATATAAGTCATTTTAGAAAAATATTTTTGTTCTTAAATATAAGTCGTTTGAAAATTTCAAGTAAGCATTAATTGCTTAGTTTTTAATATTACCCTAAGTAATAAATATAACTTTAGTTATCTCACTATTTTTTGCCCAATAAATAACACTCTTCTTCCAATATAAGGGTAATATAGACAATTGATATTATATTTAATGCTATACAATCATTTCCTTAATACTTGTGCACAACTCTAAAACGACTTATATTAAGGAACGGAGGGAGTATTTGGTTTTATGTGTGTCCACCGCTGTGTTTCGTTAGGTTTGATTTATTTTATTTAAAGAGTGAGATTTTAGAAAAAGTATGTCAACGATTTTAAAAAAATTGATTTTAATGCGATTGTACCGAATTAGATAGAGTCGTCAGTTGGTATAATTTTCAAAATATGTACCAACTTATCCAATTTTTTTGAAAGATTTTTTGCAATATGGGACTCCGTTTATTTGGTCTGGAACCCAAGATTCATAGAGTTCTGGAGGTTACTTAAGGGGAAGATATTAGGCACTCCCGACTTCCGTGAAACACGGTTACCGTGTCTTTTTCATTCCACAGACATGAAGTGTGTGTGTGATTTTAATTATGAAAAGGTGGTTGATCAGTGCTTTATTTTGAAAGTAGTGATCTGCCTCTTTGGACCTATGTACATGAGGGTTTGATTTGAATTTTTTTTTTGTTTTTTGATTAAACATATGAAAGTGATATTTTGAAAAGATGGTTTTCAAACCCTTCGCCAAATAAGAATTGAGACCCTTTGATACTTTCAATTTTAACTAGAAGTGACTTCGTTTGATTTTATTCGGGATGCGAAACATCTTTGATGACGATATTGAAACTATTAACCATAAGGGTCGAGCTCCTTGTGAGTATGAAAGTCATCGAAGCAAAACCGAGCACCTACAACCATGAATTTTCACTATTACGAGGCCTTAAATTCGGGTACCGTTTTAAGGCTCAAGATTACATGTACAATGGATTACAACCTGATAATACAACTTAAATAAGTCTATCACAGAAATCGTGTTTAAATCCATTGATTGAATCTTCAACCCTATGTTTCCTAGACTCACATAAAATTATTTAAAAGCTTACATGATTTAGTTATTAAAACACTATATATATATATATATATACTTCCTAACATCGCTAAAGAATGATTTATCGATTTAAATCCTCGCACGCGGTTAATTAGGCTCCCCATTCCCTCTAGATAGGGTCGCATGGGATAGACACAATATTTACAAAACTTGAAAATAAACTAGATCTAGATCTAAGCCTATCTAGCTCAATGGTTCAAGCCATGAATCTTTTGAACCGGTAAATGCTAGATCAGGCTAGATCTTAGATAGAGCTACTCAAAACACTGTAAATACCAACTATATACACAATCAAGCAATATATATATAACACTTGTGTGTGTGTGTATATATATATATATACATTAAAAAGGTAAAAAAAACACAGATCTAAGAAGATCTTATGTATTTACACAAGATTTGCACAAAAGATGACTATTTGCTTCCAAGGATTTGATTTCAACCAGTAGAAAGTTTATATAACAAGATTTATATGTATAGAAATGTTTAAAACTTATATTTACAGTGTTTAGAAGCAAGAACTGAGCTCTTTTTCTCTAGATCTCGAATTTCTCACTCTAGAAATTTTGGAACTCCCCAAAATCTCCTTATAAATGAGCTGGTGGGTCCTGTCGCCTCGAAGTTCGTTTCTTCGATTGTTTCGTTGTCTACTGAAACGTCTGTATCTTGTAATCTGGGAATCACTGGGAGATGTGTCATACCATTCCGAAAAGCTCTTTCCGAGAGCTATGTAGTGACATCGGGCTTGACCTTTTCTGAATTCGGGAAGAGGGGTCCATGGCCATAATAGCATTTTCAAGTCTTCGACGGTAGTCTGTGGATCTGTCTTACGTAGTTTGTACCCGGAATTACTGCGGTGGTTATTTGTGACCCTATCCTCAGCTAGACGATTGTTGTTTAGGTTGTGTTGGCACAATTACATCTTTGCTCTCCCAGGGTTGTTTTCGGTGTTGAAGTTGTTGTTACTGTCCTTCGGGGTTGTCTCCGGGGTTGAAAAAGACGCATTTGCTCTCTTGCATGGTTAGTAAATGGAAAACAAAATTTCGAGTGTCTATAATGTGTATTTAAGGTTTGTTTGTTTACTATCGTTTGTGGCTGTAACTGTAATATTTGCAAATTTTGTAGATAATATTAGTAATGAAAATAAAGATGTTTGAAAATTATTTGAGTGTATATATATGTGTCATGAAACGTGGTAATTTAATTTAAATTGAATTAAGTATGTGGTATTTAAGAAATGTGGTAACGATGATGAATGAGCTTAATTAAGCTTATGTGATATGCCTAATGTGGCATAATGATTGACTCAGTAATTGCTTAATTAAACTAATTAGTAGACGATTAAATAATCTGATGGACTAATGAGGGCAATTAAGCCCAATGTGTATAAGTAATTGTTAATAGCTTATGATCAATATTTAGACTAACCCAAGGTGTGGTGGAAATAAATGAAGTGTAAGTATACTTATATATGTGTGTGTGTGTGTGTGTGTGTGTGTGCCCATAAGTTAGCATAATGTACAAAAGGCAAAATAAAAATGTAATATAGGAGTAGTACTCCCTCTCATCCGTCCAAGCCCCCCTTCCCATGTGAAAGTGTTGAGTTTTTTTATCTTAAGTAAGCTAAGAAGCAAACATATGTGAGCAAATGATTTCTGTAGGAATAATGGCTGAAGGGAGAGTTAGTAAGGCTTTCGACCAAATCCTTATTAACGTACCAACATCTTTTTCTAATTCATGATGGACCAAAGATCTGGACAAAGCCAATATATGGGTAAGAGCTTTCCTATAAATAGGAGCTCCCCCTTCATAATCCAAACTTCTAGAATTCTGTTAAGTCCAATATAGAGAGTGAGTTCGGGTAAGAGAAAAAACCAAAGTTAGTTCTACTGAATTGGGAGGGCAATTAGAATTTGGGATCAAGAAATAGTATTACAGCTTCAAGAAGGTAATATTAATTTTAAGCATGTTCTCGATTATCCAATGAAATAAATTCATAGAAATTAAAATGAATTGTTTGGAAGTTAGTTTGGAAATTGTATCATTTGAATATCTGAGATGTCAGTATATTTTGAAACAACATGGTTGGTCAGAGTATGTATGTTAGGAGATTTATATGTGATGGGTTCTGAGTTTTTAAAAAAACAGAGCCTATCTTGAGTCTGTCCCGAAGTGGCACGGCCGCGCTGGTCCCTAATGTTTGAAAATTGTTTTAGTTGCATTCTGATATTCTAGGCATGTGTGTTTGACTTGGTTATATATGTATAAAAATAGGTCTGATTTATGGTTCAAGGTTGCCTTGCATAAAATAAGTACCTTAGCTTGGTTTAGAATAATTTTTTCAAAGAAAACTTAGAAATTTTGAAAACAAACATTGACGAGTCCTACTTGCATTCTGATCTTGTGAGACCCCGAATTTTATGAAATAAAAGTATTCAATTTTTCTATTTTGGGGAATAGTTAAATTGATAAAAGTTTAAAGTTAAGGGTGACATTTGAAAATTTTTCAAAGTAAGCAAATTGTCATAAAATAATCGGTGGTAAAATACGCGTGGTTGCATAGTAGCACACGGTATTGATTTTTAATGCTTACGTGAGAAGTCACTCGGTTTGATTCAATTATTATTATATTTTATATATTATTAAATCAATAATTGAGATAACAAAGTTATTAATATTATTATTTGCAATATTAACGATGTCAGAAGTTACGCGAGGAGAGGTTTGGTCACCTAATTGCATGCGCCAATAGGGAGAAATTCTTATTGTAAAGCCCCTCTTTCTCTTGGGAACGACACTTGGTCGATTAATAGTGTGAATTATAATAATGATGATGAAGTTTTGTTTTATTAGTATTATTAATGTAATAAAAGCGAAAAAGCTTTTTATATAAAAAGAATATTTTTATAAAGTTATTCGTTTTATTAGACTATAAATAGAATATATTATATTCTATTATGCATAGTGTTTTTTTGATAGTAAAATCTTTTATATAAAATGAATACTTTTATAAAGTTATTTGTTTTATTATACAATAATTAGAATATATTATATTTTATTATGCATAGTGTTTTGCATAAATATTTATGCATAGTGTTTCAGATAGTAAAATCTTTTTATATAAAACAAAATATTTTTATAAAGTTATTCGTTTTATTAGATTATTAATAGAATATATTATATTTTATTTAAAATATTTTGTTTTATTAGAATATTTTATAGTAAACCAATCTGGACCGTCCGTTTAAAAGTAAATCAATCTGGACCGTTTAGGAATTAGTTACTATTTAGTCCATTCTCCTATAAATAGAAGCTCATTCCTTCATTATTTCTTACGAATTCACTGAAACTCTAGAGAGAGAAACTATAGAGAGAAAGAAGAAAAGTATTTTGCTACTTCACTACTCCTATATCCAGTTTGTTCTAGGGTAAGAGATATTATTTGTTGTACTCGTAAGGGGTATTATTTCTTTTGTATTCATGAAGAGAACTTATGTTATTCCATTCTTTATTATTCTGTTGGAATAACCTGTATACGCGGACTACCCTATACATGGTGAAATTCTTCTATTATTCCATTACTTATTATTATGTTGAAATAACCTGTCTATGCGAAGTATTGCATATATGGTGAAATTCTTCTATTATTCCATTTTTTATTATTACGTCGTAATATCACATGCGTGCGTTCTGGCTTACTACACGTTCGGTTCCATTATTTATTATTCACATTATCCTCATCATGTGCGTAATTACGCCGGCACTGGTTCCGTTCTTTATTATTCTGTTGAGAATAACCTGTCTGTGCCATCTATCGTATGCATGGTGAATTCTTCAGTTATTTCATTCTTTATTATTCAGTTGGAATAACCTGTCTATGTGGATTACCACATGCATGGTGAATGATCCTTTGTATTCATTCCTTATTAAATTGTGGAAATGATCTGTTTACGTGGATTATGATGAAAGTCATAATAAAATCATTGGACTGATAAAAATCATGGGTATATGTAGTATTAGTAAGTGTTATGATAAGTTATGTTGGTTATTATGTGAAAACATGAAAGTTTCTTAGAAATCACAAAGGGTTGAAAATTAGATTTTGGGAAAAAACGGAACATGAAATTCAATTGACCATATCTCCTATTATATTTCGAATTTTTTAATGTGGTCAAGTTCTAGAGTTAGATCTATAAGGTTTCTAACTTATCCAGGCGGAATCACTGGAAAAGGTGTTGTAGATTTTCGTGTGGACTGATTTTAGCAAAGGAGTCAAAAGTTATAAATTATGAAAAAGATACTGCCCAAAAATTTAAAAGGGCATTTTCTGCCACTTAATTTGTGAGAAAAATTCTGGCCTTTTGGGACATGAAAATATATGGTATAAAGTACCTCCTGTCCAAAAATGAGCTCATTCCGACTTAAAATGAGCAAGTTATGACCATTTCAATATTTAGGTTTTTTTGACGAAAAACGCTATAATCGGAGTTTTATAACTCTGATGACCATGAAATTTAAACTGGAAGATCAAGTTAACATGTGTAAGATCTTACCAAGATTTGGGAATTTCTGGAGTTAAACTTGAGGTAGCTAATTTCTTAGGGAATTAATTGGAAATTGATTTATGAAAAATAGTAAATAAATTTTAAAAATTCCGAGAAAAATATATGTTCAATATGGGACTATATTATGCTAAATCCAGAAAAGAAATATTTTTGGGACTGATTTGATATTTTTCATGAAAATGCACTAGTTATGAGTATATGAGTTAAATATGTTATATGAAATTGAAAATTGGTAAATAGGATTTTATGGCTTGGGAATCCTATATAGGGTATATGCAGATTTTTGATAAGGGATTTGATCATTGGTGATGAAATCTTATGAGTATTGCATTTTTGAATGATTAAATGCATTATTTGGTAAAGTGTAAACAATTAAAATAAATTATTTATAAGTTTAAGAAATAATTAAAATATTGTTATAATATTAACGATATTAGATTATGAGATTATTAAGTGATTGATAACATTGGGATATTCTTGAACCCTGGATAATTTATATTATAAATATTTAATATTTATCCTTTATCTCATTTGATTGATTCTTTATATCGTTGTCATGATCCTCATGCTTATATTGTGTTGAAAGTCATCTGTGACTTACGTGCATAGATGGACTTGGTATGATTATGACCAGGAATTATTCGGTATAATTATGACCGTAATGTTACAAATAATGTGATAAAAGTCATCTTTGGCTCGTAGTGCATAGATGGACTTGGTATGATTATGACCAGGGATTATTCGGTATAATCATGACCGTAATTGAAAACACGAATATCTTTGGCCCATAATGGTGGTGGATAATTCGTGGTCGTGATACTATTAAGTCGAGTCTCAAATTATTGGTTTTATAAATTGTATATCTTTGGCCTGTAGTGCAAAGATGAAACTGCTGGTTATTAGTTATACTGATTGTATATCTTTGGTCGTGCATTAGTCTGAAGATAAATTTATTAAATATGATTATGGCGGGAATTGTGATTTGGTATAACCATGATTTTTGATGTTTCGGTGAAAATAGGTGATGTAAATTATCTTCGTCCTGGGTGCGAAAAGGAATTCAGAATCACAATTATGATTATGAGTTATTCATATTATTGTGGACAAGAATTGTTGATTGATGTTACAGGGATAAAACATTATTGGTGGACTTTTAACATGGAGAAGATAATAGACTGATGGTCTATTCGACTCTTCTAATGGATTGCTTCGTTCATTTTAACTATGGTTGAAAAGTTTTATCATCTACCATATGTTCTAAATCTACGATTTATTATCGACGAAGGCTATTGATAATTTAATTATCTTTAGTCACGATATTCTTTACTGGGTTATTTGTGCTCACCCTTTTGCTTCACAATTCCTTTCAGGTAATAAGAGTGTAAATTTGGTTTGACGCGGATAATAGGGAATAGAATAATGATCTCTATATTTCATTGAGGTTCTCCTTAAATTGTATGGAAATAATTTTTTTGATGACTTTAGATTAGTGCGTCGTATTGTATACGTCATTTGATATTTAATTTTGGTGAACCGAATAGGGTGAGGTGAACCCAACTTTGGAAGGGTGTTTTGCCACTATCATACAAGATGTCTAATGACATACAACCTTGTGTTATCATAAGACAAGGTTGTGCACATCCACTTGTTGAGTATATCTACGAGCACTGCCTATATGATCTTGGAGTTTATTTGAAATATAATTTTCACTTGGAGACAGTGAAGATAGTTATATGTTAAGAGAAGACTCATCATTAGAAAGAAGATGATAGTAATCTTCTCGTTTTTCTTTGGGGTCTATTGGGTTAACCAAGGATAATTTTGTGGACATATAATATCTATCATAACCTAGACGCATGGCCTCCCATATACGAAGGTTTCCTTGAGCACTTCCCAAAGATTTTAATTTTTAAAACAGTTTTTGACTGTACTTTTATGTAAAGTACCATTGTAAGTGTAAGACCCCAACTTTTATGAATAAAAATGAATTTTCTATAATTATCATTTTTGAATATTATAGAATAAATTTGATATAATGTTATAGTTGTGGGTAATATTTATAAATTTTGTAAAGTACGCAAGTTGGTTATAATATTTGATTGGTCGGAGAATATTCGTTTTAACAGGGAATATTCGTATTACGGCGACCACGATCGTTAATTGGACCCCGAACGGAATTATTGTGGATTGAGAAAATAACAAAAATATTTTTATGAAAATAACGGCGGAAGTTTTACCGTTAACTGTTGAAACACCCCGGTGTTAAAGAAATGCGAGAATACGCATTAGTTGCATAGCGCACGGTATTAATTATTGATGCTTACGTAAGAAGTCGCTTCGGTTTTGTTCAATTATTATAGATATTTTATATATTATTAAATCAATAATTGAGATGATGGGGGTTATTAATATTATTATTTGCAATATTAACGATGTCTAGAAGTTCTCGCTTGATGAGAGGTTTGGTCACCTAATTGAGCTTGATAGGGAGAAATCCTTATTGGAAAGTCCCCTCTTTCCTAGGAACGACCTGGTCGATTAATATTGTGAATTATAATAATAATGATAAATGTTGTTAAAAATATTGAGAGGTTTTTTTTATGAAGTATTGGATGTTATTATATGGACCCCATTTACCCATTTTTCAAAATAGTGGGAGAAGTTATCTTAGTTTTGTTTATTATATATATATATATAATATTTATATATATGGGTGTTAGTCAAAATGGGGGGGGGTGGGGTGGGGTGGGGTGGGGTGGGGTGGGGGGAATTAGGGTGGACGGGATGAGTATTATTATGTATATATATATATATATATATATATATATATATATAGATGTAAGTTTGAAAAAAAAAGTGGATGAGAGGAGAAGATGAATTCACGGGTTTTCCACCCGTGATTTATTTTCTTTACATGTTATATATATAATATATATAATATATTATATTTTATTTAAAAGTTTTGTTTTATTAGAATATTTTATGGATCGCCTTAGATTAAAAGTAAATCAATCTGGACTGTTCATAAATTAGTTACTATTCAGTCCATTCTTCTATAAATAGAAGCTTATTCCATCATTATTTCTTACGAATTCACTGAAACTCTAGAGAGAGAAACTGTAGAGAGAATTATTCTTCTATCTTGGCGTATTTCTTTAGCGTTTAAGAAAGCTTTGAGCGTAGTGCAAGTTTCTTCTTCAAGTATCCCCGCCTACCGGTTGAAAGTACTTTCTTTATAAGGTAAGGGTATTATTTTTTTATTAATGAAGAGAACTTCATTATTCTATTCTTAATTATTCTATTGGAATAACTCAGATATCTGCGGCTACCCCTATATATGGTGAAATTCTTACATTATTCCATTCAATAATATTCTCGTTGGAATATCCTGTCACAATGCGTTCTACGCCGCACCTAGTTCCGCCTTTTATTATTTTGTTGGAATATCCTCGTCTCATGCATTTCTGCCGGACTGGTTCCGCTTTTATTATTCTCATTGGAACATCCTGCAATGGTCATGCAATTTTGCACGACCTTGTTCCGTTATTTATTATTCTTTTGGAATAACTTTTATACATCTGCAATACCGCATGCGTGGTGATTTCTTTTGTTATTCGATTCTTTATTATACTCGGTTGGTTAAAGTTTTAACTTCTATACTCCATGAAATTAGTGGAATATTCTTGATATTTGCGCTTCATCTAGTATCTTTTTATGGAAATATTCTTCTGAGCATTCTTGAATTTTACTCTATAAAGAAATATCATGTTGACAATTTGGACATTATTAGTTCTGAATAAATTAATTCTTGAACTTGTTTTATTGAATTTTTATATCATTGTCATCATCCTCATGTTTATATATATTTTTTTGAAAGTCATCCATGGCACATAGTGCATGGATGGACTTGGTATGATTATGACCGAGGATTATTCTTTGTAATCATGGTAGTAATGTTATAAATGATGTGGTAAAAGTCCTCATTGGCCGTGAGTGCATTGATGGGCGATTGTTGGCATGATCATGACCATTGATGATGAATACACGAATATCACGCCCAGTAGTGCATGGATAATTTGTGGTTGTGATACTTATGAATATCCTTCGCCGTAGTGCAAGGATGAGGTGGATTATTTATTAAGCTGTGTTCCAGCGATAAAAGTGATGAAAAACCTTTTAAATCATAAAAGATAGTAGATTTTATTCTCTACTTGACTCTTTTAATGGATTGCATATTCCGCTGCAGTTAAACATGGTGTGTGTTGTATTATATCAGTTTAACACTGTTGAAGACTAATGATAATTTATTCTGCATTATCTTAGTTATAATATTTCTTACTAGGCTAGTTGAGCTCACCCTTTCTTTCACTGTTCTCTTCACGAAATGAGAACGTAGCCGGGACTAGTTGGGGAACGGAGTGACGATCCAAATGATAGTATTAGTAGTCCTCACTATTTTGTTAAATAGTAAGACAATAAATATAATGAGGACTTATTCTGAGAGTGGATATTGTCTAGAAGATAATATTTGTATTAAAACCCATAACTTTCTTGTTGTATATTAAAGATTGTATTTGTATTCTGTACCATGTATTTGGCGACTTTCGAATAGGTGATGTATACCTATTTTGGGGGTCCCATAAAGGTTATAATCGATATTTTATATATTATTAAATCAATAATTAAGATGACAGGGTTATTTATATTATTATTTGCAATATTAACGATGTCTAGAAGTTCTGCCAAGGAGAGGTTTGGTCACTTAATTGTGCGCCAATAGGGAGAAATCCTTATTGGAAAGTCCCCTCTTTCTTGGGAACGACCTGGTCGATTAATATTGTGAATTATAATAATGATGATAAATGTTGTTAAAAATATTGAGAGGTTTTTTTTATGAAGTATTGGATGTTATTATATGGACCCCCATTTACCCATTTTTCAAAATAGTTGGGAGAAGTTATCTCAGTTTTGTTTATTATATATATATATATGTATTATATATTTATATATATATATGGGTGTTAGTCAAAATGGGTGGGGTGGGGTGGGGGGTAATTATGGTGGGCTGGAGGAGTATTATTATATATATATATATATATATATATATATATATATATATATATATATATATATATGTAAGTTTGAAAAAGTGGATGAGAGGGAGAAGATGAATTCACGGGTTTTCACCCGTGATTTTTTTTCTTTGCACATGTTATATATATATAATATATATAATATATTATATTTTATTTAAAAGTTTTGTTTTATTAGAATATTTTATGGACTGTCCGATTAAAAGTAAATCAATCGAACCGCTTCATGAATTAGTTACTTATTCAAATCCATTCTTCTATAAATAGAAGCTCATTCCTTCATTATTTCTTACAATTTCTTCAAACTCTAGAGAGAAACCGTAGAGAGAATTATTCTTCTATCTTGAGCATATTTCTTTAGCGTTTAAGAAAGCTTTGAGCGTAGTGCAAGTTTCTTCAAGTATATCCCTTCTCTACCGCCGTAGTACTCTTCTTTATAAGGTAAGGGTATTATTTCTTTGTATTAATGAAGAGAACTTCATTATTCCATTCTTTATTATTCTGTTGGAATAACTTGTATATCTGCCACTACCTATACATGGTGAAATTCTTCATTATTCCATTCTATAATATTCTATTGGAATATCATGTTCTATGCGTTCTGTGGGACTTCGATTCCGTCTTTATTATTTTGTTGGAATATCCTCGTTTATCGTTTTTACACATGGGACCGGTTCCGTCTTTATTATTCTCATTGGAACATCCTGGCTTGGTGCGAATTTTGCACGACTCGGTTCCGTTATTTATTATTCTTTTGGAATAACCTGTCTATGCGAAGTACCGCATGCATGGTGATTTCTTTTGTTATTCCATTCTTTATTATACTCAGTTGGTTAAAGTTTTAACTTCTATACTCCATGAAATTAGTGGAATATTCTTGATATTTGCGCTTCATCCAGTATCTTTTTATGGAAATATTCTTCTGAGCATTCTTGAATTTTACTCTACAAAGAAATATCATGTTGACAATTTGGACATTATTAGTTCCTGAATAAATTAATTCTTGAACTTGTTTTATTGAATTCTTATATCATTGTCATCATCCTCATGTTTATATATATATTTTTTGAAAGTCATCTGTGGCCTGTAGTGCATGGATGGACTTGGTATGATTATGACCAGGGATTATTCGGTGTAATCATGATCGTAATGTTATAAATGATGTGGTAAAAGTCCTCATTGGCCCGTAGTGCATTGATGGACAGTTGTTGGCATGATCATGACCATTGATGAATACTACGAATATCCCCGGCCCGTAGTGCATGGATAATTTGTGGTTGTGATATTTATGAATATCCTTCGTAGTAGTGCGGATGATGAGGTGGATTATTTATTAAGTTTAGTCCCAATGATAAAAGTGATGAAAACCTTTTAAATCATAAAAGATAATAGATTTTATTCTCTACTTGACTCTTTTAATGTATTGCATGTTCATTGCGCAGCTTAAACATGATGTCTATTGTATTTTATCGCTTTAACATCATTTGAAGACTAATGATAATTTATTCTGCATTATCTTAGTTATAATATTTCTTCTTTGGGCTAGTTGAGCTCACCCTTTCTTTCACCGTTATTCTCTTGAGAAATGAGAACGCGTGGCGGACTAACTAGTCGGGGAGCGGAGTGACGGTCCAGATGATAATATTAGTAGTCCTCACTATTTTGTTAAATAGTAAGACAATAAATATAATGAGGACTTATTCTGAGAGTGGATATTGTCTAGAAGATAATATTAGTATTAAAACCCATAACTTTCTTGTTGTATATTAAAGATTGTATTTGTATTCTGTACCATGTATTTGGCGACTCAGAATAGGTGATGTATACCTATTTTGGGGGCGTCACAGTAAGGTTGTGGTCGATATTTTATATATTATTAAATCAATAATTAAGATGACAGGGTTATTTATATTATTATTTGCAATATTAACGATGTCTAGAAGTTCTGCCAATGAGAGGTTTGGTCACTTAATTGCGCATGATAGGAGAAATCCTTATTGGAAAGTCCCTCTTTCACGGAACGACACAGTCGATTAATATTGTGAATTATAATAATGATGATAAATGTTGTTAAAAATATTGAGAGGTTTTTTTTATGAAGTATTGGATGTTATTATATGGACCCCATTTACCCATTTTTCAAAATAGTGGGAGAAGTTATCTCGATTTTGTTTATTATATATATATATATATATTATATATTTATATATATATATATATATAGGTGTTAGTCAAAATGGGTGGGGTGGTGTGTGGGGGGGGGGATTATGGTGGGCCAGGAGGAGTATTATTATGTATATTATATATATATATATATATATATATATATATATATATATATATATATATGTAAGTTTGAAAAAAGTGGACGAGAGGGTAAGATGAATTCACTAGGTTTTTCACCCGTGATTTTTTTCTTTGACATGTTATATATATAATATATATAATATATTATATTTTATTTAAAAGTTTTGTTTTATTAGAATATTTTATGGATTTGTCCGATTAAATGTAAATCAATCAACTGTTCATGAATTAGTTACTTATTCACCCCATTCTTCTATAAATGAAGCTCATTCCTTCATTATTTCTTACGAATTTATCTTGAAACTAGAGAGAAAGCGTAGAGAGAATTATTCTTCTATCTTGAGCATATTTCTTTAGCGTTTAAGAAAGCTTTGAGCGTAGTGCAAGTTTCTTCAAGTATATCCCCGCCCTACCGTCAGAGTACTCTTCTTTATAAGGTAAGGGGTATTATTTCTTTTGTATTAATGAAGAGAACTTCTGTTATTCCATTCTTTATTATTCTGTTGGAATAACTTGTATACGCGGGCTACCCTATACATGGTGAAATTCTTCTGTTATTCCATTCTATAATATTCTATTGGAATATCTTATGCATGCAATGCGTTCTGTGGGACTGATTCCGCCTTTATTATTCTCATTGGAATATCCTCATGCATGCGTTTTACTGTTGGACTGAGTTCCGCTCTTTATTATTCTGTGGAACATCCTGTCGGTGCGAATTTTGCCTGACCTGGTTCCGTTATTTATTATTCTTTTGGAATAACCTGTCTATGCGAAGTACCGCATACATGGTGATTTCTTTTGTTATTCCATTCTTTATTATACTCAGTTGGTTAAAGTTTTAACTTCTATACTCCATGAAATTAGTGGAATATTCTTGATATTTGCGCTTCATCCAGTATCTTTTCATGGAAATATTCTTCTGAGCATTCTTGAATTTTACTCTACAAAGAAATATCATGTTGACAATTTGGACATTATTAGTTCCTGAATAAATTAATTCTTGAACTTATTTTATTGAATTCTTATATCATTGTCATCATCCTCATGTTTATATATATATTTTTTTGAAAGTCATCTCATGGCTTTGTAGCGTGGATGGACTTGGTATGATTATGACTAGGGATTATTCGGTGTAATCATGGCCGTAATGTTACAAATGATGTGGTAAAAGTCCTCATTGGCTGTAGTGCATTGATGGATGATTGTTGGCATGATCATGACCATTGATGAATACACGAATATCCTTGGCCCGTAGTGCATGGATAATTTGTGGTTGTGATACTTATGAATATCCTTCGTAAGTAGTGCGGGGATGAGGTGGATTATTTATTAAAATTTGAGTCTCAAATGATAAAAGTGATGAAAACCTTTTAAATCATAAAAGATAGTAGATTTTATTCTCTACTGACTCTTTTCATGGATTGCATGTTCATTGCGCAGCTTAAACATGATGTCTATTGTATTTTATCGCTTTAACACTTGTTGAAGACTAATGATAATTTATTACGCATTATCTTAGTTATAATATTTCTTCTTGGGCTAGTTGAGCTCACCCTTTCTTTCACTGTTCTCTTCAGGAAATGAGAACGTAGCCGGGACTAGTCGGGGAACGGAGTGACGGTCCAGATGATAGTATTAGTAGTCCTCACTATTTTGTGAAATAGTAAGATAATAAATGTAATGAGGACTTATTCTGAGAGTGGATATTGTCTAAAAGACAATATTTGTATTAAAACTCATAACTTTCTTGTTGTATATTAAAGATTGTATTTGTATTCTGTACCATGTATTTGGTGACTCAGAATAGGTGATGTATACCTATTTTGGGGGCGTCACAGTAAGGTTGTGGTCGATATTTTATATATTATTTAATCAATAATTAAGATGACAGGGTTATTGTAAGACCCCACTTTTATAAATAAAGATGAATTTTTCTATAAATATTATTTTTGAATATTATGGAATAAATTTGATATAATGTTATAGTTGTGGGTAATATTTATAAATTTTGCAAAGTATGCAAGTTGTTATAAAATATTAGTTTGGTGGGGAATATTCTTTTGTTAGGGAATATTAAGTAAAATGGCTCAATCATTGGTGGACCCCACAACATTATTGTTTGATTGAAAAAACGACAAAAAATATTTTTATAAAAATAACTACGCGGAGGTGTTACTCTAGTTAAAAAGCTGTTGAACTATCCGGTGGTAAAAGAAATAAGATGTCTGGCGTGGTTGCATAGTAGCACTGCGGATTGATTATTGATGCTTACGTGAAAGTCACTCACCTATGCTCAATTATTGCTACAAAGATGATTCTTTGCATCATATCTCTTATATTATTGATTCAATTATTGTCACAAGATTATCATCATATAATATGTTATAGTATTAAATCAATAATTGAGACGACAAGTTATAAATGATTAATAATTATTGAAAGATTAAATATGTGTTATGATTTGTGGTAAGTTTGATTATTTTATGGGGGGCTCATATGTCATCATCTAAGAGTCTCTTCATCAATAGTATTTACCTTCGTCAATAGTAATTACCCTTGTGAATAGTATTTACCTTCGTCAATAAGTAATTACCCTTGTGAATAGTATTTACCTTCGTCGATAGTATTTACCTTCGTTAATAGTAATTACCTTTACCGAGACGTCGAACCACTTGTCGTTTCACATTACAAAGTCCGAACCACTTGTCGTTTCACATTACGAGCGTCAAACCGATTAATCGAAGCCACTTGCCTTTTTCACATCGACAAAGCTTTAAGCTAGAAATCTTCTATAAATAGAGGCCTAGGGCTTCATTATTTTTCACGAATTCATTCAAGCTATAGAGAGAGAAAGTATAGAGAATAAGAGAGAAAGAAGAAGAGTATTTTGTTACTACACTGCTGCAATATTCAATCTCCTACCAAATGTAAGGGGTATTATTTGTTGTACCCGTAAGGGGTGTTATTCTTTCTTATTCATGAAGAGAACTGTTGTTATTCCATTGCTTATTATTCTGCTTGGAATAACTTTTGTATAAGTGGTTTACCCTATACTTGGTGACATTCTTCTATTATTCTATTGGAACATCCTCATGCATGTGTTTTTTACACCGACTGGTTCCGCTCTTTATCATTCTCTGTTGGAACATCCATGTCATGTGTTTTACACCGACTGGTTTCGTCTTTATTATTACATTGGAACATCCTCGCATGCAGGTGTTTTACACCTGACTGGTTCCGCTTTTTATTATTCTCGTTGGAATATCCTATCTGTGTGTTTTACCGGATTTGGTTCCATCTTTATTATTACATTGGAACATCCTCGCTTGTGTGAATTTCACCGACTTTGTTCCGTTATTTATTATTACATTGGAATAACTCATGCATGCATGTGCCTATCGCATGCATGGTGATTTCTTTTGTTATTCCATTCTTTATTATACCCAAATTGGTTAAAACTTTGACTTCTATACTCCATGAAATTAGTAGAATATCCTTGATATTTGCGTTTCATCCAATATCTTTTCATGGAAATATTCTTCCGATCATTCTTGAATTTTACTCTACAAAACAAGATATCATGTTGACAATTTGGGCGTTAATAATTCCTGGATAAAATAATTCTTGAACTTGTTTTATTGAATTCTTATCATCATTGTCATCATCCTCATGTTTATATTTTTTTAAAAGTCATCGTGGCTTGTAGTGCATAGATGGACTTGGTATGATTATGACCGAGACTATTCGATTGTAATCATGACCGTAATGTTACAAATGATGTGATAAAAAAAAATCCTCGATGTGGTAGTAGTACATTGATGGACGATTGTTGGCATGATCACGACCATTAATGAATACACAAATATTCTTGGCCGTGATGTACATGAATAATTGTGGTCGTGATATCTAAAGAATATCCTCGGCGTAGTAGTGCGGGGTGATTCGATGATGTGGAATATTTATTAAAGTCGAGTCTCAAATTTATAACAATGATGAAAAACCTTTTAAAACCTAAAAGATAGTAGACTTTATTTTCTACTTGACTCTTTTAATGGATTAGATATTCATTGCAGCTTAAACCGGGTTGTCTATTGTATTTTATCGGTTTAACATTATTGAAGACTATTGATAATTTATTCTCGCATTATCTTAGTCATAATATTTCTTCTTTGGGCTAGTTGAGCTCACCTTTCTTTCACCGTTTCTCTTGAGAAATGATAATATAAATTTGACGACGAGTCGGGAAACGAGTGATGGTCCCGAAGATAGCATTAGTAGTCCTCACACTATTCGTAAAATAGTGTGATAATAATCATAATGAGGACTTTTGTTTGAGTTTGTATAATATCTAGTAGAATTTATATTTGTATTTAAACTCACGGTTTATGTCGTATTGTACACCTGACGCTTATATTAATAAGTTGTATTTAAATTTTGTACCATGTAAGTGGCGACTCAAGATGGGTGATGTATACCTAATTTTGGGGCGTCACGGTTGGTATCGAGCTTAGGATGTGATCCTGGCTAAGAAGTGAGAATAATACTAGGAGGGAGAGACGGGAATACCTTTCGCTAGTATGACCTACCTAAGTTTATGTCTTATTTTATTGGTTGGTCGGAAGATAAGGATAATTGTTACATGTCAATTAACCTTTTGTTTTGTGGCGATGATCTCGAAAATGACATCCGAGAATGTTGAGAATAAAGAATGGGCGCAGACGATCGTTGATTCACCACATATCAATAATCAAGATAATGTGCATCGTGAAGGCGACAATCCTCATGCAACAACAACAACCGACCAAATGACAAATGATCAAATGTTCGAGGCTTTATGCAATTTATGCAACGGCAAGAAAGTAGAAATGCGACTCTCATCCAAAACGTAGGTGGAAACACGGAAAACTCTCGGCGGTCACCGCTAAACAATTTAAGGAGCTGGGACCACCGGAGTTTAAGGGAGAGCCAAAACCACTTCCAGCGGAAGCATGGATAAAGCAGATTACCAAGATATTTGATGTCTTGGGATGCTCCGAGGAGCAAAAGGTTCCCTTCACGCCTTTTATGTTGCAAGCGGAGAGGCGGATTCTTGGTGGAATCGGTAAAAGCGTACTCAACCAAATTTGCTTCAAGATATCTTGGGAGAAGTTCCAGAGTCGCTTCAACGACAAATACTTTCCCGAAAGTATTCGCCATACATGAAGGAGGTGGAGTTTATCAAGTTGGAACAAAACAATATGGCCGTGTCGCAATACGAGGCAAAATTTGCGGAGTTATCACGGTTCAATATCCCCACTTGGTGGATAATGAAGAGAATGGCGCGAATGTTTTTAAGAGGTTTGAAGCCGGGAGATACGCCAACATCTTATTTCTCATAAACCGTGTTTGTATTCGGATGTTGTAAATAGGGCTCGATTAGTGGAGCGCGATAATGAGTCAACGCAACTAAAAGAGAGCGGTAAAATTAATTATAATACCGGCGAGAATAGTCATCGGCGGTGACAACAAGCGTGGAGGAATCAACGGGCGGATATGGTAACCACTTGGGTGGTAATCGAGGCCAAAACAATAAGAATGGACATTTCAAGAAAAGGAGATTCAACAATGATGGAAAGACGTCAAGACCAAAGACCCATTGTTAAGGAAGGAGAAAGACCACCTATCATATGCTTCAAATGCGGAGGAGAGGACACATCGATCCAAATCTGCGTAATGCCGTCCAAAGCATGTTATAATTGTGGAAGAGAAGGTCACTTAGCTCGATTTTGTCGTTTCATCAAGACAAATTCAAATAGGATGGAGGCACCAAAGGCCATCCCGGAAAATTCAAAACCCAGAAGTCTGAGGAGAGCATTTGTTGTGACCTCCCAAAGAGCAAGGAATCCGAATGAGGTCATCACGGGTAAGCTTATCATAAACTCTAATGAAGTCTATACTTTATTTGATACTGGGTTCTACCCATTCTTTTATTTCTCCTACTTGCGCTCATCGATTAAATTTGACTCGGAGAAATTAGACTTTGACTTATCTGTGGAAACTCCGTTGGGAGAAACCTTCATTACATCCACTTTGTTTATAAGTCTTGTTTGGTTCAAATCGGTACCCTCATATTACACCGTCGATCTTATTTCATTAAAAATACTTGCATTTGACGTGATTCTAGGGATTGATTGGTTAACTACTTATCATGCAAAAAATGATTGTTTTCGTAAGGTTGTTAGCTTTCATATTCCTAATCAACCTATTATCGCGAATTCAAACGACCAAACCATTAAAATCAATCACGGTCCATCTCAAGCCATAAAGCTATTCGTTTATTGAAAAAACGGATGTCAAGCTTTCTTAGCTCATGTCATGATTTAAATAAAAATACGTCGGTTTTAAACGATATTCCTATTGTTAATAAATTTCCGACGTATTCCCTCAAGAACTTCTGGCCTACCCCAGAGCGTGAAATTGAATTTTGTATCGACCTTGAACCCAGATACAAAACCTATTTCCAAAGCCCCATATCGAATAGCTCTATTGAACTTCGTGAGTTAAAGACCCAACCGCAGGAATTGTTAGACATTGGCTTTATTCGTCCTAGTACTTCTCCTTGGGGTGCTCTGTTCTATTCGTGAAGAAGAAAGATGGGAGTATGCGACTTTGTATTGATTATCGGGAGTTGAATCACGTCACCATCAAAAATAGGTATCCATTGCCACGTATTGATGACTGTTTGACCAAATAGTGCAAGGAGCCAAATTCTTTTCAAAGATTGATCTTCGTTAGGATATCACCAATTGAAGATTAGAAACCACGACATTCCAAAGACGGCTTTCGTAACTCGATGCAGGGCATTATGAATTCCTAGTCATGTCCTTTGGATTGACTAATGCTCCTCGCTTTCCTTCATGGATATGATGAACCGAGTATTCAAGGAATATTTAGATCACTTTGTGGTCGTCTTTATTGATGACATCCTTATTTATTCCAAAAGCCGTGAAGATCATGAAAGCAACACTTGAGGTCGACACTCCAAAAGCTTCGTGAATATAAGCTTTATGCCAAGTTGAAGAAATGCAAGTTCGGCTTGAAGAAGTAGCATTCCTTGGGCACGTGGTATCAAGTCATGGAATATCTGTTGACCCAAAGAAAGATTGAAGCTATTCAAAGTCGGGAACAACCTAAATCGATGGCCAAGAAATCGTAGCTTTCTCGGTTTAAATGGTTATTATCGGAGATTCGTGGAAGGATTTTCTCGAATCGCTATTCCATCGACTCACCGACTTTTAAAGATACAAAGTTCGGTTGGAGCGAAGAATGTGAGAAGAGTTTTCAAGAACTCAAGAGAGACTTATTTCAAAGACTGCTACGGCAATACCATCCGGCTCGGAGGATTTGTCATCTCATGTGATGCTTCTGCAAAGGGTCGGATGTGTTCTCATGCAACATGGAAAAGTAATAGCCTATGCCTCGCGACAACTCAAAGAATATGAGAGGAATTATCCTACTCATGATCTAGAGTTAGCATTTGTTATCTTCACTTAAAATTTGGAGGCATTACTTGTATGGGGAGAAAGTGGAGATCTTTACGGATCATAAAAGCCTCAAATATTTCTTCACTCAAAAGGAACTCAACATGCGACAACGACGTTGGCTTGAATCGCTGAAAGATTATGATCATACCATCCAATACCATCCTCGAAAAAGCAAGCGTGGTAGGTGACGCATTGAGTAGAAATCATATGCAAAGTACAAGTGCGATATTGTCAACGCAAGGCCCATTTTGTGTGACTTGCAAAGGATGGAGATAGAATTAAAGACTCGAGGGGACGCGTGTGATGACAAATGAGTATCTGAGTAGAACCGACTTTAATTGATAAAGTTAAAGTTTCTTTCAAGCTACGGACACGGAGGTGATGCGTATGAGGAAGAAAGTGCAAGAAGGTGCTTTATCTTGCCGAAGCAAGAATCGATGAAGAAGGAATACTTGAGTCAACTCCGGACTTTGTGTTCCTAACGACCACGATTTAAAGTATAATATCATGATGGAAGCGCACAACACACCATTTGCAATCCATCTCAGGAGTACCAAATGTATCATGATATTAAATATATACATTTTGGTGGAGGAATATGAAGAGAGAGATAAGCGTTTTTTATCTCAAGGTGTCTAACTTGTCAACGAGTTAAAAGCGGAGCATCAAGTACCAAAAGGTCCATTGCAACCACTTGAAATTCCGAATGGAAGTGGGAGCACATTACCATGGATTTCGTTCTGGGCCTTCCTAAGGTTTCTCAAGGCATTGATGCGATTTGGGTCATTGTTGATAGATTGACCAAGTCTCGCTCATTTCTTCACCGATCTGAGAAACTTATACACTTGAACGTCTTGCTCAGATGTACATAAACGAGATTGTAAGATCGCATGGTATCTTCAGGTATCCATAGTTTCGATCGAGACCCAAGATTCACTTCACGATTTTGGGTTAGTTTGCAAAAAGCTATGGGCACAGACTTACGATTTAGCTTCGGCGATATCATCCTCGAGATTTGACGGACGATCGGAGAGGACTATTCAAACTCTTGAAGATCTATTAAGACTCATGTCCTTGATTTCAAGGGAGTTGGGACAAGTTCTTACCATTGGTGGAGTTTTCCTACACAACAACGCTTATCAAGCAAGTATTGGCATGGCTCCATTCGAATCATTGTATGGAAGAAAGTGTCATTCTCCAAAGATCTTTGGGATGAGGTGGGTGAAGCAACGTTGTTGGGACCGGAGTTGGTACGTATGACTACGGAAAAGATTCAAATGATCCGACAACGTATAAAAACCTCACAAAATCGACAAAAGAGTTATGCTGATCTTCATCGAAAGGACGTGGAATTCGATATAGGAGATCATGTGTTGTTAAGAGTTGCTCCATGGAAAGGAGTTACAAGATTTGGAAGGAGAGGAAAACTTAATCCTCGATTCATCGGTCCATTTTTAATCCTCGATCGAGTAGGAACTGTGGCCTATAGACTCGCTTTACCGCCAAAAATGTCTCGTGTTCATAACGTTTTTCACATATCTATGTTACGTAAATATGTGAAAGACCCGAACCATATTATTGAGTTAGAACCGGACGAAATAGCGGAAGATTTGACGTATGAAGAGGTACCTGTTCAAATTTTGGATAAGAAAGAACATATTCTACGCTCCAAGGTTATACCTCAAGTCAAAGTTTTATGGAGGAACCACGATGTTGAGGAAATGACTTGGGAGTTAGAATCTGAAATGAAATCAAGGTATCCTTACCTCTTCGACATACCAGGTACGTACCCTAATTTCGAGGGCGAAATTTCATAAGAAGGGGAGGTCAGAAGACCCCACTTTTATAAATAAAGATGAATTTTTCTATTAATATTATTTTGAATATTATGGAATAAATTTGATATAATGTTATAGTTGTGGGTAATATTTATAAATTTTGCAAAGTATGCAAGTTGTTATAAAATATTCGTTTGGTCTGGGAATATTCTTTTGTTAGGGAATATTAGTAAAATGGCTCAATCATTGGTGGACCCCACAACATTATTGTTTGATTGAGAAAACGACAAAATATTTTTATAAAAATAACGGCGGAGGTGTTACTGTTAAAAAGCTGTTGAACTACCCGGTGGTAAAAGTACAATGTCTACGCGTGGTTGCATAGTAGCACACCAGTATTGATTATTGATGCTTACGTGAGAAGTCACTTTCAATTTATGCTTTCAATTATTGCTACGATAATTCTTTGCGTCATATCTCTTATATTATTGATTCAATTATTGTCACAATTATCATCCTCATATAATATGTTATAGTATTAAATCAATAATTGAGACGACAAGTTATAAATGATTAATAATTATTGAAAGATTAAATATGTGTTATGATTTGTGGTAAGTTTGATTATTTTATGGGGGGCTCATATGTCATCATCTAAGAGTCTCTTCATCAATAGTATTTACCTTCGTCGATAGTAATTACCCTTGTGAATAGTATTTACCTTCGTCAATAAGTAATTACCCTTGTGAATAGTATTTACCTTCGTCAATAGTATTTACCTTCGTTAATAGTAATTACCTTTACCGACGTCGAACCACTTGTCGTTTCACATTACAGCGCCGAACCACTTGTCGTTTCACATTACAGCGTCAAAACCAAATCGTCGAGCCACTTGCCTTTTCACACGACAAAAAGTTTAAGAAATCTTCTATAAATAGAGGCCTAGGGCTTCATTATTTTCACGAATTCATTCAAGCTATAGAGAGAGAAAGTATAGAGAGAATAAGAGAGAAAGAAGAAGAGTATTTTGTTACTACAACTCTGCTTTGCGATATTCAATCTCCTACCAAATGTAAGGGGTATTATTTGTTGTACTTCGTAAGGGGTGTTATTCTTTCTTATTCATGAAGAGAAGGCTGTTGTTATTCCATTGCTTATTATTCATTGGAATAACTTTTGTATAAGTGGTTTACCCTATACTTGGTGACATTCTTCTATTATTCTATTGGAACATCCTCATGCATGTGTTTTACACCGACTGGTTCCGCTCTTTATCATTCTGTTGGAACATCCTGCTCGCGTGTGTTTACACCGGACTGGTTTCGTCTTTATTATTCTCGTTGAACATCACATGCGTGTGTTTTACACACGGACAGGTTCCGCTTTTTATTATTCTGTTGGAATATCCTATCGTGTGTTTTACACCGGATTTGGTTCCATCTTTATTATTCTTGGAACATCCTGCTTGGTGTGAATTTCACCGACTTTGTTCCGTTATTTATTATTACATTGGAATAACTTTTCTGCATGCGGTCTATCGCATGCATGGTGATTTCTTTTGTTATTCCATTCTTTATTATACCCAATTGGTTAAAACTTTGACTTCTATACTCCATGAAATTAGTAGAATATCCTTGATATTTGCGTTTCATCCAAAGATATCTTTTCATGGAAATATTCTTCCGATCATTCTTGAATTTTACTCTACAAAACAAAAGATATCATGTTGACAATTTGGACGTTAATAATTCTGGATAAAATAATTCTTGAACTTGTTTTATTGAATTCTTATATCATTGTCATCATCCTCATGTTTATATTTTTTAAAAGTCATCTGTGGCACAGTAGTGCATAGATGGACTTGGTATGATTATGACCAGAGACTATTCGGTGTAATCATGACCGTAATGTTACAAATGATGTGATAAAAAAAAATCCTCAGTGGCCGTAGTACATTGATGGACAGTTGTTGGCATGATCATGACCATTAATGAATACACAAATATTCTTGGCCCGTAGTGCATGAATAATTGTGGTCGTGATACTAAAGAATATCCTTGGCCGTAGTGCAGGGGTGATTCGATGATGTGGAATATTTATTAAAGTGAGTCTCAAATATAACAAAGATGATGAAAAACTTTTAAAACCTAAAAGATAGTAGACTTTATTTTCTACTTGACTCTTTTAATGGATTGCGATATTCATTGCAGCTTAAACCGGTTGTCTATTGTATTTTATCAGTTTAACATTATTGAAGACTATTGATAATTTATTCTGCATTATCTTAGTCATAATATTTCTTACTGGGCTAGTTGAGCTCACCCTTTCTTTCACTGTTTCTCTTGAGAAATGATAATATAGCCGACGAGTCGGAAACGAGTGATGGTCCTCAAGATAGCATTAGTAGTCCTCACTATTCGTAAAAATAGTGTGATAATAATCAGTAATGAGGACTTTTGTTTGAGTTTGTATAATATCTAGTAGAAGCGATATTTGTATTTAAACTCACGCTTTATGTCGTATTGTATACCACACGCTTATATTAATAAGTTGTATTTAAATTTTGTACCATGTAAGTGGCGACTCAAGATGGGTGATGTATACCTAATTTTGGGGGCGTCCACGCTTATTTATATTATTATTTGCAATATTAACGATGTCTGAAGTTACGCGAGGAGAGGTTTGGTCACTTAATTGCGGCATGATAGGAGAAATCCTTATTGGAAAGTCCCTCTTTCTGAGGAACGACACGTCGATTAATATTGTGAATTATAATAATGATGATAAATGTTGTTAAAAATATTGAGAGGTTTTTTTTATGAAGTATTGGATGTTATTATATGGACCCCATTTACCCATTTTTCAAAATAGTTGGGAGAAGTTATCTCAGTTTTGTTTATTATATATATATATATATATATGTATTATATATTTATATATATATATGGATGTTAGTCAAAATGGGTGGGGGTGGGGGGGGATTAGGGTGGACGGGAGGAGTATTATTATGTATATTATATATATATATATATATATATATATATATATATATATATATATAGATGTAAGTTTGAAAAAGTGGACAGAGGGAGTAAGATGAATTCACGGGTTTTTCACCCGTGATTTTTTTTCTTTGCACATGTTATATATATAATATATTATATTTTATTTAAAAGTTTTATTTTATTAGAATATTTTATGGACTGTCCGATTAAAAGTAAATCAATCAGAACCATTCATGAATTAGTTACTATTCAGTCCATTCTTCTATAAATAGAAGCTCATTCCTTCATTATTTCTTACGAATTTACTGAAACTCTAGAGAGAGAAACTGTAGAGAGAATTATTCTTCTATCATGAGCATATTTCTTTAGCGTTTAAGAAAGCTTTGAGCGTAGTGCAAGTTTCTTCAAGTATATCCCCGCCCTACCGTCGTAGTACTCTTCTTTATAAGGAAAGGGGTATTATTTCTTTTGTATTCATGAAGAGAACTTCTGTTATTCCATTCTTTATTATTCTGTTGGAATAACCTGTATACGCGGGCTACTCTATACATGGTGAAATTCTTCTGTTATTCCATTCTATAATATTCTCATTGGAATATCCATGTCAGACGCTTTCTGTACGCCTACAGTTTCGTCTTTATTATTCTATTTGGAACATCTCTTGTCGGTCTTGAATTTTGCACTCACTGGTTCCGTTATTTATTATTCATTGGAATAACTTTTATCTGCCTGAAGTACCACATGCATGGTGATTTCTTTTGTTATTCCATTCTTTATTATACTCAATTGGTTAAAGTTTTAACTTCTATACTCCATGAAATTAGTGGAATATTCTTGATATTTGCGCTTCATCTAGTATCTTTTCATGGAAATATTCTTCCGAGCATTCTTGAATTTTACTCTACAAAGAAATATCATGTTGACAATTTGGAAATTATTAGTTCCTAAATAAATTAATTCTTGAACTTGTTTTATTGAATTCTTATATCATTGTCATCATCCTCATTTTTATATTTTTTTTTGAAAGTCATCTGTATGGCAGAAAGTGCATGGATGGACTTGGTATGATTATGACCGAGGATTATTGATTGTAATCATGGTAGTAATGTTACAAATGATGTGGTAAAAGTCCTCATTGGCTGTAGTGCATTGATGGACGAGTTGTTGGCATGATCATGACCATTGATGAATACATGAATATCCTTTGCCCGTAGTGCATGGATAATTTGTGGTTGTGATACTTATGAATATCCTTGGCCGTAGTGCAGGGATGAAGTGGATTATTTATTAAGCTGAGTTCCAGCGATAAAAGTGATGAAAAACCTTTTAAATCATAAAAGATAGTAGATTTTATTCTCTGCGTCACAGTAAGGTTGTGGTCGAGGCACAATGAGAGTTACATACATTTGTATTAAAACTCATAGTTTAACTGTGGTCCTATTCTATACGACAGTTCAACAGTTGTATAAATGAAGTTGTTAGTAGTGTATTTTCTGGCGACTCAAGATGGGTGATGTATACCTATTTTGGGGGCGTCACATTTGGTATCAGAGAGCTTAGGGATATGGTCGCTGGCGGAGATATGAGTCTAGAACTAAGAGGGGAGAAACGAATAATATATTTCGCTAGTGTGTGACTTACCTAAGCTGAAATTGTTTACTTGATATGTAAGACCCCAACTTATTATAAATGAAATTTAATTTCCTCTATTTATTATTTTGAAATAGTAAGGGTTGATTTGATTAATGTGGTTAGTTATGGGTAAAATGCACAAATATTTTAAATAAGCAAGTGGTTATAAAATATTCATTGTTGTCGGAAAATATTCGTTTGGTCGTGGAATATTCTTACTGTCAGGGAATATTTGTACGACGGTGCAGCCTTGTGTGGGCCCCATAACGGAAAGCAATTGGATGAAGAAAACGACAAATATAAGTTGTTTATAAATAATAACAGTAGTTATTCAAGTTATCTTGTTGAAATACTTTCGGTGGTTATAACACGAAGAAGATTACCAGTATTGCACCAATTATTGATTCTTACGTAAAAAGGCACTACTCAATAATTTTTACAGTAATTACTATTCAATATTTTATTTTATTGATTCAATAATTACTACGTTGATATTTTATATTATTGTTGTTTAAATAATTGTCACTGTACAATATTTTCCTTTATCGAATCAATAATTCATATTATTTGAATAATGTTATTAGATAGCATTATTGGCAATGTCTAGAAAGTTCTGTCTAAGGAGAGGTTTGGTCACTTAATTGTGCGCCAGTAAGGTGAAATCCTTACTGGAAAGCCCCATCTTTCCTGGGAACGACCTGGTTGTCGATATTGTGATTCTGTAATATTATTTGTGAATAATTAATTATTGATTTATATGAGAAGGGAAACATTCATTTTATGTGGATATAGATGGGGAAAATTTTAAAGTGACAATTGTTGAAAAATTGATATTTTATATTTTCTGATAAAATAATTCATTTAAATTTATTATTATATTTTAATAATATAATAATGGTGATATTTTTACAATGAATGTGAGATATATGAATATATGAGAAGGAAGAGTATTTTGTTGCAAAAGTTGTTTAAAACATGTTAAACATGTCTGTGGGCCCATTTCTTGACTGAAATTAGATTTTAGCTTGTTAAATCGTCCGTTTGTAGATTTTGGTCAATTTCTGTTTAGAATTTAGAAAAACTTAAACTTACAAAGTTGTAGAGAATGGAATTTCCTACGGAAAAGACATAAGGTTCAAATTTTTATGATAAAATGGCTATTTATTATGAATTATTGAAGTTCTGAAGTTCTAGAATAATTGATTTTTGAAGTTTTAAATATTTTTTTAATAAAAACATTTTTTACACTTTGGTGGGCCCCACTTGCACATGTTAATGGCTGAATTCAGATCTTCAAAAGTGGGCGTGAGAAAAATTTTAATAAATAATATTATTTTATTAAATTTTACGATTTGATGTTTCTAAGCGTTTTTCCTATAAATAGGTCTTAGGTTAGAATTGAAAATCACATCGAAATCAAGTTTTCTCTCTATATTATCGAGTTTATTCTTGTGAGTATTTTGATACTTTGAGATTTGCTATATCTGGTGCAAGTTCCTTCAAATTATATCGATATTCCAAATGTAAGATTATTTCTTTCGAGGTAAGGGATATTATTTTTTTAAAATGATATTATTTCTTCTAATATCATTATCTTTAGGAATATTGGTATGATTTTTCTTGTGAAATTCTTGTCTTTTAGTGTCGGGGTTACTATTCACGTTATACCGGCACTATTCACAAATACGACACTATTCACGTAAAAAAATTAAATTTTCATTTTTGTCCAAAAATTTATTATGGATACTAAACTTTGATTGTATCCATGTTTTGATCATTCTTGAATTTTACTTCACTATGATTATTAATGAAGTATTTTTGAACTCGAATTGTTTAAAAGTATTTAATCCTTAATATTTGTTCTTTTGTTTCACCGGATTCGTTTTCTTTAAAATATTTTTCATCATCATCATCCTAAATGATGGTATTCTTCTGAATATCTTTGGCCCAGAGTGCAAAGATGGTTGATTTTCTTATGAATATCTTTGGTCTGTAGTGCAAAGATGTACATGTGTTGAGATGAACATGACCAACTGATGAATATCTTTGGCCTGTAGTGCAAAGATGAATATTTGATTCAAGATGTATATTGATTGTTGTTATAGGGACAAAATATTGATGATGGACTTTTAAATTTATAGATAATAGTAGATTTCATTCTCTACATAACTCATCTATGAATTATTGTTTCCGCTGCGAATATTGATCTGAAACATGTTGTTTATTATATTTTATTAGATTTTTCCCTGTTGAAGACTAACGATAATTTTTTCTATATTATCTTAGTCATAATATTCTTTACTGGGCTAGTTGAGCTCACCCTTTTCCTTTTTGTTCCATTTTTTTTTCTCAGGAGGCGAGAATGTAGCGAGTACTAGTCGGGGTATGGAATAAAGGTCTTAGAAAGTTGTTTTAGTAGTCCTCACCATTTTTGTAAAATAATATATTAATAATTGTAATGAGGACTTATTTAAGTGTTGATATTGTCTAGAAGATAATATTTGTATTTAAACTCATAATTTTTATGTTGTATAAATTAAGTTGTAGTTGTTTCTGTACCATGTTATTGACGACTCAGAATGGGTGTTGTATACCTATTTTGGGGGCGTCACAGTTGGTATCAGAGCTTAGGGATATGATCTATGGCGGAGATCGGGGAATAGAACTAGGAGGGGAGAGACGAGTAAATCCTTCGCTAGTGTGTCCTACCTAAGCCTATTTGTTGGTTGGTCAGTATATAGGTATATTATGTGATATGTTGATTTCTTTAATTAACCCTTATTTTATGGTAATATTTGATAATGTCGACTGAGAATGTGAATAGTGGAGTAAATGAGACCGTGGAGACTCCTTTACTCACCAATGAGAAGAACGTGCAACAGGCTGGCAATGTTCCTCCTGTAAATAACACCATTGATCAGACGATGAACGATGGAATGTTTAGAAGCTTTTTGCAGTTCATGCAAAATCAGACAAGGGAGACTCGTGCACAAAATACAGGTGGAAATGATAACAACGCACGGTTTGTCACAGCCAAGCAGTTCAAAGAGTTGGGACCACCAGAATTCTGGGGAAAGCCGGATTCGATTAAGGCAAAAACGTGGGTCAAACAAATTACCAAGGAATTCAATGTCTTGGGATGCATGGAGGAACAGAAGGTTCCATTCGCCACCTTTATGTTCCGTAATGAGGCAGATTACTGGTGGGAATCTATGAAGCGTACTATCCAACGCACTCGGCATGTCTTGGGAGACGTTTGAAGCGTCAATGACAAGTACTTTCCTGAAAGTATTCGTCAAATGAAGGAAGTGGAGTTTATTAGATTGGAACAAAACAACATGACGGTGTCCTAGTACGAGGCGAAGTTTGCAGAGTTATCCAGGTTTGCACCTCATTCGGTGGAGAATGAGGAACGTATGACGTGGATGTTTCTGAGAGGTTTGAAACCCGACATACGTCAATATCTCATTTCTCATAAATTTTCACTCTATTCAGATGTTGTCAACAGGGCTCAATTATTAGAAATGAGATAACGAGTAGTCACGTTCAACCGAGGACCACAACCAGGATCATACTGGGTGACATGCGATCATCGAACAATGATAACCAACGAAAAAAGAAAAATACGGACAAAAATGGTAACCACTCTGGTGGCAATCATGGCCATGAAAATAGAAGAAGCGAGTTGGGGGGAGATTATAAAAAGAGGAGATTCAACAATGACAATTCGAAGACGTCAGCACCAACAACAACTGGTTCTAAGGGAGGAGAGCGACCACCGGTCGTATGCTATAAATGCGGACTGTCCATAACAGTTCAAGGTATGCTATAATTGTGGAAAGGAAGGACATATCGCTCGAGATTGTACAATAAGCGAAAAAGTCCAATGGGATGGTGACTCAAAAGGCTATCCCAGAAAAAGTCAAAGTCAATCTGGTTCTGGAAGAACGTTTGTCGTGATCGGTCAAAATCTGAGGATCCCAAACGAGGTGATCACGGGTAAACTAATCATAAATTCTTACGAAGTTTATACCTTACTAGATACCGGTGCTACCCACTCATTTATCTCTTCTTGTGCAGGTGCTCAACGTTTAAACTTGACTCGGAGAAATTAGACTTTGATTTATCTCGTGGAGACTCAGTTAGGAGAAACTTTCATCACATCCATTTATTTATAAATCTTGTTTGATCCCAATTAGCACCATCACATTACACGTTGACCTTATCTCTTTAAAGATACTTGCTTTTAATGTGATTTTAGGGATTGATTGGTTAATTACTCATCATGCCAAAATTGATTGTTTTCATAAGGTTGTTAGTTTTCATATTCCTAACCAACCTGTTGTACGAATTCAAGCAACTAAACCACTAAAATCAATCACTGTTATATCAAGTCATAAAGCTATTCGTTTATTGAAAAATGGATGTCAAGCTTTCTTAGCCCATGTTATGGATTTGAATAAAGACACATCGGATTTGAATAATATTCCTGTTGTTAGTAAATTTCCTGACGTATTTCCTGAAGAACTTCCTGGTCTACCCCGAACGTGAAGTTGAATTCTTTATTGATCTTGAACTTCGAGTACAAGCCCATTTCTAAAACCCCATATCGAATGACTCCTATTGAACTTCAAGAGTTAAAGGTGCAACTACAGGAGTTGTTGGACATCGGTTTCATTCGTCCTAGTACATCTCCTTGGGGTGCTCCTATTTTATTTGTAAAGAAGAAAGACGGGAGTATGCGACTTTGTATTGACTATCGAGAATTGAACCATGTCACCATTAAGAATAGGTATCCGCTACCTCATATTGATTACCTATTTGACCAGTTGCAAGGAACACAATTCTTTTCAAAGATTGATCTTCGCTTACGGATATCATCAAATTGAAGATTAGAATCGAGGATATTCTAAAGACGCCTTGAAACTCGATGACAGCATTATGAATTTTTAGTCATGTCTTTTGGATTGACTAATGCTCCTGCGGCTTTCATGGATATGATGAACCGAATATTCAAGAAATATTTGGATCAGTTCGTTGTTGTCTTTATTAATGACATCCTCATATATTCCAAAAGCCGTGAAGATCATGAGCAACATTTGAAGCTGGTACTCCAAAGGTTTCGTGAAAACAAACTTTATGCTAAGTTAAAAAAATCACGAGTTACGGCCGAGGAAGTAGCATTCCTTGGGCACGCGTAATGTCAAAACATGGAGTATCTGTTGACCCGTGAAGATTGAAGCAATACAAAGTTGGGAGCAACCAAGTCGGTGATCAAGAATGCGTAGCTTTACGGGCTTAATTTGGTTATTATCGGAGATTCGTGGAAGAATTTTCTCGAATCCCTACTCCGTTAACTCAAATTGACTTTTAAAGATACAAAATTAAATATGGAGCGAGGAATGCGAGAAGAGTTTTCAAGAGCTTAAGAGGAGACTTATTTCGGCATCTATTTTGACAATACCATCTGGTTTGGATGGATTTGTTATCTACATTGATGCTTCGGGCAAAGGGTTAGGGTGTGTTTTCATGCAAGATGGGAAAGTCATAGTGTAAGACCCCGAAATTTTTAAATAAAAAGGAATTTCCTTTATTTATTATTTTGAAATAGTAAGGGTTGATTTGATTAATGTGGATAGTTAAGGGTTAAATACGCAAATATTTCAAAATAAGCAAGTGGTTATAAAATATTCATTATCGTCGAGAATATTCGTTTGGTCGTGGAATATTAAATGCTTTGTGGGAATATTCGTATTTGCGGCAAACCATGACCATGTGTGGCCCCATAACGAAAAAGCGATTGGATGAAGAAAACGACAAAATATAAGTTGTTTTTTAAATAACGGCGTAGTTATTCTGAAGTTATCTTGTTGGAATACCCGGTGGTTAAAACACACTAATACGCGTTGTTGAACAAGAAGATTTACCAGTATTGCACCAATTATTGATTCTTACGTAAGAAGGCACTACTCAAAAATGGTTACGATAATTCATTATTCAAAGATTTTATTGAGTTAATAATTGTCATATTGATATTTTATATTCTTGTTGTTTCAATAATTGTCATTATACAAGATTTTCATTATCGAAGCAATAATTCATATTATCCTAATAATATTATTAGATAACATTATTGGCAATGTCTAGAAAGTTACATCTAAGGAGAGGTTTGGTTACCTAATTGCGCGCCGATGAAGAAATTCTTATTGAAAGCCCTCTTCCCAGGAACTACCGTTGTCGATATTGTGATTACGTAATATTATTTGTGAATAATTAATTATTGATTTATATGATGAGGAAAATATTGATTTTATGTGGATATAGATGGAGAAAAAGTTTAATGTGACAATTGTTGAAAATTAAAATTTTATCTTTTTCTGATAAAATAATTCATTTAAATATATTATTATATTTTAATAATATAATAATGGTGATATTTTTACAACGAATGTGGGATATATGAGTATACGAGGAGGAAGAGTATTTTTGTTGCAATAAATGTTTAAAACATGTTAAACATGTCGGTGGACCCCATTTATTGACTGAAATTTGATTATAGACTTTAAAATCACCCGTTTGTGGATTTCGGTCAATTTCTATTTGTAATTTGGAAAAACTTTCTTCTGCAAAGTTGTAGAGAATTGAAATTCCTATAAAAACTCAAGCGAGATTCAAATTTTCTGATGAAAGGGCTATTTATTATGAATTATTGAAGTTACGAAGCTCAAAAATAATTAATTTTGAAGTTTTAAATATTTTTAATAAGAAAACGTTTTTTTGAGTTAGGCAAAGTGAGTCACTCTTGGTGGCTGATGGTTTGAATCAGATTTTGGGTGCGTAGGAATTTAATAATTATATATTAATATTTTATTAAATTTTTCGCTTTGGTGTTCTAAGCGTTTTCCTATAAATAGGGTGCTTAGGTTAGAATTGAAAATCACACCGAAACTGAAGTTTTCTCTCTATATTATCGGCGTATTCTTGTGAGTATTTTGAGTATACTTTGAGTATTGCTATACGGTGGAAGTCCATGTCATAGCCTTTATATCCTGTGTTTCAATTTAAATCTTGATCTTTCGAGGTAAGGATATTTTTTTTTTTTCAGTAATGATATTATTTCTTCAATATCATTATACCAAATGTTGATCGATGTTTTTTTATCAAATTTGGAACTTTTTCATGTCGGGGTTACTATTCATGGGTTCTTATTCATGAGTTACTATTCACGATTCTTATTCATGAGTTCTTATTCACGAGAGTTACTATTCACGAGTACTATTCATGAGCGTGAAGATGTTTTTGTGGAATTTCTATCTTTTGGTGTCTGAGTTACTATTCACGATACTAAAGACTATTCACGATATCTGATCTATTCAATAGAAAAATAAAATTTCTTCTTTTCGTCCAAAACATCTATTCTGGATACTAACTCTGATTGTATCCATGTTTTGATCATTCTTGAATTTTACACCACTATGATTATTTTTGAGGTATTTTTGGGCGTGGATAAAACCAAGTACGAATCCTTAATCCTTAATCCTTGTCATTTTGTTTCACTGGATTCGTTTCTTTAAAAAAAATATTTTTCATCATCCTCAGTCTTAAATGATGATATTATTGAATATCTTTGGCACAGTGGTGCAAGAGATGAATGATTTCTTAAGAATATCTTTGGCCCATAGTGCAAATATGAATGATTTACGAAAGAATATCTTTGGCCCGTAGTGCAAAGATGAACAGTGTTTAAATGAACATGACTAATCGATGAATATCTTTGGCACATGAGTGCAAAGATGAATATTTAATTCAGGATGTATATTGATTGATGTTACGGGGATAAAAGATGAGCGATGAACTTTTAAATTCATACATAGAAGATAGTAGTTTGCATTCTCTACTTAACTCTTCTAATGAATTATTATTTCATTTGCGAATATTGATTTAAAATTTGTTGTCTATTGTATTCTATTAGATTTTTCCTGTTGAAGACTAACGATAATTTGTTGTATATTATCTTAGTCATAATATTCTTTATCGAGCTAGTTGAGCTCACCCTTTTCCTTTTGTTCCATTTTTCTCGGGAGGCGAGAATATAAGCGATGTACGAGTCGGGGTATGGAATGAAGGTTTTAGAAAGGATTGTTTAGTAGTCCTCACCATTTTGTAAAATAATGTATCAATAAATGTGATGAGGATTTATTTGAGTATAGATATTATGCAGAATAATATTTTGTATTCAAACTCACAGCTTTCTTGTTGTAATAATAAAGTTGTAGTTGTTTACATACCATGTATTGACAACTCGTAATGGGTGATGTATACCTATTTTGGGGGGTGTCACAGTTAGTATCGAGCTTAGGGATATGATCTCCGGCGGAGATCGGGGAATAGAACTAGGAGGGAGAGACGAGTAAATCCTTCGCTAGTGTGTCCTACCTAAGCTTATTTGTTAGTTGGTCAAGATATAGGATATTATGTGATATATTGATTTCCTTAATTAACCCTTGTTTTATGACGGATTTGAGAATGTCGTGAGAATATTAACAATGGAAATGAGACCGTGGAGATGCCTGTACTCACCAACGAGGAGAACGTGCAACAGTTTGCAATGTTCCTCCCGTGAACAACACCATTGAAGCGTGATGATGAACGAGGGGATGTTTAGAAGTTTTTTGCGTTCATGCAAAATCGATTTGAGAAACTCTCATGTTCAAAATACGAGGAGGAAATGATAGCAATTCACGGGTTTATCAAATGCAAGCGATTCAAAGAGTTGGGACCACTAGAATTTAAGGAAAGCGGATCCGATCATGGCGGAAACATGGGTCAAACAAATTACCAAGATATTCGATATCTTGGGTTGCCGACGGAGAACGTAAGGTTCCATTCGCCACCTTTATGTTCCGTGGTGAGGCGGACCATCTTGGTGGGAGTGCATGAAGCGTACCCATCCAAATTGCACTCAATGTCTTGGGAGACGTTTGAAGCTATTTAATGACAAATACTTTCACGAAAGTGTTAAATCATATGAAGGAAGTGGAGTTCATCGATTGAACAAAACAACATGGCGGTGTCTCGATGACGAGGCAAAGTTTGCGAGAGTTATCCGAGTTTGCACCTCATTTGGTGGAGAATGAGGAACGTGTGACGCGATGTTTCTTAGAGGTTTGAAACCCGCATACGTCGATATCTCATTTCTCATAAATTTTCTCTTTATTCAGATGTTGTAAATGTGGCTCAATTATTAGAGCGAGATAACGAGTACGGTCAACCGAGGACCATAACCGAGGATCGTATCGAGAGATAGCGATCAATGTAATAATGATAACCAGCGGAGAAAAGCAGAGACGGACAAAAATGGTTACCACTCTGGTGGTAATCATAGCCATGAAAAATGAGAGAAGCGAGTCGGAGGAGATTTTAAAAGAGGAGATTTAACAACGACTATGTGAAGACGACGGTCTGTTTAAGAAGAATCGGTTCTAAGGGGAGAGAACGACCACCGGGTCATATGCTACAAATGCGGAAAAGAGGACATATCGGTCCAAACCCGCCTGCAACAGTTCAAGGTATGCTATAGTTGTGGAAAGGAAGGAAATATCGCTCGAGATTATGCGGTAGCGAAACCTAGTTCAATGTGGGACGGTGACTCAAAAAGATCGTCCCGAGAAAAGTCAAAGTCAACGATTAGGAAGAAGTTTGTTGTGATGGTCATAATGTGAGGAACCCAAACGAGGTGATCACGGGTAAGCTATTTATAAATTCTTGCGAAGTTTATACCTTACTTGATCTGGGGTGCTACCCATTCATTTATCTCTCCCGCATGTGCTCAACGTTTAAACTTGACTCGGGAGAAATTAGACTTTGACCTATCTGTGGAAACTCAGTTAGAGAAACTTTCATCACATCCACCGTTTATAAATCTTGTTTGATTCAAGTTGGCACCATTACCTTACTGTTGACCTTATCTCTTTAAAGATACTTGCTTTTGATGTGATTTTAGGGATTGATTGGTTAACTACTCATCATGCCAAAATTGATTATTTTCGTAAGGTTTTCAACAATTCTATGTCAACAATGGCCAACAAACAGACAACATTCTCTCCATCCTTCAGCAAAGGGAAGCTAAGTCTGAAGCTCTAATCGAAGAAAATAGAGAAGACATTGCTCAGACCAAGAGTCAGCTCAACGAGCTTGTTCAAGGCCTTAATCGTCTTTCAGATGACATTCAAACCCTTGATGCTGACATAAAGGGGGAGAATAAAGGTAAAAGAAGAGATCAGGGAGGCAAAGGCAAAGGCAGAGGTCTCCAACCTCAATCCTCAAGGAATCCTTCTACAAGGAAAATCCACCAACAGACTCCACGATCTAGCCATCAGACTCAACGATCTGATCAGCAGGAAATATTAATGGCTCAACCCTTAAGGAGTCTAGGGCCAGCCACAAGCTCTCATACGGTAACAACAAACAGGTCTAAGAATGCCAATTAGAGATCCTGCATTCATGAATAGACATGATCACAATCCAAGGCTAAGCCCAAAAGAGCTGAAAGATCTGACCAAAAGAGATGAAGTAAGCAAAAAGAGGAGAGCTGAGGAATATATAAATTCTCCAAGAAGCAAAAGGCCAAATAAATTGAGATAAGTTGAATTTCAAATTGTATTGATGTAGTCATTCGTAAATGTAAAATATGTCTCCATACATCAATAAATTCATGCTTATTCTCTAGAAATTTCAGCTGCTCACTGAAATGCTAAGTCATGTTTATTTTTCTGCAACTGCATATAAAACTTATAATCATGACAACAAATCTCCTTGGTTATGTCAACATGAAATAAGGGGAGATTGTTGGAAGAATGCATATTGTGATTTGATGTTTTATGAAACTACTCATGATTGTGTAAAGTCCTTCAAAGAATATATGTACAAAGACTTAGTGATAGATCAAAAGTCTTAGGTTGATCTTAGCCTTTAATGTTCACTTGTATAGATAAAGGGATCAAATCTGTTAGGTTGATCTAAGGCTAAAAAGAAATAGATAGACTTGCAGTCTATTCGGTGATCAATGAAATCTGTAGCTAAGGCGGGGATCGTAGTCTTTGAGATGATCGTAGTGTATCTGCCTTGAAGGGACTCTCCACGAATCGAAGTGTGGTCCAGACATTTGTCAAAACTAACTCAAAGATCGTAGTGTTTAAATATCATAGTGTGCTCTCGAAAATGTAAAGTTTACAAGATGAGCAAGTGAAGAACGTAGTGTGCAAATCCTTGTGAGAAATCGTAGTGATCTCTTACGAACAGGCACCAATATGACAAGACTCTACGATATTGATAGTAGAGTGTCATCTGCTTTGTGTCAGAAACATCAAGCCCTATCGTTCATCTGAAGATGGACTCCAATAAATATGGAATGGGTTTTGAACGTTGAAGCTCTCACGGTCCCCAACGTATAAAAGATATCCTTAGTATTGATCAAAAAAAACGTCTCGAAGCTAAGAAAAGGACCATTGGGCGGAGGAAAACACCTTTTGAGGTGTTGTGAAAAAAAAAACGATCTGTGTCATGGGCGAGTGTAATTAGGAAGATGTGCGAGAAAAGTCTCCATCAAAGCTCGGAAATGTCAAAAGCGCATTTAATGGCTCATCGGATGACTTCAACGGATAGATTTCAAGATTACGTATATCTGGATCAAAGAGCGGATGAGAAAAACAAGCAAGTATTGAACGAAAAAAATGCATAAGAACACTCAACACTCAACTCTACGATCTAAGAAAAAGGAAAAGCTTGCTCAGCTATTCAGTTCTTTTGAACAAGTGCTTACTAGAAACTGAATAATCAATCACGATCTAAACAACATTCAATCAACTGAAGTAGGAGTTCCATGTCTGAAGGACTTGAAGAGTTCTAAGTGAACTGTGAGAGACTAAGTCTGCTAGACTTGAAGAGTTCAAGAGTGAACTAAGAAGTACCTAGACTGCTGGTCTAGAAAGAATCTGTGAGATTCAAGAAGTGTAACAGACATCCTTAGTGGATTTCCTACTCAAGGAGTAGAAGAGTGGACTAGGAGCTTTTAGTGCTCTGAACCACTTAAAACTATTGTGTTCATTAACTGCTATAACTGTAATATCTGCTATAACTATCATAACTGTCTCAATCTCATTAACTCAAGTTATATAACAGAAGGTTTTTCATATATACTCATTCCGTTGTGCATTGATTACCATCAACTTAAAAAGATTAAAAGAAAAAGTTTTAATTATCTATTCAACCCCCCTTCTAGATATCTATCGTGCCTACAGGGAACTAACAATTCATATAATTTGAATAATATTATTAGATAGCATTATTGGCAATGTCTAGAAAGTTCTATCTAAGGAGAGTTTTGGTCACCTAATTGCGCGCCAATAAGGACAAATCCTTATTGGAAAGCCCTCTCTTTCCTGGGAATGGCCTGGTTGTCGATATTGTGATTTTGTAATATTATTTGTGAATAATTAATTATTGATTTATATGATAAGGAAAATATTCATTTTATGTGGATATAGATGGAGAAAATTTTAAAGTGACAATTGTTGAAAAATTGATATTTTATATTTTCTGATAAAATAATTCCTTTAAATATATTATTATATTTTAATAATATAATAATGGTGATATTTTTACAATGAATGTGGGATATATGAATATCTGAGAAGGAAGAGTATTTTGTTGCAAAAGTTGTTTAAAACATGTTAAACATGTCTGTGGGCCTATTTCTTGACTGAAATTTGATTTTAGCTTGTAAAATCGTCCGTTTGTAGATTTTGGTCAATTTCTATTTAGAATTTGGAAAAACTTAAACTTACAAAGTTGTAGAGAATGGAATTTCCTATGAAAAAGACATAAGGTTCGAATTTTTATGATAAAAGGGCTATTTATTATGAATTATTGAAGTTCTGAAGTTCCAAAATAATTGATTTTTGAAGTTTTAAATAATTTTTTAATAAAAACGTTTTTTACACTTTGGTGGGTCCCACTTGCACATGTTAATGGCTGAATTCAGATCTTCAAAAGTGGGCGTAGGAAAAATTTAATGAATAATATTATTTTATTAAATTTTCTACTTTGGTGTTCTAAGCATTTTTCTATAAATAGGGTGCTTAGGTTAAAATTGAAAATCACACCAGAAACTGAAGTTTTCTCTCTCTATATTATCGAGCGTATTCTTGTTAGTATTTTGATACTTTGAGTGTTGCTATACGGTGCAAGTTCCTTCAAGTTATATCGATATTCCAAATGCCGAAATCTGATTCTTTTTCGAGGTAAGGGATATTTTTTTAAAATGATATTATTTCTTCTAATATCATTATCTTAAAATATTGGTAAGATTTTTCTTATGAAATTCTTGTCTTTTAGTTATGGGGTTCTTATTCACGTATACGACATTATTCACGAAAAAATTAAATTTTCATTTTTGTCGAAAATATCTATTATGGATACTAGCTTTGATTGTATCCATGTTTTGATCATTCTTGAATTTTACTTCACTATGATTATTAATGAAGTATTTTTGAACTTCAGTTGTTTAAAGTATGAATCCTTAATATTTGTTCTTTTGTTTCAATTGGATTCGTTTTCTTTAAAATATTTTTCATCATCCTCAGATCCTAAATGATGGTATTCTTGAATATCTTTAGCTTTTGTAGTGCAAAGATGGTTGATTTTCTTATGAATATCTTTGGCTCGTAGTGCAAAAGATGTACAGTGTTGAGATGAACATGACCAACTGATGAATATCTTTGGCCTGTAGTGTAAAGATGAATATTTGATTCAAGATGTATATTGATTGATGTTACTGGGATAAAATATTGATGATGGACTTTTAAATTCATAAATAATAGTAGATTTCATTCTCTACGTAACTCATCTATGAATTATTATTTTCGCTGCGAATATTGATCTGAAACATGTTGTCTATTGTATTTTATCAGATTTTTCCTGTTGAAGACTAACGATAATTTGTTCTATATTATCTTAGTCATAATATTCTTTTAGGCTAGTTGAGCTCACCCTTTTCCTTTTTGTTCCATTTTTTTTTTCGGGGAGGCGAGAATATAAGCGAGTATGCTGAGTCGGGGTATGGAATGAGAGTTCTAGAGAGTTGTTTAGTAGTCCTCACCATTTTATAAAATAATGTATCAATAAATGTGATGAGGATTTATTTGAGTATAGATATTGTCTAGAAGATAATATTTGTATTCAAACTCACAGTTTTCTTGTTGTAATAATAAAGTTGTAGTTATTTACGTACCATGTATTGACGACTTCGAAATGGGTGATGTATACTATTTTGGGGGCGTCGCGGTTAATATCGAGCTTAAGATATGATCTGCATCGGAGATCGGGAATAGAACTAGGAGGGAGGCAGTAAATCCTTTGCTAGTGTGTCCTACTAAGCCTATTTTTGGTTGGTCAGTATATAGGTATATTATGTGTCTTACCTAAGCCTATTCAATAATTGCTTACTTGAGAAGTCACTCAGTTTAATTCAATTATTGTCGATATTTTATATATTATTAAATTGACAATTGAGATAACAAAGTTATTAATATTATTATTTGCAATATTAACGATGTCTAGAAGTTACGCGAGGAGAGGTTTGGTCACTAATTACGCTATGAATAGGAGAGAAATCCTTATTGGAAAGCCCCTCTTTCTTGGGAACGGCCTTGTCGATTAATAGTGTGAATTATAATAATGACGATGAAGTTTTGTTTTATTAGTATTATTAATGTAATAAAAGCAGAAAAGTTTTATATAAAATGCGAATACTTTTATAAAGTTATTAGTTTTATTAGACTATAAATAGAATATATTATATTCAATTATCATAGTATTTTGTATTTGTATAGTAAAATATTTTTATATAAAACAGAATACTTTTATAAAGTTATTTATTTTATTAGATAATAATTAGAATTTATTATATTTTATTATGCATAGTGTTTGCATAGTGCTGCATAGTGTTTGCATAGTAAAATCTTTTTATATAAAATAAAATACTTTTATAAAGTTATTCGTTTTATTAGATTATAAATAGAATATATTATATTTTATTTAAAAGATGTTTTTTATTAGAATATTTTATAATAAATCAATCTAGGCCGTCCGTTTAAAAGTAAATCAATCTGGACCGTTCAGGAATAAGTTACTATTCAGTCCATTCTCCTATAAATAGAAGCTCATTCCTTCATTATTTCTTACGAATTCACTGAAACTCTAGAGAGAAAGAAGAAAAGTATTATGCTACTTCACTACTCCTATATCCAGTTTGTTCTAACCTGTCTGTGCTATCTATCGCATGCATGGTGAATTCTCCAGTTATTTCATTCTTTATTATTCTGTTGGAATAACTTGTCTATGTGGATTACCACATGCATGGTGAATGATCCTTTGTATTCATTCCTTATTAAACTGTGAAAATGATCTGTTTACGTGAATTATGATGAAAGTCATAATAAAATCATTGGACTGATGAAAATCATGGGTATATGTAGTATTAGTAAGTGTTGTGATAAGTTATGTTGGTTATTATGTGAAAACATGAAAGTTTCTTAGAAATCACAAAGGGTTGAAAATCAGATTTTGGGAAAAAAATAGAACATGAAATTCAATTAACCATATCTCCTATTATATTTTGAATTTTTGAGTGTGGTCAAGTTCTAGAGTTAGATGTATAAGTTTTCTAACTTATCCAGGTGGAATCACTGGAAAAGGTGTTGTAGATTTTAAATGTGGGTGATTTTTAGCAAAAGGAGTCAAAAGTCATAAATTATGAAAAACTCTCGTCCCAAAAATTTAAAAGGGTATTTTCGACCACTTAATTTATGAGAAAAATTTCGGTCTTTTGAGACATGAAAATATATGGTATAAAGTACCTCCTGTCCAAAAATGAGCTTATTCCGACTTAAAATCAGCAAGATATGACCATTTCAATATTTAGGTTTTTCTGACAAAAAACGCTATAACCGGAGTTCTATAACTCCGATGACCATGAAATTTAAACTGGAAGATCAAGTTAACATGTGTAAGATCCTGCCAAGACTTGGGAATTTTTGGAGTTAAACTTGAGGTAGCTAATTTCTTAGGAAATTAATTAGAAATTGATTTATGAAAAATAGTAAATAAATTTTAAAAATTCTGAGAAAAATATATGTTCAATATGGGACTATATTCTGCTAAATCCTAGGAAAAAAATATTTTTGGGATTGATTTGGTATTTTTCATAAAAATGCACTAGTTATGAGTATATGAGTTAAATATGTTATGTGAAATTAAAAATTGGTAAATAGGATTTTATGGCTTGAGAATCCTATATAGGGTATATGCGGATTTTATGGCTTGATCGTTGGTGATGAAATCTTATGAGTATGACATTTTTGAATGATTAAATGCATTATTTGGTAAAGTGTAAACAATTAAAATAAATTATTTATAAGTTTAAGAAATAATTAAAATATTGTAAGACCCTAAAATTTTTAAATAAAAAGGAATTTCCTTTATTTATTATTTTGAAATAGTAAGGGTTGATTTGATTAATGTGGATAGTTAAGGGTTAAATCATGAAATATTTCAAAATAAGCAAGTAGTTATAAAATATTCATTGTTGTTTAGGGAATATTCGTTTGGTCGTGGAATATTAAATCTTGTCGGGAGAATATTAAATGCACTGACAAAGCGACCATGTGTGGCCCCATAACTTGAAAAGCGATTGGATGAAGAAAGCGACAAATATAAGTTGTTTTTAAATAACTAAGCGTAGTTATTCTGATTATCTTTGTTGGAATACCGGTTGGTTAAAACACACTAATATCTGCGCGTTGTTGAACAAGATGCACACCAGTATTGCACCAATTATTGATTCTTAAGTAAGAAGGCACTACTCAATAATGGTTACTGATAATTACCGCTTGATATTTTATTGAGTTAATAATTGTTGCGTTGATATTTTATATTCTTTGTTGTTTGATAATTGTCATTACACGATATTTTTCATTATCGAAGCAATAATTCATATTATCTGAATAATATTATTAGATAACATTATTGGCAATGTCTAGAAAGTTACGTCTAAGGAGAGGTTTGGTCACCTAATTGCTTGGCGCCATGAGGAGAAATTCTTATTGGAAAGCCCCTCTTCCTGAACCGCACTGGTTGTCGATATTGTGATTACATAATATTATTTGTGAATAATTAATTATTGATTTATATGATGAGGAAAATATTGATTTTATATGGATATAGATGGAGAAAATTTTTAAAATGACAATTGTTGAAAATTAATATTTTATCTTTTTCTGATAAAATAATTCATTTAAATATATTATTTTAATAATATATTAACGGTGATATTTTTACAACGAATGTGGAATATATGAGTATACGAGGAGGAAGAGTATTTTTGTTGCAATAAATGTTTAAAACATGTTAAACATGTCGGTGGACCCCATTTATTGGTGAAATTTGATTATAGCACAGTAAAATCGTACCGTTTGTGGATTTCTTCAATTTCTATTTGGAATTTGGAAAAACTTTCTTACGTAAAGTTGTAGAGAATTGAATTTCCTATAAAAACCATGAGATTCGAATTTTCTGATGAAAGGGCTATTTATTATGAATTATTGAAGTTCGGATTAATTGATTATCATTTTTTTGGAGTTTTAAGTAAGTTTTGCATGAAAAACGTTTTTTGTCACTTATGGGACATGTGTTAGTGGTTGATTTCAGCTGATGGTGTGCGTGGGAAGATGTGGAAAATAATATTATTAATATATTAAATTTTACGCTTTGGTGTTCTAAGCAATTTCCTATAAATAGGGTCTTAGGTTAGAATTGAAAATCACACCGAAACTCCAAGTTTTCTCTCTCTATATTATCGGCGTATTCTTGTGAGTATTTTGAGTATACTTTGAGTATTGCTATCTGATTGCAAGTCCAAGTCATAGCCTATATCCTGTTTCAAATTATAAGTATTGATCTTTCGAGGTAAGGATGTTATTTTCTTCTCAAATGATATTATTTCTTCAATATCATTATCTTTGAAATGTTGATCTGAAGTTTTATCAAATTTGGAATTTTTTTCATATCGGGGTTACTATTCATGAGTTACTATTCACGAAGTTACTATTCATGAGTTACTATTCAAGAGATTCTTATTCACGAGTACTATTAATGAAGCGTGAAGATGTTTTTATGGAATTTCTATCTTTTGGTGTCAGTTTCTTATTCACGATATCTGGTCTTATTCACGATACTGGCACTATTCACGATATCGGTGCTATTCAATAGAAAAATAAAATTTCTTCTTTTTAAATCTAAAACATCTATTACGGATACTAACTCGAAAGTATATCCATGTTTTGATCATTCTTGAATTTTACACCACTATGATTATTTTTGAGGTATTTTTGGGCGTGGATAAAACCAAGTACGAATCCTTAATCCTTAATCCTTGTCATTTTGTTTCACTTTGGATTCGTTTCTTTAAAAAATATTTTCATCATCCTCGGTCTTAAATGATGATATTATGGAATATCTTTGGCTTCAGTAGTGCAAGATGAATGATTTCTTAAGAATATCTTTGGCACCAGTAGTGCAAAGATGAATGATTTCTGAAGAATATCTTTGGCCCGTAGTGCAAAGATGAGCGGTGTTTAAATAAACATGACCAATGATGAATATCTTTGGCTGTGTAGTCAAAAGATGAATATTTGATTCCGGATGTATATTGATTGATGTTACGAGGGATAAAGATGAGCGATGAACTTTTAAATTCATACATAGAAGATAGTAGTTTGCATTCTCTACTTAACTCTTCTAATGAATTATTATTTCACTGCGAATATTGATTTAAAATTTGTTGTCTATTGTATTCTATTAGATTTTTCCTGTTGAAGACTAACGATAATTTGTTGTATATTATCTTAGTCATAATATTCTTTACTTGAGCTAGTTGAGCTCACCCTTTTCCTTTTGTTCCATTTTTCTCGGGAGCGAGAATATAGCGAGTGCGAGTGGGGTATGGAATGAAGGTTTAGAAAGGATTGTTTAGTAGTCCTCACCATTTTGTAAAATAATGTATCAATAAATGTGATGAGGATTTATTTGAGTATAGATATTGTCTGCAAGATAATATTTGTATTCAAACTCACGCTTTCTTGTTGTAATAATAAAGTTGTAGTTGTTTTACGTACCGTGTATTGACAAACTCGAGAATAGGTGATGTATACCTATTTTGGGGGTGTCACAAATATTGTTATAATATTAATGATATTAGATTATGAGATTATTAAGTGATTGATAACATTGAGATATTCTTGAACCCTGGATAATTTATATTATAAATATTTAATATTTATCCTTTATCTCATTTGATTGATTCTTTATATCGTTGTCATGATCCTCATGCTTATATTGTGTTGGAAGTTATCTGTGACTTACGTGCATAGATGGACTTGGTATGATTATGACTAGGGATTATTCGGTATAATCATGACCGTAATGTTACAAATGATGTGGTAAAAGTCATCTTTGGCCCGTAGTGCATAGATGAACTTGGTATGATTATGACAAAGGATTATTCAGTATAATCATGACCGTAATTGAAAACACGAATATCCTTGGCCCGTAGTGCATGGATAATTCGTGGTCGTGATATTATTAAGCTGAGTCTCAGCATTATTGGTTTTACAGTTGTATATCTTTGGCCTGTAGTGCAAAGATGAACTGTTGGTTATTGGTTATACAGTTGTATATCTTTGGCCGTAGTGCAAAGATAAATTTATTAGTATGATTATGAGCAGGAATTTTGATTTGGTATAACCATGATTTTTGATGTTTCAGGTAAAGATAGGTGATGTAAATTATCTTCGTCTTGGGTGCGAAAAAGAATTAAGAATCACAATTATGATTATGAGTTATTCATATAATTGTGGACAGGAATTGTTGATTGATGTTACAGGGATAAAACATTATTGATGGACTTATAACATGGAGAAGATAATAGACCTGATGGTCTATTTGACTCTTCTAATGGATTGCTTCGTTCTCGCTATGACTATGGTTGAAAAGTTTTATCATCTACCATATGTTCTAAATCTACGATTTATTATTGTGAAGGCTATTGATAATTTAATTATCTTTAGTCACGATATTCTTTCTTTCGCTATTTGTGGCTCACCCTTTTGCTTCACAATTCTTTTCGTGTAATAAGAGTGTATTTGGGTCGGCGAGGATAACGAGGAATAGAAACGGTGGTCTATAAATTTGTTGAGTTCTCCTAAATAATATAAAAATAATTTTATTGATGACTTTAGATAAGTGTGTCGTATTGTATCGTCATTTGATATTTAATTTTGGTGAAACGAATAGGGTGAGGTGAACCCAACTTTGGAAGGTGTTTTGCCACTATCATACAAGATGTCTAATGACATACAACCTCGAGTTATCATAAGACGTGGTTGTGCACATCCACTTCTTTGAGTATATCTACTGAGCACTATATAAAGACCCAGCTTTTATGAATAAAGATGATTTTTCTATAATTATCATTTTGAATATTATGGAATGAATTTGTTATAATGTTATAGTTGTGGGTAGTATTTATAAATTACGCAAACTATGCGAAGTTGTTATATTATATTCGATTGGTCTGGGGAATATTCGTTTTAGCGAGGAATATTATTGCAATACCAATCATTGGTGGACTCCTGATGTAAATTATTAGTCGGATTGAGACAACGACAAAAATATTTTTATAAAAATAACGACGGAAGTTTTAAGCGTTAATATTGTTGAACTACTTTCGGTAGTAAAAAATACGATGTCTGGCGTGGTTGCATAGTAGCACACGGTATTGATTATTGATGCTTACGTGAGAAGTCACTCGGTTATACTCAATTATTGCTTTCTGATAATTGTTGCATCATATCTCTCATATTATTGATTCGATTATTGTCACAGTATCATCTGCATTATATGATATATTATTAAATCAATAATTAAGATGACAAAGTTATTCATATTATTAAATTGCAATATTTACAATGTCTAGAAGTTACGCCAGGAGAGGTTTGGTCACCTAATTGCGCGCTTGATAGGAGAAATCCTTATCGGAAAGCCCCCTCTTTCCTGGGAGCGACCTAGTTGTTAAATATTGTGAGTTATAATATTAATGATGAATAAGTTCGTGTTGATTAAAGATGAATGTGATAGTTCCATTGTGTTGGGATTATTAGTGTTAGTGGAAATCGACATCTATTCCGATGATAATTGATGTCTGAGGGTTATATTAATAAATCAGGGAATTTATCGGATAAATGAGCAGTTAATTGCTACTAATTCACATGCTTATATAACTATTTGTTCACATGTGTGTACTATTGAATCACATTCTTATACTATTAGGGGAGTTGGTGCAAGATTGATAATACTTACATGATTAAATTAAAGATAGAGGTATAGATGGAGGTCTTATCTGGTAATTCGTATTTTCACATGATTATAACTATTGATTCACATGATTGAACTATTGATTCACATTATTTGCTATTAGGTGAGGTGGTGCAAGTTTGATAATACTTGTAGGACTAAATTAAAAATGAAAGAAAAGTTGGGGGTATTATCAGATCGTATTTTTTCGAGCCCCAAGCGTCTAATTATCGAAAAATATTTTTCTATAAATAGAAGCTCATTCTTCCTTCATTTTCACCAATTCACTAAAGCTATAGAGCAATTATTATAGAGAAAATTATAGAGAAGCTATAGAGAGAAAATCTATAGAAGAAGAGAAGCCTGCTACTTCACTATTCCAGTATCCAGTTTCTTCTGAGATAAGGGGTGTTATTCCTTTTGTAGTCATGAAGAGAACTTTTGTTATTCCATTCTTTATTATTCTGTTGGAATAACTCAGATATCTGTGCTACCCTATACTTGGTGAAATTTTTCTCATATTCCATTCTTTATTATTACATTAGAATAACTTTGTATCTGTGATACCCTATACTTGGTGAAATTCTTCCATTATTCCATTCTTTATTGTTACATTTGGAATATCCTCGTTCATGCATGCGTTTTATGCCGGACATGGTTACATCTTTATTATTCTATTGGAATATCACATGCATGCGTTTCTGGCGGGACACAGTTCCGCCTTTATTATTCCGTTAGAATATCCTGCGTGATGCGATTACATCGCGTACACCGGTGATTTCTTTTGTTATTCCATTCTTTATTATACTCGGTTGGTTAAAGTTTTAACTTCATACTCCATGAAATTAGTGGAATATCATTGATATTTCGCGCTTCATCCAATTTTTTTCATGGAAATATTCTTCCGAGCATTCTTGAATTTTACTCTACAAAGAAGTATCATGTTGACAATTTGGGCGTTATTAGTTCTTGATTAAATTAATTCTTGAACTTGTTTCTTTGAACTCTTATATCATTGTCATCATCCTCATGTTTATATTATGTTGAAAGTCATCGTGGCTTCATAGTGCATAGATGGACTTGGTATGATTATGACAGAGGATTATTCGGTATAATCATGGTAGTAATGTTACAAATGATGTGGTAAAAGTCCTCATTGGCCCGTAGTGCATTGATGGATGCTTGTTGTTGGCATGATCATGACCATTGATGAATACACGAATATCCTTGGCCCGTAGTGCATGGATAATTTATGGTTGTGACCCTAACGAATATCCTTTCTTTCACTGTTCTCTTCAGGAAATGAGAACGTAGCCGGGACTAGTCAGGGAACGGAGTGACGGTCTAGATGATAGTATTAGTAGTCCTCACTATTCTGTTAAATAGTGTGATAATAAAATGTAAAGAGGACTTATTCTGAGAGTGGATATTTACTAGAAGACAATATTTATATTAAAACTCATAGCTCTCTTGTTGTATATTAAAGATTGTATTTGTATTCTGTACCATGTATTTGGGGACTCAGAATAGGTGATGTATACCTATTTTGGGGGTGTCACACACTACCTATATGATCTTAGAGTTTATTTGAAATATAATTTTCACTTGAAGATAGTGGAGATAGTTATATGTCAAGAGAAGACTCATCATTGGAAAGAAGATGATAGTAATCTTCTCATTTTTCTTTGCGGTCTATTGGCTCAACCAAGGATAATTCTGTGGACATATGATATCTATCATAACCTGACGCAACTTGGCCTCCCAATGTATACGAAGGTTTCTTGAGCACTTCCCAAAGATTTTAATTTCTAAAATAGTTTTAATTGTACTTTTATGTAAAGTAGCATTGTAAGGTTGTGGTCGAGGCACCATGAGAGTTACATATATTTGTATTAAAACTCACAGTTTAACTGTGGTCCTATTCTGTACGACAGTTCAACAGTTGTATAAATGAAGTTGTCAGTAGTGTATTTTCTGGCGACTCAAGATGGGTGATGTATACCTATTTTGGGGGCGTCATAGATCTTCTGAGCAGGCATAATAGGATCATTTATACTTCTAAGTATGACTGAGATGTTGATCCATCTAGTTAGGCATGATATACACGGTTCTACCTTGGTTTAAATTAAATTTTCAAGTGTTAAACTAGGCTAACTATAAATAAATGGGTTAAATACATTTGAACATGCGTATTAAAGGCTTATTTAACAACATTATATGGTTTAGGGATTATTATAGTTGGTCCTTTGTAAAATGAATTCATTAAGCTTTGTTGTTTGAGAACTTCAAAATAAAACTATATAGTTTGAAAGTAAACTTAAAGTAAGCACACGAGGAATCAAACCTAGCCCAAAACCTACTTGACATGTGTATATGATTTGTATCAGTATTCTAGTAGGCTAATAATTAATCTAGGTAATAAAAGGCTCAACTATGGACTGGTCAGGGAGTAGCGCGACCGTACCACTCCTCGGTAAAAATATAGCGATCGCGCCACATTGCAGAGTTGTCAAACTGTTTAAACTATGGTCTAAAACTTGAAATATATGTATATTAATATCTTAAGATATAATACAGGATTAAGGTGATGTTTTAAGTATTCAAAAATGTAATGGCTATATAGAATCAAGATTTCAAAAGTTTTTAAATAAAACTTTCAAAAACAAAAATAAAGTTGAATATGCAACTATGTGGTCTGATTGTGTAGCAAATATATGGTTGAGGGTATGTACATAATGTGCATGGCTGAACATGTGTATGATAGATGTGCATGGCGAATCGATTTTTTTTTTTTTTTTGTAGAACAACTGCATATGTATCCAAATCACACCAAAAACACTGTATTATGTAAAAATTCAAGTTTCATAATTATTATTTTTAGTTGTTTTAAAACAAAACAAAAAAAAAAGTCTGAATTTTGTTATGGTCCGGGAGTCTGGACTCTCTCTCTCTATATATATATATAAACACACACACACACACACACACACATAAATATGATGATGTAGGACATTGAGGTGACGTTAAGCTATAAAATTGTAATTTACGCGAAATGTAAGTTTCCTAACTTACATAACTTTGGATATTATGCAATTTTTCTAATTATTGTTATATCAACCATATATATATATATATATATATATATATTGATTAAGTACCTAAAATTGTACTCTTATTGATCGTACGAGTAAATAATTACTAGGATGATTCTTGTGCTATATAAATTAATAAAAATTATTATTCATATTCTGAAGCTTGATTTAAATCAAAATTATATTCCTTGAACCCTATTACAAGAATTGAACTTACGAATTGTTCTTAAATGTATTGAGAAAAGTGTATACGCTATTTGATTCAGCTAGATTGATATCATGTGTTAAACAACGATCCGAACTAATTGCTTTGGTGTGGACTCTTATAATCTACTGAGATGAACAACCCTCATAGAAGGGGAAAATATATTTTGTTGGAAAACCAACACACGCGTAAACAGTATGTTTAAGTGTTATGCATAACATATGGTACTTTGGGTTGATCACCTATTGTACTTGTTTATTGTACTTGTTATTTCTAGTAGAAGTTCTTGGTCCGTAGTGACTAATCAGTGTTAAATATTCTTTAACAATTGAAAATATTGAAACCTTTGAATTTTTTTAATAATCCTTTGGTCCATAGTGAGTCTTTATTCAAATTCAAGGGATAGATTTGAAACAATTGATATGTACTTTGCTAACAACATTAATTCCTACTTAATTTTTTGAGCTATCAATTATTGTTATACCATTTGAAATTATGAGCTTTATATATATTTGTTCACGTTTATTGTTATATTACTTGCTAGGCAATTTTGTTGCCCATTCTTGCCTTACTTAAACATTTCAATTAAGGCAGAACAGGGTGAGACTTCAGGTAAGGATAAGGGCAAAGACAAGGCCATAGAGTAGCTTTGTCCTAATTCTGTGATATAATTTAATTTTTATGTTGTATTAAGACTTAACTATGGCTACGTATGAATACTTAATTAAGGTTATGTATTAAGTTATGTCTTGGATCATGTTATGTGATGTAATAGTAATGATTGCAAGACTTAGGACGAGAATATTTATATTATATCAATGTAAATTATTTTATTATTTTGTTGTATGTGTTACTAGTATATTGTATAAGTTAGATCGTGGTACACCATATTTGAGATTTAGGGGCGCCACAATAACGTTTGCAACATTTGGAGTTTTACGTACTAATTTTGATACGATGCATTCGAGCCCTAAACATTGTGTTTGTGAATTAAATAAGATGTGTTTGAAATAGATTGCTACTAGAGTAATAAGATTTCTAAGCGTGTTTGACTTCCAAACGTTATTAATGCATCAAGAGTAAGGTGGTGTTTGTTTACCTCTTAACAGCTCTACATCTGATTCGGTAAGAGGGAAAAATTATTTGATAAAATTTTGTTTGCCTCTTATCATCTCCATCCATTCCAAATTTTACGATCATTATTACGTTTAAAAAAGTGAGATATTTTTAAATTTAAAATTGTTATTTTTAAATTTAAAAGTCATTCGGATGTTTTATTATACTTTTTAGTTACTAAACAAGTTCAAATATTATTTCACTCAAATGATCTAATTTATTAAAATATACTAATATTTCAAATCTTAATTAATTGCTCCATTTTATCAAACAGCACCTAACTAAACACACACTTAGTATATACTTATTTGCATTTGTTTTATTTACTTAGTTGGTGAAACTTCAATCATCATAATTGTACTTTCTTCTACAATTTAAGAAGTTTTATTTTTAATTAAATAAGAATGTGCTAATAATCAATTTAGAGGAAGAATCTAACATGCACCACAAAAATTGCTTCCGTCCAAAACTATTAAGTCCCCATTTCATTATTTGAATTTTTGATTTTTATCTTTCACATACTATGAATGCCTATGGTTGTTGAGGTTAACTTTAATATCGGTTAAAACTAAAAAATAAAAAAAAAATAAAAGAGAGAGAGAGAGAAAAGAATAAGACTATTAATTACTTGCGGATGAATCAAAATGTGCATGCACATGCACATGCACATGCACAAGCAAATTTCTTTATAAAACGTAAATTCTTGCGGGAGAAAAATGATTTCGGATCCTTCGATCTAGTGGCCGGTGAAAAGGAAGACGTTGAAGAGAAGTCGTATAAGTATTAAACAGGTAAGGGGCTGTTCGGATGACTGCAAAATGGTCCCATGGCCACAGTGGAAGTCTTAATTTCTTCAAATTTGACAGCTAAAAAAGATTTTCCGTTAAACAACACGTTTTAATGATATTCCAAACAGGTCGTACTGATAACAATTAAAAATTAAAAATAAATTCCACTGTCAATTAGCTTGTATTACTCCCCCAAACAAGCCTTAAATTGGTGGTTTCATTGGCTGTGTGATCACAAGGAGATTCCAACTTATCTGGGAAATATATAAAACAGTTTATAAGTAGTCCATATTTATACGTACTAAATCAAATGCAATTCCCATCGAATCCAATCTAGATATGCTCTTGATCTAATTTGTTCTCGGGTGCAAAAGTTGGTTTGAGGAGCTCGCTAGGTATTTATTAGCATGATGCATGCTAATTATGAAATTGTTATCTGTCACCATGAGTTTTGGATCAAGGGGGAAAAAATAAATAAAAATTCAACACCCCCTGTTTAAGCAACTGCTGATGGTCTAGCTAGAGGTACTATTTTCACATGCTAATAATTCTATCCACAAGACTTGGGGTTGGACTAATGGATTTAATATAGGTGATGAAGGATTAATTCTTTCCACAAGACTTGGCTTATCATGCTGTTTCGGTTTTATTCATGCAATTTTGATCAATAATCAAATTCAAATCGTAAATTTAATTTTTCAACACAACTAAAATCGTCATATAAGCCAAACCGTTGATGTGATTTTAATTGATATAATTTTTAGTACAAATTTCAAATATAATTTGGTTTCTTACCCAGCCTTAATTTAAAGAATTAGGTTGTGGTACCTTCCAATCCAATCCAATCCAATCCTGCGCATGCACCATTGCTTTCATCTTCTAGGGACGACTTTTTGGTAAATACTAGTAATTCCTTTTTCACTCAAGTTTCAAATTAAACGGTTAGTTCCACAAGGTATTATCTTACATGAGGTGTACTTCAAATAATATTCAATTTAGGATGAACTTGTAAAACTATGTATCAAATTTAAATTTGTGAAAATATCAATTTCAAAAATTTACTACGTGAGAGAGTGCGTGATTGTATAATACGACATGTAAACGTTAAAGAGTTTTACATGGATAAATAATTATTAAAATAATAATAAAAGAATTCATGTATAAATCAAGTTTCCAAAACGACAATGCCACTACGCATATGGTCATGTACATTACTTCCAAGGTACTTCCACCCCATAGAAAATAAAATTAAACCAAGGTAAATTTTGAGTATTGGTTGGGTAATGAAAATCTCAAAACTGGGGATGGGTTGGGTTGGGTTGGGTTGGGTGGGGGTGGGGGAGGTGGGAGGGGTGGGGGGATTTCAAAAATGGTAGGAGAAAGGAGTTTTACTTTTTCATTATATGCAATATTATTTGAATTTGGATCATTTTTATATTTCTCTAGTTTTCAACCATCATGGGCCCACTTCATGACCTTTGGGCCAAGGACTAGGACTGAGAACATCGATTAAGATTTGACCCAGACCTGGGCTTTTATGCAAAATGGGCTTGTAGGGCCCACTAAGAGAGGAAGACCTCAACGCTAGATCTTCTGAAGGAAAGACAAAGTGGGCATGCTTGAACGACACCGTCACATTCTGTACAAACGCATAGATGCCGACACGGTAACAACACCACCGAGGCAACTCGCTTCCCACACGCCTTGCAACTCGGTGCACTCGACAACTCGACTCGCTCCGGGTCAATGTACGCTGACTCGGCGTCCTCCGCCCCTTCCCCTGCGGCACACCCTAACACCCCATCCTGCTGCTGTGCGCACCCGCCTCCGCTCATTATAGCCTGTTGTAGCTGCGCCTGCAGCGTTGCCGCTGTGACCTCATGAGCTCTCGCCCTCGCCTGCCAAACCTGCGCCTCCGCGCTAAGCTGCGACGCACGGGCCTGCAGCTCGGCGTTTCGCCGCGCCGCCTTCTCCACCTCCGCCTCCTTTTCTCTAAGTTTCCTTGCCACCGATTCTTCCGCCGCACCGAGCAGTACACGGTAGTGTCTCTGCCTATTCTCTGCTAATGTGCGCCTCAACTGATCTCCCTGAAGAATTTGCCAATTCCCATTAATATTGCCATCTCAATAGTTAAAATTAAAACGCAAACTCTTGAAGCAAAATTATTGGTACGTACCTGGGTTTGGAGAAACTGTTCAATTTCGTGTCTTTGGTGTTTGATTTGGGTTGCAAAATCTTCTGATAGGAGGGATAATACGACGGAGGGTTGAAGGGAAAGAGATTGTTGTTGGTAGTGATGATGTTGTATTTGTTGTTGGTCTCCGAAAGCTAGGCGGAGACCGGTGGAGACGGCGACATTTGGGTGAGGAGGGGGAGGAGTATGGAGCTGAGTGAGGTCTATGAGGTGATGAGGCTGCATAGACGATGATATCATCGAATTCATTGGTGTTGTTGAATTTGTTGCATTGATTTCTCTTCCTCTCTTTCGCGGATTATTATTCGGCACTGAAAAATTGAATGCCAACAATGTTATTATATACAAATGAAATTGCAATAAGAAGAGTAAATTAAGAGGTGGTTTATTAATTGTTGATAAGGCCAGGGTTAATTACCTGGTGCAGCATTAATATTGTTGAATAGCAAATGGGGTTGATCAAGAAATCCACCTCCTGGTTGTGGCTGCATTGAGTAATCGTTTTCGAGGTTGTTTTTCGTTTCTTGTATGCCTCTGCATTAATCATTCAATATAGACCCGGTCATATTTTAGATAAATTGTATAAAAAAAAAGAGAGTTAAATAAACAGAGAGAGAGAGAGAATTAGATAGGGAGAGAGGTGAAGATAAGAATGGGTACAAACCTGTTGAGGTGGAGAACATTTGATGGGTATTGAGCTTGAACAGCCATATATTAATATATATTAGTATTTGAATAGATATTAGGATGAAGAAATGAAAAGAGAGAGCGTACGAGGAGGAGAGAATTAGATAGGGAGAGAGGTGAAGATAAGAATGGGAACAAACCTGTTGAGGTGGAGAACATTTGATGGGTATTGAGCTTGAACAGCCATATATTAATATATATTAGTATTTGAATAGATATTAGGATGAAGAAATGAAAAGAGAGAGCGTACGAGGAGGAGGAGGAGGCTAATTAACGGCTAGCACATAAACAGCATGAAGATGCCCCAAAAACCAATTAAGGCGGAGTCTTCAATGATGGAGAAAACCGAAGTTGAGGACCAGGAAGTACCAGTAATTAAAAAAAAAAAGAAGAAAGAATTAATGGGTATAATAGAGATATAGAGAGATAAAAGAGATCGAGTGTTTGTATGCCTCTGTATGTATGTATGTATGATGAGAATCAAAAATTAAATGTCCGATAAGAAGACAGCAATGCCACCACAACCGTTATATCATCATCATCATCATCATCATCATCATCATCATCATCTTTCTCTATTGTAGTTGATCATGCACTTTGTTTTCACCTACTTTTTCTTCTGCTCTTTGCCTTTGCCTTTGCTTTTGCTTTGCTCGATAACGCTAGCTATATTTAGTTTTTTTGAAAATGAAGAGATGCTTGCGAATCAGTCCAAGAGAGATCAGACACCCAGCTTAAGCTTGTATGTATGTATGTATGTATGTATATTCTGCTCCTTTCTTTTCTTCTTTCTTGTTCTTCGGCGTGGGTTTGGCTTTTCTTCGAGGGGGAGTGAGTCTCGTGTTTCTTATCAATTACTACTACGTACGTACAACTCCTCCTATCCTATATTTAGACTTTAGTCTTCTATCACTTATATATTTACTCGCATACTTGTCTTCCTTTTTAATTACTATTCCCTATATTTATTACTTGTCTTCCTTTTTAATTATTATTCCCTATATTTATTATATACTAGTACTATTTATATAATGAGATAGAGAAAGAGAAGAGAAAATGAATGAGGGAGTTGGGGTTGGGTGATGTTGTTGGGCGTGCAGAGGGTCTCTGCCGTTACCGCTGCCGTTGGGATTGTGTGTCTATATACGTATGGCCCATGCTTTTTACTACTACTACTACTATATCTCTATCATATTTAAATATAGGGTTACTTATAGTTAATGATTGATTAATTTTTGCATTTAATATATGGTACAAACCCCATATTTAATTAAGTAAATTACTTCTTCCAATAATATTGGTAAATCTTGGAAGAACAAGTCCTATTTGCAAAAAGAAAAGAGATTTAAATGGAGAAGCCCACTAATTAGGGAGTAGTAGTTGCTAAGCTAGGTGCGTGGGTGGTGCCCATTTCAAGCTTTTTATTTGGTCGTCGTCGTCGTTGTCTATGCATAATGTGTTGAGTATAGTGAAAATCAGTTAAAATCGCATAAGTATAATGTTTATATTGGGTATGCATAAACAAAGGATTAGGATTTTAGGAAAGAAAAATACTGGAATTATTATGATTATCTTGAAGACTTGATGAGCCACTTGATTTGAATTATTTTAGGATATACTATTTTTTTAAAAAAAATACCATATATCCAACACCTAATAAAGTGCTCGAAAGAAAAGGTTATTGATATTTTCGAAAATTTGTTGAATTATTATTATTTTTTAAAAAAATAAATAAAAAAATATTTAAAATACTTAATTTCATTAACAGCTATGTAATGTATCTCATCCCTTATCTTACAATTAAAATACTTCTACTACCTAATTAAATAAAGAAGAGATCAAAATAGGTCCCGATCTAATTGCTTGGTTGTTGGTTGAGTTTTTATTTCCTTCTCCTCCTCCTCATCATCATCACAAAGTTGGTGTTTGATCGGAATTAGTTCGTTCCATCATCCATGGCCTTCAAATGACTCATCTACCCTCTATTTTGGGGGCATGAAAAGAAATTTTCAAATACTATTTAAAACCGTACGTTTTAGTGCTAGCTAATTAATCACAGCAAATACCTCCCTCATTTAACATTCATATTGGTTGGGTGGGTGGGTCATAAGTATTGAAAATACCTCCCTCATTTAAAATTCATTTATTTAGCAAATTTTCAATGGCTGTCAACAATTGAAAATTTCCACCATATCCCCCCCTCCCCCCTCCCCCCTCCCCCCTCCTAATTAAGCTTTATTTATTTTTGACAATTAAATACTCCCATCAACTTTGTCCGGACAGACACATGAATCCATGCACCTAGCTACCTAGTTTCATGCATGAAAAATGGCATAACTTCCACGGCTCTTGTGACAAGTCAAACTTTTAATCACCTACATGCACTTGTAGTAGTACTGCACCAGAAAATTAAGAATCATCTGTCACTCACGAATCTAACCGCGCGTTGTTTGATTTCGATTACGTAATTTGTCACTCAAAATTAATGAGGATGGCATGCACAATAATCTCACTTCTTAGCTACTCGTCTGTCAAATTAATTAATTAGTATTTAGCTTTGTCTGCCAAATAATTTTACTAGCGTCGATTTATATAAATTTCATTTTGTCAAATAATTTGACACTGTTGAGTGCTATGAATTTTTATTCTAATATATATATATATATATAGATTATTGATATGTGTGTGTGTGACTAGAAAAGAAAAGAAGGTTGATGAGTTGAGTTGGTATTGATATTGATAATGAGGACTGGATGAGGTAGCTTCTTCCCCAAAACCAAGAATGATAGTTACTTTAATTAATGGAGGTGACAAAGAAAGAGGGGAAGCCACCCAAAAAGAGAAAAAGAAAAAAAAAATGTGAAAGAGAGTGCTTGGATTGGCATCACGAATTTTGTCTTTGCTTTGGTCCCACCTGCCCTCCCCCTCTCGGGTCGGCTAGGCTACCTATATTCTACCTTCTCCTAATTAATTCCTCTCTAATACTAATACTAATACTAATACTAATACTAAATCTCCCCCGTAGTATATATATATATAGTGATACAAGCCTGCACGGCAATACCACTTTCTCTCTCTTCTACTCTTAATAATAAAGTCTTATGGCAGCCTTTCCTTTTCTCTTTATTTGCATTGTTTTGTTTGTACATTATTGCTTCTTTGCTTTTATTTATTTAATATATATATATATATATATATATATAATGTCATATTAATTTTTGGTTAGTAAAGGTTACTAATAAACTTGTCTCCTTTTACTTGGTGTGTTCTGCTTGTGCATGAATAAGTTAAAAGTAATGTTCTCCATAATTTTCAAGTCATACTCATATATATATATATATATATATATACGCACTACTGCTGTAAAATTTAAAATGACAAAAATTAATTAAAATAACACCGTCAAGCTGAGATTTTGTTTACTCTTTTAATTTAATTACTGTAAAATATTTTTTGTCTACATTTTTGCTAAAAACACATTAAATCTCTGCCCCTTTCTTTCATAAATTTATCCGGCGCGTTAATTTCAAATATGTGTCATTATCTATCTATACACAAGTAGGCTTATTCAAATTTATATATTGGAATATATATTGAGCATAAAACGTTTGAACGGTACGGTACTTTTCATGCATGTAAACACAATTTGGGTAGGTCAACTTTGTTCTTGGTGGACTAGTTATTATTAAGCAAATATTTAGAACTAACAGCGAGATATTTTAATTTAATTAATTTATATATTTATCATAATTAACCAGTTAGTTTCTAGATGGGCTTGAAATTCTATTTCCTTATGTCTCCTGGAAGTTACGAAAGTACAGAGCATGCATGTTTCAAATATTAATGGTAGAAGAAAAAAAATATATCCTGTACATTTGATAGAAATTGATGCTAATTAATTTTTCAAGGCATGCATATATATATGCTTGGAGAAATTAAGGAAGAACAAATACTCTTATTTCTTTCTTTCTTGTTTTCTATTTCCTCGTAAAAAATTTCTTAATTAAGACTGACAAGCCAAAATCGACATCTCAATTTAATTAATTAACAAGGTTTTAGATCGATCACTAGCTAGCTATAGTCAATAATATGCATGTCCTGGGAATACTCAGCTCCTTCGGCCGGACTAGCTTGTACTCTCCTAGAAGCTAGCTAGCTAATGAACTTTGTACTTTTAACTTAATTATATGGTTAACCCACCTCGAAATTATATTCTACAATTTATAAACAAAGACAAAAATGTAACCTATACTGAAGTAGAATTCAAGACAAAATGCAAGTAGTAGTTTAGACAATCCATACAACTTATAAATTTTAGCAATATATACGTGTATTATTATGTGTGATACGGTCTCCATCTTAAACTTACTTATCTAACATATCTTTAGATCTCCCTTTAATGATTTTAACGAGAGACTGACGATTCGATTCGTCCGGCTATTGTATGTTGTTTGTCGCTAAAAGCTAAGACGACGATTCTATATATAGCGACGGACCGAATCGTCGCACAATCCGTCACTTAAGAAGAGTATGCAATGTATGTTAGATAAGTGGTTAGTTTAAGATTCGCATCATAGTGATATATATATATATATATATATATATATATATATATATATATATATTAAAGGTGTAACCAACCAAGTCAAATCGGTAGAGTATTGAGTTGTTTCGATTTGGTTACAAAATTTATCAAGATAAAATAAGGTTTGATTGATCGCTTTCGTTTAACTATCGAGTCGAGTATTTATTAGAATCGAGTCCGAGCAGTTTGAATTTTTTGAACGAATATGATCTGAGTATAAATAGAAAATTATAATTTGAGGAGGTTCGAATAATTTATCAAATTTTAAAAGTTGTTCATATTTAACTCATTTATATTTCGAAATGAAATTTCGAATCAAACTTTTTAATCGATCGAAGATCTTATCTTAACCTTTTCTTTATTTTACTACCATATATTGTATATATGGAAACTTACGAAGAAGGAAATCATTTAAAAATAATGCGACTTTGAAATGACATCCTCTTGAATTAAGATTTGATAAAAAAGGTATTATGAATATTGAATAAAATCGAGACTGGGCACATATGCAAGTTCTATTATGAGCACATTTGACTCACATATATATATTTTTTTCCTACTTGGAAAGATCAATAAATAATCATGATGATTTGATTTTCAAGAAGTGGCATGAAATCAGGCGCATTTCCTTGGGTTGAAGGCACACAAACTTCACTTAACACATTTCTTTAATCCTAATCCAACCATTCCCTGCCCTCCCCCATCAATTTTTTGACCCACACTCCCCCATAGGCCATAACTACTTTTCATGGTTTTTATACACGCTTTTCCCTACCTTACTCTTTCTTTTCTTTCTCTACACTTACTCATAGCAAATTAAACTCCTTTCTCTCTTCTTTTTTTTTTTGAAAAAATAATATGTTAATTAAAAATATTAGTAATTGGCACCACCCTCGTTTATAACCTCCACTACTTTTTTAAAGTCTACCCATTACCTATGTCTTCCTTCACACCAAAAGCACTCCAAACCATCCCTAATCACAATCTAACTAAAGGGGAACCCAATTTTTTTAACCTTTAATTTATTTAAAATTTAAATATTAGAGGTATTGTATACAATATTTTATAACATGATCAATATATTTTTCCTCCGCAAAAGGGTTTTTTTTATGGGGAGTCGTATAAGTAAAATGAGCAAACAAATTTGTCATAATATTATATGATTTCATTATTACGTCACTCCTATTAAACGTAACTAACAATTAAATATATCATATTTTAAGAATATATAAAAATACATCCTTAATATTTATAATAAATTTTGCTAGCTAAACTGATCCTTTTGTGGACAATATGTTTGAATACCAAAAACTCAATAGATTAATATTTGATCGTTTAGCTAATTAAGATAAAGACATAAAACTATGAAACAATATAGAGTTGATTTTTAGTACATAGACAACTTTTGTAACTGTTAGTTTAAAGTGCACAGTTTCTTATTTATGTTATATCTCATATATATAAAAATGTCACTATCAAATAAAATAATCACATATCGTTCATATATTACTGACGTGACACTTATGAATTTGTTATTGAGTTAAGTGGGTCATGTCAATAACAAATTTATGCAAATTTATGGGTGCCACGTCAGGGATATGTGAGCGGTATGTTATGATTTTATATGATATTAGCATTATTGCATATATAATGGGTTCGAATCAAGTTAACAAAGTTAGTTTCACACTGTCGGTAATGCCAAAGGCAATTGATTATATATGCTTGTATTTGATTTACTCGCTTTCGGGGCAAATTTTGGTTCATATATATTTCAAAAATAATAAATTAAATTGTATAACAAAATCAATAGGAGATTATTATTATTATTATTATTATTATTATTGAATATATGAAAATAGGAAGATAATTTAATTAATATGTATTTAAAGAATCCTATCCTATTCTTCATGGATGTAACGTGAGCTAGCAAATGAGGTAATGGAGTATATATTAGTGTTTGGTGACATTAGGTTATAGCTAGCTAGACAATTAATTGTGACATATATGGAGGTACTGTTACCTAAAATCTTTTTTTTTTGTGTGTGTGTGTGTGTGTGTGTTGATGATCTTCTACCCAAAGCACGCAACACTAAGAATCCTCAACTTATATAATCACTTTATATATAGGGTTGTTAGCTCTTGTAGCATGTGGATCATTACATGCCACCCCATGCCATTTGTTGTTTTTCTCAATCTAAAACTATTTGTCAAACCCTTGGGGATCTCTAGCTAGTCATACGTACATTGCAATTCGAAAACAATATAGGAAATTATGAGGATCTAGAAATTAAAACAATAAATAACCTCATAATTAAATATGATCTATATAGGAGTGTACTAATTTGTTTGCCAAAATGCATGTCCCCTTGATTAATACTAATAAGAACAATTGAAAAAAATATATGTAGAAACATGTGAAGATGCATGCAGCAAACAAAATGATGAGAGAGAATTATTTATGAAAAATGTCAGTAGCAAGAAAGTGGGTGGTGTTGGAGTTAATAATTTAAAGAGGCCGGAGGTGAGGTAGCAAGCAAGTAAGTACTTTGGCATCTCTCCAGACGATGATAATGGCAGTCACAAGAAGTAGATGCCCGCAGCGCAGGGAAAGATTAAATTGTTATTTTTATATTTTTTTTAAAAAAATAGAAAAGAAAAAGGAAAAGGAGAGCTTAATTAATTAATTACGTACATAATGTAACATGAGAGGGTAAGAGGTAATGGAGAAGCAACATCAGAGTGTGGGGGTGGGGGTTTCTGTCTTTGTATTTTGCTGCAAAGAATCAAACACCTCTCTCTCTCTCTCTGCACATTTCCAGAAACAGAAGCTAGCTATATAGCAGCTCCCTCAGTCTATCCTCCCTTAAATTCGTTGTGGTCACACCTTTTGGAGCCATCTATTGGCCCCATCTAGCTCGGTTGTTGCTTTTTTAATTTCTCTGCCTTCTTCTATTTGTACCCATCACCAACATCAACCAAGCCATGCATTCTATACACACACACGCACACTCACACACATACACACACACAGGTAAATTATAATAAATGAGATCCACATTTGATCAGTTGAATTCATGTAGTACAAAATTTGTTCAAATTTTAATGTAGTGGTGGAGTGCAGAAGATAAAAATTGTAACTGGAGTGTATAGACTTATGAACTCCCTATACGAAACTACTTCCGAATGTCCAATAGCTTAAGAATAAATTGAAATGAACAAAGAAAACTAGTTTGTAAAAATATTAACCTCCGGGACATATTAGGGTTTTCAAAGTTAACGAGTATTATAAAAATATCAATAATTAAACAAAAAAATGATACTGGTACGTACGTATAATTTTGCACAAAATTAAGAATATTACGTAGGGAGTAGTGGTGACTTGTGAGGCGGTAGGATTAATTGTCAATAATGCATGAATATTAATTAAAGCATGAATTAATTGACTCTCAATTTATTTCATGCAAACAAAGTGGAAGGCTAGGGTCAAAAAAATGTTGGCAAAAACTATTATTATACAGCAGCCCACGCATTACACGCATACACATTCATATATAGAAGTAGTAGTAATAAAATACGTGGGTTACAGTACTATATATATATATATATATATATATATATATCTTTAATTATTCTTAAGCAATTAATTAATCGCATTTGAATTCAAAACCCCTGAAGTCTCATCATTTCCTTTTCCTTTATATTCATTCATTTTAGGACTTTGACTAAGAATATACACCATTTCAAACTTTTCTAAAAAATAATTGTATCTTAATATTTATTTGTAAATTTCTCATAAATTGACGTATATATGCAATAATATCATACTAATCCATTAATTTCAAAATATTAGTAGATTGTAAAATTAAAAAAATCCAATTAGGATTCAGCTAGCTTTAACATAATCAACAGTACGTATGTATACACTTAAATATAATTAGTTAAGTGACATATATAATTAATTAATTAGACACCATAAACTCATCCTAGTTTGCAAATTTACTGATGCGTATATGCATACATATATAAAAAAATCATTAAATATATACACAT
>CM035174.1:103098111-103220611 GCA_020205615.1 Panax quinquefolius | reverse complement strand
TGACGTAGCAGGCTTCTCTTCTTCTTTCTATCTATAGATTTTCTCTCTATAGCTTCTCTCTATAATTTCTCTCTATAATAATTGCTCTATAGCTTTAGTGAATTGGTGAGAAATGAAGGAAGAATTGGCTTCTATTTATAGAAAAATATAGTTTCGGTAATTGCACGTTTTGGGGCTCGAAAAATTACGGTACAATACCTCCAACTTTTTTTTTATTTTTAATTTAGTCCTGCAAGTATTATCAAACTTGCACCACCTCCCCTAATAGTAAATAATGTGAATCAATAGTTCAATCATATGAATCAATAGTTATAATCATGTGAAAATACGAATTATGGTATAGTACCTCCATCTTTAATTTAATCATGCAAGTATTATCAATCTTGCACCAACTCCTCTAATAGTATAAGAATGTGATTCAATAGTACACACATGTGAACAAATAGTTATATAAGCATGTGAATTAGTAGCAATTAATTGCTCATTTATCCGATAAATTCTCCGATTTATCAATATAACCACCCCCCCAAACATCAATTATCATCGGAATAGATGTCGATTACCACTAATACTAATAATCCCAACACAATGGAACTATCAAATTCATCTTTAATCAACACGAACTTATTCATCATTAATATTATAACTCACAATATTTAACAACCAGGTCGTTCCCAGGAAAGAGGGGGTTTTCCAATAAGGATTTCTCCCTATTGGCACGCAATTAGGTGACCAAACCTCTCTTTGGCAGAATTTCTAGACATTGTAAATATTGCAATTTAATAATATGAATAACTTTGTCGTCTCAATTATTGATTTAATAATATATCATATAATGCAGATGATACTGTGATAATAATCGAATCAATAATATGAGAGATATGATGCAATAATTCTCAGTAGCGATAATTGAGTATAACCGAGTGACTTTTTTACGTAAGCATCAATAACCAATACCGGTGTGCTACTATGCAACCACCACAGACATCGTACTTTTTACTACCGAGTAGTTCAACAGCTTTAACGGTAACACTTCCGTAGTTATTTTTATAACAAGATAATTCGCTGTTTTTCTTACTACGACAATACTTCCATTAGGGGTCTACTAATGATTGTGTTGTTGTCGCATTTAATATTCCGTGTTAAAACGAATATTCCCTGACCAATCGAATTTTATATAACCACTTGCTTACTTTGTAAAATTTGTAAATATTACCCACAACTATAACATTATATCATATCCACACCATAATATTCAAAAATATATTTCGAGAGAAATTAATCTTTATTCATAAAAGTTGGTGTCTTACAACCTCACCTTCTTATGAAATTTCGTCCTTGAAATTAGGGTGCGTACCTGGTATATCGAAGAGGTGAGGATATCTTGACTTCATCTCAGATTCTAACTCCCAGGTCATTTCTTCCACATCGTGGTTTCTCCACAAAACTTTGACTTGAGGTATAACCTTGGAGCGTAGAATATGATCCTTCTTATCCAAGATTTTAACAGTAACTCTTCATACGTTAAATCTTCCTCTATCTCGTCGGTTCTAATTCAATAATGTGGTTCGGGTCTTTCACATATTTACGTAACATAGATATGTGAAAACGTTATGAACACGAGACATACTTAGCGGTAAAGCGAGTCTATAGCCACGCTTCCTACTTCGTTCGAGGATTATAAATGGGTCAATGAATCGAGGATTGAGTTTTCTTCTTTTCCAAATCTTGTAACTCCTTTCCATGGAGCAACACGTAACAACACATGATCTCCAATATTGAATTCCACGTCCTTTCGATGAAGATCAGCATAACTCTTTTGTCGATCTTGTGAGATTTTTATACGTTGTCGGATTGTTTGAATCTTTTCCGTAGTCATACGTACCAAATCCGGTCCCAACAACGTTGATTCACCCACCTCATCCCAGCATACTAGAGAATGACACTTTCTTCCATACAACGCCTCAAATGGAGCCATGCCAATACTTGCTTGATAACTATTGTTGTAGGAAAACTTCACCAATGGTAAGAACTTGTCCCAACTTTGTGACGCCCCCAAAATAGGTATACAACACCCATTCTGAGTCGCCAAATACATGGTACAAAAAGTAAACTACAACTTCAATAATACAATTGTCGTGCAAAATACGACAACACACACTGTGAGTTTAAATACAAATATTGCCTTCTAGACAATATCAACACTCAAATAAGTCCTCATTACAATTATTTATACACTATTTTACAGAAATAGTGAGGACTGCTAAAACATCTTTCTAGAACCATCACTCCATACCCCGACTTCGATCCTCGCTATGTTCTCACCTCCCGAGAAGAAAAATGGAACAAAAAGGAAAAGGGTGAGCTCAACTAGCCCAAAGAAGATTATTATGACTAAGATAATATACAACAAATTATCATTAGTCTTCAACGAGAAAAAAATGATAGAATATAATAGACAACAAGTTTTAGATCAACAATGCAGTGGAAAACAAAGAATCCATTAGAAGAGTCATTAGAGAAATGAATTCTACTATCTTCTAAGATTTAAAAGTCCATCATCAATATTTTATCCTCGTAACAATAATCAATATACATCTTTAATTAAATATTCATGTTTGCACTACGGGCCAAAGATATTCATTTGTATCACCAAATTGGTCATGTTCATCTCAACACCGCTCATCTTTGCTACTACGGCCAAAGATATTCATCGATTAATCATTCATCTTTTACACTACGCCAAAGATATTCATCGATTAATCATTCATCTTTTGCACTACGTGCCAAAGATATTCAAGAATATCATCATTTAAGACTGAGGATGATGAAAATATTTTAAAGAAAACGAATCCAGTGAGACAGAAGGACAAATATTAGGGATTTCTATAACAGTTTATCCAAGATCAATAATACTTCATAATAACCAATTGTGAAGCAGAATTCAAAAAATAACGATCAAAACATGGATACACTCAAATATGGTAGCCAAAATAGACATCTTGGGCAAAAAGGAAAAATTTTCATTTTCTATGAATAGAATCGTATATTAATGAATAATCAGATACGTGAATAAGGTCGATACGTGAATAGTAACCCTGACACAAAAAGTTTCAAATTTGATTAAAAGTTCACCAATATTTCGACATAATGATATTGAAGAAAATAATATCATTTGAGAAGAAAATAACATCCCTTACCTCAAAATAACTGTACTTCTGACTGAATTTCGGATATAAAGCCGACAGAAACTTGCACAGAATAGAAACTCTAAAATTTTTAAAATACTAAAAAAATACGCACGATAATCTAGAGAGAAAGAAAACTTGTTTCTGGTATGATTTTTAATTCTAACCTAAGCGTCTATTTATAGGAAAATGCTAGATCGCCATCGGAGACTAAAATAATAGAATATTATTATTTCTTATTCTTTCTTCTACGCAAGCAAGCTAGCCACCAATTCTGAAAATTTTTAGCAGCCCATGTGCATTCAACACCAACCAAAAAGTGGGTCCCGCCCATAATTTAATAAAAATTATTTTATTTTCTGAAATTTCAGTAATTCATAGAAAATAGCCCAATTATCAGAAAAATACGAATTTTATATCCATTTCGCATGAAATCGAATTCTCTACAACTTTGTAGCTTTGAGTTTTTCCAAATTCCAAACAGAAAATATCCGAAATCTACAAACGGGTGATTTTTAATACCTCCACTCCGATAAAATACTGATAAAACACCTCAGCATTAATTCCTTCATTAATAACCACATAAAATAAATAAATCCATCATTTATATCCACATCAAATAAATATTTCCTTATCATAAAAATTAATAATTAATTATTCACAAATAATATTACAGAATCACAATTATGACAATCAGGCCATTCCCATGAAAGAAGGGGCTTTCCAATAAGGATTTCTCCTTACTGGCGCGCAATTAAGTGAACAAACCTCTCCTTGACAGAACTTTCTATACATTGCTAATAATGTTATCTAATAATATTATTCAAATAATATGAATTATTGATCTGATAATGGGAAATCATGCGGTGACAATTATCAAAACAACAATAATATTAAATATCAACGCAACAATTATTGAATCAATAAAATAAAATATTGAATAAGTAATCATCTTGTAACAATTATTGAGTAGTGCCTTCTTACGCATTTAATCAATAATTCATAATATTGTCGCAATACCGCAGTGTGTACATCTTTGTGCGACCACGCCAGACATCATATTTTAACCACCAAGTATTCCAACGATGTTAACTGAGAATAACTTCTGTGATTATTTATAAAAACTCATACTTTGTCGCTTTCTTCATCGGCAGCTTATTCCGTTATAGAGGCCACAATGTGATCAAGGCCAGTTGTATGGATATTCTCGACAAAAAGAATATTCCACGACCAAACGAATATTCCCCGACAGAAATGAATATTTTATAACCACTTGCTTATTTTGCAAAATTTGCACATTCTACCCATAACCAAAGTATTATATCAAATTAACACCTTATTACTTTAGAATAATGAATAGAGAAAATTTAATTTTATTTATAATAGGTTGGGGTCTTACAACCTCCCCTCCTTATAAAATTTCGTCCTCAAAATTGACGTAAGTACCTGATGTTTCGAAAAGGTGAGGGTACCTGGCTTTCATTTCTGATTCCAACTCCCAGGTCATTTCTTCAATAGCATGGTTTCTCCACAAAACCTTAACTTGTGGTATAACCTTGGTGCGTAGGACATGCTCTTTCCTATCCAAGATCTTAACAGGTACTTCCTCGTACATTAAATCTTCGGCCATCTCGTCTGGTTCTAACGCAATAATGTGGTTCGGGTCTTTCACGTATTTACGAAGCATAGATATATGGAAAACATTATGAACAAGAGACATGCTTGGAGGTACTGCGAGTCTATAGGCCACATTTTCTATTCGATCAAGAATCTCAAATGGACCAATAAATCGTGGATTGAGCTTTCCTCTCTTCCCAAATCTTGTAACTCCCTTCCATGGAGCAACACGTAACAATACATGATCCCCAATATTAAATTCCACGTCCTTTCGATGAAGATCAGCATAACTCTTTTGTCGATCTTGTGAGGTTTGAATACGTTGTCGAATCATTTGGATCTTTTCTGTAATCATGCGTACTAATTTTGGTCCCAACAACGTTGCTTCTCCCACCTCGTCCCAGCATACTGGAGAATGACACTTTCGTCCATACAACGCCTCAAATGGAGTCATGCCTATACTTGCTTGATAACTATTGTTGTAGGAGAATTCCACCAGTGGCAAGTACTTATCCCAACTCCCTTTGAAGTCTAGAACATAGAGTCTTAATAGATCTTCAAGAGTTTGAATAGTCCTCTCTGATTGTCCGTCCGTTTAAGGATGGTATCTTTGAATCAATCGTAAATCCATGCCCATAGCTTTACTAAGCTAACCCAAAATCTTGAAGTGAATCTTGGGTCACGATCCAAAACTATGGATCTTGGCATGCCATGCAATCTCACAATCTCATTCTCGCATATCTGACGAGGCGACGTTCAAGGGAATAAGTCTCATGTATTGGCAAGAAATGGGTAGACTTGGTTAATATATCAACAATAACCCAAATCGCATTTATGCCTTGAGAAACTTTGGGAAGACCTGTAACGAAATCCATGGTAATGTGTTCTCACTTCCATTTTGGAATCTCAAGTGGTTGCAATGGACCCTTTGGCACTTGATGCTCCGCCTTTACACGTTGACAGGTTAAACACCTCGAGATAAACTCCGTGATCTCTCTCTTCATATTGTTCCACCAAAATGTATGTCGAAGATCATGATACATTTTGGTACTCCTAGGAAGGATTGTAAACGGGGTGTTGTGTGCCTCCATCATGATTCTATGCTTCAAGTCAGAATCGTTAGGAACGCAAAGTCTAGAGTTAACTCGAAGTATTCCTTCTTCATCGATTCTTGCTTCTGGAATATCTCTTTCTTGCACTTTCTTCTTCATACATACACATCGGCCCAGTCCAGTAGCTTGAAGCAGCTTTAACTTTATCGATTAAATTCGGTTCTACTCGTATATTCGCCATCATCATGTGGGTCCCTGGAGTCTTTAATTCTACTTCCATCCTTTGCAAGTTATACAAAATGGCTCTTTGCGTTGACAATATCGCACTTATACTTGCATATGATCTTCTACTCATTGCATCAGCTACTACGTTCGCTTTTCCAGGATGATATTGAATAGTGTGATCGTAATCTTTCAACAGCTCAAGCCAATGTCGTTGCCGCATATTGAGTTATTTTTGGGTGAAAAAATATTTGAGGCTTTATGGTCTGTATAAATCTCCACTTTCTCCCCATACAAGTAGTGTCTCCAAATTTTCAACACGAATACGACTGCTGCCAACTCCAGATCATGAGTAGGATAATTCCTCTCATATTCTTTGAGTTGTCGCAAGGCATAGGCTATGACTTTCCCATGTTGCATGAGAACACATCCTAACCCTTTGCTTGAAGCATCGTTGTATATAACAAATCCATCCGAACCAGATGGTATTGCCAGAACAGGTGCCGAAATAAGTCTCCTCTTGAGCTTTTGGAAACTCTTCTCGCAGTCCTCGCTCCATACAAATTTTGTATCTTTCCGAGTCAACTGAGTTAACGGAGTAATGATTCGAGAAAATCCTTCCACGAATCTCCGATAATAACCAGCTAAGCCCAGAAAGCTACGCACTTCGGTCACCGACTTCGGTTGCTCCCAACTTTGTATTGCTTCAATCTTCGCCGGGTCAATAGATACTCTATGTTTTGACACCACGTGCCCAAGGAATGCTACTTCCTCAAGCCAGAACTAGCATTTCTTCACCTTGGTATAAAGCTTGTTTTCACGAAATCTTTCAAGTATCAGCTTTAAATGGTGCTCATGATCTTCACGGCTTTTGGAATAGATGAGGATGTCATCAATAAAGACAACAACGAACTGATCCAAATATTCCTTGAATACTCGGTTCATCATATCCATGAAAGCAGAAGGAGCATTAGTCAATCCAAAAGACATGACTAAGAATTCATAATGCCGTCATGGAGTTCAAGGCGGACATTGGAATATTCTCGGTTTAATGTTCAAATTGATGATATCCGTAATGAAGATCGATCTTTGAAAAGAATTGTGCTCCTTCTGAATCGGGTCAAACAGTCATCAACGCGAGGTAGCGGATACCTATTCTTGATGGTGACATGGTTTAATTCTCGGTAGTCAATACAAAGTCGCATACTCCCGTCTTTCTTCTTTACGAATAAAACAGGAGCACCCCAAGGAGATGTACTAGGATGAATGAAACTGATGTCTAATATCTCCTATAGTTGGACTTTTAACTCCTGAAGTTCAATAGGAGCCATTCAATATGGGGTTTTAGAAATGGGTTTTGTACCCAGTTCAAGGTCAATAAAGAATTCAACATCACGTTCTGGGGGAAGACCGGGAAGTTCTTCAGGAAATAAATCAGGAAATTCTCTAACAACAGAAATATTATCCAAATCTGACTTGTCTTTATTCAAATCCATAACATGGGCTAAGAAAGCTTGGCATCCGTTTTTCAATAAACGAATAGCTTTGTGGCTTGATATGATAGTGTCTGATTTTAGTGGTTTAGTTGTTTGAATTCATATAACAGGTTGGTTAGAAATATGAAAACTAACAACCTTATGAAAATAATCAATTTTGGCATGATGAGTGGTTAACCAATCAATTCTTAAAATCACATCAAAAGCAAGTATCTTTAAAGAGATAAGATCAACAGGTAATGTGATGGTGCCAACTTGGATTAAGCAAGATTTATAAACTGTAGATGTAACGAAGGTTTCATCCAACGGAGTTTCAACAGATAAGTTAAAATCCAATTTCTCCGGAGTCAAGTTTAAACGTTGAGCACAAGCAGGAAAGATAAAAGAATGGGTAGAACCGGTATCTAGTAAGGTATAAACTTCGCAAGAATTCAAGATTAGCTTACCCGTAATCACCTCGTTCGGGTTCCTCACATTTTGGCTAGTCACGACAAACGCTTTTCCAGGAACCGCTGATTTTGACTTATCCGGGACAGCCCTTGGAGTCACCATCTCCGCTGAACTTGGTTTTGCTACAGAACAATCTTGAGCTATGTGACCTTCCTTTCCACGCTTATAACATACCTTGGATTGTTGTGGACGGTTTGGTACGATATGTCCCTCTTTCCGCATTTGTAACATACGACCGGTGGTCGTTCTCCTCTCTCAGCCGTTATCATCGCCTCATCGCTCGATGGTGATGTCCCCGGTATGACCACAGTTGTGATCCCTCGGTTGAGTGTACTCATTATCTCACTCTAATAATTGAGCCCTGTTGACAACATCTGAATATAGAGAAAATTTATGAGAGATAAGGTTTTGATGAATCTCGGGTTTTAGACCCTCTCGAAACATCCACGTCATACGCCCTCATTCTCTACCAAATGAGGTGCGAACTCGATAACTCCGCGAACTTCGCCTCGTCTTGAGACACTGTCATGTTTGTTGCTTCGATCTAATAAACTATATCTCCTTCATATGACGAATACTTTCAGGAAAATACTTGACATTGAACAGTTTCTAAAATCTTTCCCAAAACATATTGAGTGCGGCTGGCTGAGTACGCTTCACGGATTCCCACCAGTAATCTGCATCTCCACGGAACATAAAGGTGGCGAATGGAACCTTCTGTTCCTCCGTGCATCCCAAGACATCGAATATCTTTATAATTTGCTTAACCCACGTTTTCACCTTAATCGGATCGGGCTTTCCCTAGAAATCTGGTGGTCCCAACTCCTTGAACTGCTTGGCTGTGACAGACCACGCGTTGCCATCATTTCCACCCGTATTTTGTACACGAGTCTCCCTCGTTTGATTTTGCATGAATTGCAAAAAGCTCTTAAACAATCCATCATTCATCGTTTGCTCGGTAGTGTTGTTTACAGGAGGAATATTGCCTTCCTGTTGCACGTTCTCCTGGTTTGTGACTAAAGGTTGTTCCTGAAAGTAATATGCACACAAGCCAATCATGTTTGATGATAAAGCATATACTTTGTAACAATCTTATTCATTTATTAATAAAAAGTATTAATTTATTAAGGGCTTTTAATTATCTACGATGATCTTTGTTTTATTATATGTGATAAACCCATAGTTTTAAGCAATGCTTTTAGAATAATGATGATGATCATTCTAATGAGATCTAAATTCTTAGAAAGCTTAAAACTAAAATAGTTCCCAATCATTGGATTACTAAATTGGGGATTAGTGAATCCGGATAGATTGGTACATACGTTGTTTGCTCATTGGATGAGGATGATTGATCTCACGATCATTTGTGTGGAGACACTAAAGCAAGTATGTAGGTGCTTATTAGAGAATAAGTTCACTTTGAACGTGGCTTTGCTAAGGAATACCTAATGGAGTTTTACTTGCTGTCAATAGGAATTCTGTAGTGATAGTAGTCTGAAGTAATCCTTGGACTTGAGATCATTATAGTATCTTGTGTATGATGAGTTATACTTTGACTTATTCCTTAAGACCCTTAGGGTATATCAAAGGGTATGCTTGGGTATAACAAGTTGTACATGGAGATAATATATGATCAATAAAGAATCTACCACTTCTAATAAAGAAGAGAATGTCCTATGTGATTCGATAAATGACAACCCAGTAGTCCTTGGCGGCGAGAATGAAATTAGAAAGGAGTTTCTAATTTGCATTATTTAGAGTTGTGCATTTAAGAGTCGAAATACATATAATTAAATAAAATAAGACTTGTGATAATTCCATGTCTTTATATTTAATTGGGACATTGTATGGTGGAAGGATTGAATTGTATTGTAACTATTTACTCAAAGGTTCTTTTATGATTAATGTTGAAATCTATATTATCCGGAAAGTCGTTGATCGCTAGGGAGGCTTATCCTATTGTAGAATAAATATTATTTATTTAAATAAATTAATTGTTTAATTTATTTATTTAAATAAGATTAGAATTGTTCTAATTGATTTATTCACAACCTAGGTTTAATATGGAGAACCTAAAGGGTCACACCATAAAAGGAAGAATAATTATTTAAGAAGTTAATGGCATAATCGTAATAATATGTTATGTATATTTAATTTAATCTATGGTGATAGAATAAATTAAATAGCTTAATATTATTATTTAATATTTTAGAAATATTAAATATAAATTAATAAGAGGAGTCTTATTAATATTATTATAATTATTATTATTTTAATTTCTAAAAGAGTTTAGGAATTAATTTAATATAAGTACTCTCATTTATTCCTAATAGGATTAGGAGGGAAAATTAGTTAAAGGAGTTTAATTAATTATCCCTAATAAGATTAGGGAGCTTAATTAATTAAAAGAATTTAATTAATTAAATAAAACCCAATTCCTTAATTGTTAAGGTGGGTAGCCCACATCTATAAATAAGAGGAGTCTTATTATGGGTGTTGGGAGTGGTTGACTTTTACAACTACGTAATAATTCCAATTTGTTGGAGAGTACGTTCTTTTTCTATAGAGATAGAAAACTAGGGTTTGAGCCAATACCCCTTCTTCTTGAAAATCCTTCTTCTTCCTTGGTGGATCACCTCTAGAGGCCAAACACTTGGGTGGCTAACGTTGATCAAAGGAAGGAACCAAACCCGGTGGATTCAAGTTGAACGCGAAAGGATTTGGAGGTGAACTTGTACACGAGGAAGCTCGATCTTCAAGGGTATGATTTTATTCTTTATCTTTTCGTTTAATTAATAATTGTGCATAAAGGGTGATCCGGGTATATGGTTTGTAAAATTTTAAACTCTCGATTTTTACACGCTTTTAAATTAATTTTTGCAATTTGATTGCGTTCTTGAATATTACAAACCTAACAGTGGCATCAGAGCCAAACCTTTATGCAAATTATTAATTGTTCAAATTTGATATGTATATTGATATGTGTTTAAAACAATTTAATTGGGCATAATTTTGTTGTATAAAAGTTAATAAAAAAAAAAAAAGCGCTTTGTGAAATTTTTTCCAATAAAATCTAAAACTCAAATTGTTAAGCACTTTAATTTTTAATGGGCCACGTGGGTTAACATGTAGATAATATGAAAATTAATATGCTTTCCGTTTTTTTTTCTCCTGCTAGTCACGGAAATCAAGGAATTCAAAATTGGATAACGGAAATCAAGTGGTGATTGATGGAAATCAAAGGGTACAAGAGTATATATCAAATGAATCCTTTTTATATATATATATATATATATATATATATATATATATATATATATATATATATAATTTATATTTATATATATGATATATAAATTAAGTAAGGATATTTATATATATATGATATAAATATATATATTAATTAAGTTAATATATATATATTATCCTTAATTATTTTATAATTAAAATAAAGTTTATTTTAATATTAAAATAAAAGTTTATTTTAATCTTAAAATAAAAAAGTTTATTTTAATCTTAAAATAAAAGTTTATTTTAATCTTAAAATAAAAAGGTTTATTTTAATTTTAAAATTAGATTTCATGCTAACTAATTAGAGTTGGAATTGGATTCCATGATAACTAATTGGAGTTGAAATTGGATTATATTTTTCCTTAAATAAAGGAGTTTATTTAGATATGAAATAAGATTTCATATTATTCAAAATAAAAGAGTTTATTTGTGAATAGGAAAAGAGAATCCTAATTTCCTTAAATAAAAGAGTTTATTTAGATATGAAATATGATTTCATATTATTCAAAAATAAAGGAGTTTATTTATGAATAGGAAAAGAATCCGTGTTTCCTTTAATAATTTTTTTTTTTTACATGGAATTGGATTCTATAATTAATTAAAATAAAGGAGTTTATTTTGATTAAAATTTTGAAAAATAAAATAGTTTATTTTATTCAAAATAAGATAAATTAAAATAAAATAGTTTTATTTTGATTTAAATTTGGATTAAAATAAAGGAGTTTATTTTGATTCAAAAATAGATTTTATACTAACTAAATTTGCCCATTAAATGATATCAATATATATATTAAATGTTTATTATTCATAAGATGAATGTTATTTATTGATGCATATGATGATGTGTATGATAATAAATGGGATTGATTATGGACTATTGACCAATATGATTGGATTTTATTTTAGTTGGATGCATGAATGTATGGGTTTTTATTAAATGGGGTCTACAGCGTACCTCGTCTTCTCTAATTTTTCTAATGTAAATTCTATTCCCTCCTATGTACTTCCCTCGATCACGATCAAGGTTTCTATTTATTTTAAATAGTTTTGTAATAGGAATAGTTAGAATTAATTTTGAAAAATTTGAGATCAAGGAACAAGGAGGCGCTTGAAGACCCGTTTAAGTAATGGAGCCCGGGTTTAAATGTAATAGTTATATTTAAATATTATTTCTTGCACCCCTGGGTTTGACCTTTTTGTTCACTTGGTGGCTCTAGTGAACCAAACTAGAATAAAAGTTCATAATCAATCCGGGTAGAATATAGTATTCTATATGCATGCTTATACTATATATATTATATATTATGCAAACATGCTTCGCATGTTTATTAATATAACTCGTATTTTATATATATATATATATGCATGCTAAAACAAGATGAGACAAATTAATAACAAACCCCTCAATTTTTATATTAAGTCCTAAGCGTTCAAAGATATTTGGAATATCGAGCGTCGCTTTCTAGCATGATAAAATTAATAGAGTATTAAATATTTAATATGAGTTTGTTGTGTCACCACAAGGCAAGTATTAAGTATTTAAGATGTTAATTTATCACATTTGATGCTTATAAAGAAAATTGAACAATATTGTTTTGTTGTGTCACCACAAGGATGATATTTTTTTTTTTGAATATATGGAGTGCTAGGTTGGACTTAACTTGGATAATTTTGATTCTGATGTGCCACCACTTGATCAAAATAATCTAAGAGGCAAAAGAAAAGGAGTTGCATAGTTGATGTAATTGACAAAAGTTGTCTACCTATTTATTTATATATAGTTTGTTGTGTCACCACAAGGCTATATACATTTGAAATGGGATCCTTATTCTCACTAGCAAATCTTTAATTAGATTTTTGCCTTAGAACTATATAAGTGAGGTAATATAGTTTGAAGAAAATAGTGGGAGATACCAATTTAAAACAAGACCTAAATTATTTTGGTAATTAATAAAAGAATGTATGTTAAAATGTTGTTAATTACAAATTCATTTACAGAATTTTACAATGTCTAAATTACTATCAATGCGAAATATATTAGATGTTAATTAACCAGACCGAATTAAATGGATTGGTTAAGGAATTTGAGAATAGTTCTCATAGCTGAAAAGCTATCTTATATCCTTAATACGCCTATCCCTGCAATGGTTGCAGACAATGCCTCTAAGGAAGAGATTGCTACTTTTAGAAAGTGGCAAGATGATGCACAGTTGGCTCAATGCATCATGCTCGCATCCACGAGTAACGAGCTTCAGCGTCAGCTTGAAACTATGGATGCTCTTACAAATATTCTCCGCACATCAAGTAGTTGATGGTTAGAAAAGTAGGGCCGATAGATATCGAGATATCTAAGGAGCTCTTCCGATCTAGAATGGCCAATGGCACTATAAGATGCATAAAAAGTTCTTAACATAATCAATTTGATTGATCAATTAGGACAACTGGTTTTGTCATGGATGGAGAGTTGAGCCAAGATTTGATCTTGCACTCACTCCCGGACTCTTTTCACAATTGTTGTGAATTTTTCATATAAACAAGCTAGATATCAGCTTCGTTGATTTGCTTAACATGTTGAAAAATGATGAGTCACTTTCCAACCAAGAAAAACCATGTCTTACTGGTAGGGGCCAAAGGATCTTCTGAAAAGAAGAACGATTCAAAGAAGGTATATAGAAAGGCATAAACAAAGGATAATAAGAACAAAACTGATATGGATAGCAAAGGAGTTTGCTTCCACTGCAATAAGCCTGGACACTGGAAAGAAACTGCGAGAAGCATCTTGCAGAGGCTAACCAAAGAAGCTTAGTGAAGTTTCGGTTACAATACAGTTTTTGTTCATGATTGAAATAAATTTTTCTTTAAGGCATGGTTCTACTTGGGTATTGGATACCGACTTTGGTTATCATAAATATAGATTTATGAAGGGACCAAGCAGAAGTAGAAAGTTAAACAAAGATAAGTAATCCTATATGTGGAAAATGAAGCAAAGGTTGCTGCATTAGCTATAGAAACTTATAGTTTAGCAGATCGCTTACGGCAAATCTATTAAGTCAATAAGTTGTTATTGTATTCCAATTCTTGTTAGAAACATTATTTCTATTTTATTGTTGAACAATGAAATCTTTGGTATTATAATTAAGAACAATTGTTGTTCTATTTATAATAATAATGTTTTGTATAGAACTCGAATATTACTTAATAAATTTTGTATACTTGACTTACATGAAAATAATTTTGCATATTGAACAAATTAGTATAAGAAAAGGAGATGATCATTCAAAGAGTTGAATGTGTGTATTTGCTAAAATACAAGTGTGAATTATTTGAAAGGTTCAAAGAATTCTTTGAGTGAAACAAATTGGCAATGTATTAAGATTCTTTGATTAGATCAAGGAATAAATACTTGTGCAATAAGTTTCAAGATCATCTCAAATGGTTTTTGTTAGGTTTGTAATATTCATAACGCAATCAAATTGCATAAAAAGTGTGGAAGCGTGTAAAAATCAGAGTTTAAAAATTTTACAAACCATATACCCGGATCATCCTTTATGCATAATTATTAATTAAACGAAAAGATAAAGAATAAATCATACCCTTGAAGATCGAGCTTCCTCAGGTACAAGTTCACCTCCAAATCCTTTCGCGTTCAATCTTGAATCCACCGGGTTTGGTTCCTTCCTTTGATCAACGTTAGCCACCCAAGTGTATGGCCTCTAGAGGTGATCCACCAAGGAAGAAGAAAATTCAAGAAGATGGGTGGTTGGCTAAACCCTAATTTTTCTATCTCTATAGAAAAGGCATACTCCCAACAACTTGGAATTATTACGTACTTTTCTAAAGTCAACAACCCATACCCCCATAATAAGACTCCTCTTATTTATAGATGTGGGCAACCCATCTTAACAATTAAGGAATTGGGTTTTATTTAATTAATTAAATTCTTTTAATTAATTAAGCTCCCTAATCTTATTAGGGATAATTAATTAAACTCTTTTAACTAATTTTCCTTCCTAATCCAATTAGGAATAAATGAGAGTACTTATATTAAATTAATTCCTAAACTCCTTTAGAAATTAAAATAATAATAATTGTAATAATATTAATAAGACTCCTCTTATTAATTTATATTTAATATTTCTAAAATATTAAATAATAAATATTAAGCTATTTAATTTATTCTATCACCATAGATTAAATTAAATATACTTAACTATATTATTACGATTATGCCATTAACTTCTTAAATAATTATTCTTCCTTTTATGGTGTGACCCTTTAGGTTCTCCATATTAAACCTAGGTTGTGAATAAATCAATTAGAACAATTCTAATCTTATTTAAATAAATAAATTAAACAATTAATTTATTTAAATAATATTTATTCTACTGATAGGGATAAGCCTCCCTAGCGATCAATCAATCGACTTTCCGGATAATATAGATTTCAACATTAATCATTAAAGAACCTTTGAGTAAATAGTTACTGAATGCAATTCAATCCTTCCACCATACAATGTCCCAATTAAATATAAGACATGGAATTCTTTGTCAGTCTTATTTTATTTAATTATATGTATTTCGACTCTTAAATGCACAACTCAAATAATGCAAATTAGAAACTCCTTTCTAATTTCATTACGCTTTAACCAAGGACTCTTTGGGTTGTCATTTATCGAATCACATAGGACATTTCTCTTCTTTTATTAGAAGTGGTAGATTCTTTATTGATCATACATTATCTCCATGTACAACTTATTATACCCAAGCATACCCTTTGATATACCCTAAGGGTCTTAAGGAATAAGTCAAAGTATAACTCATCATACACAAGATACTATGATGATCTCAAGTCCAAGGATTACTTGTCTTACTATCACTACAGAAATTCCTATTGACAGCAAATAAAACTCCATTAGGTATTCCTTAGCGAGCCACGTTCGATGAACTTATTCTCTAATAAGCACCTACATACTTGCTTTTAGTGTCTCCACACAAATGATCATGAGATCAATCATCCTCATCCAATGAGCAAGCAACGTATGTACCAATCTATCCGGATTCACTAATCCCCAATTTAGTAATCCAATGATTGGGAACTATTTTAGTTTTAAGCTTTCTAAGAATTTAGATCTCATTAGAATGATCATCATCATTATTCTAAAAGCATTGCTTAAAACTATGGGTTTATCACATATTTTAAAACGACATCATGTAGATAATTAAAAGCCTTTAATAAATTAATACTTTTTATTAATAAATGAATAAGATTGTTACAAAGTATATGCTTTATCATCAAACATGATTGGCTTGTGTGCATACTACTTTCAATCTCCCACTTGCACTAAAGTCAATCGTCATGGTATCTTATACTCTTCTTCTCTAAGTGACGATTATCCCTGTTTGTTGGATAAGCTTTAGTTAATGGATATGTAATGTTGTTCATGAGAGTCCACTATCTCTATAGTGATTTCCCATCTTTCAATGATTCTAATAATCAAATGAAAGTGCCACAACACATGTTTAGATCCAAGATGAGACTTAGGAACTATTCCTAGTTACGTAATGAACTTTTAATCCAAACAATCAACTTGCGGCTTCATTTATAGCTATATACTTTGTCTTTATCACTAAACCAAAGAACTCTTTCTTTGTTTGGAACCTTTCCAATTCAACGCACCACTATCCAAGGTAACACTTTACCTTAAAGTGGATTTTCGTCGTCTTGAGTGCATCTGAAAACTTGAGTCTCATAAAGCCCTCTAGTTTTAATTCGGATCCACCATGTATGCTCACATCCTTAGTGCGGGTTAAGAACTTTAAGATGTTTTCAACGTCTTACATGTGATCTTCTCCAAATATGATGATCAACATCGGGTCTCGTATATTTCATTGCATACATGATTGTCACTCATGCATCTCTCTTCTTTGGAGTCTATGGGGACTATTAAGAGATACACTCCATAGCTCATCGACATGAGACATCTCTTGGAGTTTGCCATGCTAAACGACTTTAGCATCAAATGAATATCGTTCCTTGGGTTAAGTCGAGCATCCTCTTAAATCTATCTATATAGATTTATATCCCCAATTAAGATACTCTTCCAAATCATTCATGGAGGAATGTTTAGACAACTTTATCTTTCTTGATTGTAGCATTGGTATGTAATTCCTCATCCGTAGTATATCAACATATAATACTAGAAATTTCACGACGCTCCCAATTGACCCTTTTGTCACACTAGAAGTCTTATCTCATCGAATGTAACTCTGGATCACCATCTTCTATGATGTGTACCTCATCATCATCATCCATGATGAATCCATACCTCCTAGGTATCTTGATGTACTATTCAGATTCTACGATTCGGTTTGTGGTATAATAGGTCTTCTCTATGGTTCCTCTTATTTGACTTATAGTATTTTGTGGTTCTTGAACTTTTCAAGATCTATTATCCTCCCACTAGCCCCTTTTAATGATAAACACCTTTATCTTGGAAGGCAGCGTGTTTCGTAACAAACACCTTTTGCTAAGTAGGATTATAGAACATATACCCTAAACTTACTTTAGGATGTCCCACAAATTGTACTTGTCAAATCTTGTCTCAATCTTATCCTTTGAAACCTTTTCACATAAGTTGGACAACCACTTATCTTAACATACTTACGATTAGGAATCCTCCACATCCATAACTTTTATGGAGTCTTGGGGTGGATTTTGAGGTTACCTTTTTCGTGATATGTCACCCATTTCTAGGACATGACCCTGAAGGATCTTTGGAATGTCGGTAAAATCATTTTGGACCGTACCATGTTCAACAAGGTATGATTTTTCCTTTCGGATACATCAATCAATTATTATGTATCGAGGATGCGTCCATTATGAGAAAACCATTTGAGATGATCTAGAAACTTATTGCACAAGTATTTATTCCTTGATCTAATCAAAGAATCTTAATACTTTGCCAATTTGTTTCACTTCTGAATTCTTTGAACCTTTCAAATAATTCACACTTGTATTTCAACAAATACATACATTCAACTCTTTGAATGATCATCTCCTTTTCTTATACTAGTTTGTTCAATTTACAAAATAATTTTTCACGTAAGTCAAGTATACAAAATTTATTAAGTAATATTCAAGTTCTATACAAAACATTATTATTATAAATAGAACAACAATTGTTCTTAAATATAATACCAAAGATTTCATTGTCCAACAATAAAATGGAAATAATGTTTTCAACGAGAACGAATACAATAACAACTTATTGACTTAATAGATTTTCCCGTAGCGATGCTAAACTATAAGTTTCTATGGCTAATGTTGCAACCTTTGCTTCATTTTCCACACATAGGATTACTTATATTTGTTTAGCTTTCTACTTACTTTTGGTCCTTTCATAAATCTATATTTATGATAACCAAAGTCAGTATCCAATACCCAAGTAGAACCTTGACTTAAAGAAAATTTATTTTAAATTATGAACAAAATTGTATTTGTAACCTAAACTTCACTAAGCTTCTTTGGTTAGCCTCTGCAAGATGCTTCTCGCAGCTTTCTTTCCGATGTCCGGCTTATTGCGGTGGAAGCAAACTCCTTTGTTATCCGTGTCGATTTTGTTCTTATTATCCTTTGTTTATGCCTTTCTATTTACCTTCTTTGAATCGTTCTTCTTTTCAAGATCCTTTGGCCCCTACCGGTAAGACTTGATCTTTTTTGGTTGGAAAGTGACTCTGAACAATTTTTATATGTTAAGCAAATCAATGAGGCGATATCTAGCTTGTTCATATGAAAAATTCACAACAATTAATGAAAGGAGTCCGGGAGTGAGTGCAAGATCAAATCTTGGCTCAACTCTCCATCCATGACAAAACCAGTTGTCTAATTGATCAATCAAATTGATTATGTTAAGAACTTTTTATGCATCTTATAGTGCCATTGGCCATTCTAGATCGGAAGAGCTCCTTAGATATCTCGATATCTATTAGTCCTACTTTCCTCACCATCAACTACTTGATGTGCGGGAATATAGTAGGAGCATCCATAGTTTCATCTTGTGGCTGAAGCTCGTTACTTTCATGGATGCGAGCATGATGCATTGAGCCAATGTGCATCATTTGCCACTTTCTAAAAGTAGCAATCTCTTCCTCGAGGCATTATCTCGCAACCATTGCGAGGATAGGCGTATTAATGACATAAGATAGCTTTTCACCATGAGAACTATTCTCAAATTCTTTAACCAATCCGCTTTAATTGATGCGGTTAATTTAGCATCTAATATGCTTCGCAGTGATAGTAATTTTAGACATTGTAAAATTACAGAAATGAATTTGTAATTAACAACATTTTAACATACATTCTTTTATTAATTACCAAAATAATTTAGGTCTTGTTTTAAATTGGTATCTCCCACTATTTTTTCAAACTATATTACCCTCACTTATATAGTTAAAAAAATCTAATTAAAGATTTGCTAGTGAGAATAAGGATCCCATTTCAAATGTATATAGCCTTGTGGTGACACAACAAACTATATATAAATAAATAGGTAGACAACTTTTGTCAATTACATCAACTATGCAACTCCTTGTATTTTGCCTCTTAGATTATTTTGATCAAGTGGTGGCACATCCAGAATCAAAATTATCCAAGTTAAGTCCAACCTAGCACTCCATATATTCAAAAAGAAAAATATCATCCTTGTGGTGACACAACAAAACAATATTGTTCAATTTTCTTTATAAGCATCAAATGTGATAAATTAACATCTTAAATACTTAATACTTGCCTTGTGGTGACACAACAAACTCATATTAAATATTTAATACTCTATTAATTTTATCATGCTAGAAAGCGACGTTCGATATTCCAAATATCTTTGAACGCTTAGGACTTAATATAAAAATTGAGGGGTTTGTTATTAATTTGTCTCATCTTGTTTAAGCGCATTACACATATATATATAAAATACGCGTCGTATTAATGAACATCTGCGAAGCATGTTTGCATAATATATAATATATATAGTATAAGCATGCACATATAGAATACTATATATTCTACCCGGATTGATTATGGACTTTTATTCTAGTTTGGTTCACTAGAGCCACCAAGTGAACCAAAAGGTCAAACCCTAGGGTGCAAGAAATAATATTTAAATATAACTATTACATTTAAACCCTGCTCCATTACAAACGGGTCTTCAAGCGCTTCTTGTCCCTTGATCTCTAATTCTTCAAAATTAATTCTAAATATTCCTATTACAAAACTATTTTAAAATAAATAGAAACCTTGATCGTGATCGAGGGAAGTACATAGGAGGAGATAGAATTTACATTAAGAAAAATAGAGAAGGCAGTCTGTGAGACCCCATTTAATAAAACCCATACATTCATGCATCCAACTAAAATAAATCCAATCGCATTGGTCAATAGTCCAAAATCAATCCCATTTATTATCACACACATCACCATATGCATCAATAAATAACATTCATCTCATGAATAATAAACATTTAATATATATATTGATATCATTTAATGGGCAAATTTAGTTAGTATAAAATCTAATTTTGAATCAAAATAAACTCCTTTATTTTAATCCAAATTTAAATCAAAATAAAACTATTTTATTTTAATTTATCCAATTTTGAATAAAATAAACTATTTTATTTTAATCAAAATTTTAATCAAAATAAACTCCTTTATTTTAATTAATTATGGAATCCAATTCCATGTAATAAAAAAATCTCTAATTAAAATAAACTCTTTTATTTTAATTAATTATGGAATCGAATTCCATGTAAAAAAAAATATTAAAGGAAACACGGATTATCTTTCCTATTCACAAATAAATTCCTTTATTTTGAATAATATGAAATCTTATTCCATATTTAAATAAACTCTTTTATTTAAGGAAATTAGGATTCTCTTTCCTATTCACAAATAAACTCTTTTTTTTTTTTTAATAATAATATGAAATCTTATTTCATATTTAAATAAACTCCTTTATTTAAGGAAATTAGGCAATCCAATTTCAACTCCAATTAGTTATCATGGAATCAAATTCCAACTCTAATTAGTTAGCATGAAATTCTAATTTTAAAATTAAAATAAACCCTTTTTATTTTAAGATTAAAATAAACCTTTTATTTTAAAATTAAAATAAACTTTTATTTTAAGATTAAAATAATTATATATATATATATAATATTCAATTTTAAAATTAAAATAAACTCTTTTATTTTAATATTAAAATAAACTTTTATTTTAAAATTAAAATAAACATTTTATTTTAAAATTAAAATAAACATTTATTTTAATTATAAAATAATTAAGAATAATATATATATATATATATATATATATATATATATATATATATATATATATATATATATATATTATATATATATATATATAATATAATAATTATATATATATATATATATATATATATATATATATATGTATCCGTTTTTGAGTTTGAGTAAAAAAAAATGAGACATTTGTTTCCTGTTAACTTTTGAAATCCATGAATTCCGTGCCATGCGTTTTTTTTTTTTTTTTTTTTAATTAACGTGGCAATATTAAACCGTACCAACCTATCCGTGAAACAAGCATACAAAACAATCATCACTTGCATTATTTGTTGCCATGTGACTCACGAATATTCATGTTTTTTTTTTTTTTTTAAATTTTATACAATTAAAATTATGCCCAATTAAATTGTTCTAAACACATATCAATATACATATTAAATTAAAACAATTAATAATTTGCATAAAGGTTTGGCTCTGATGCCACTGTTAGGTTTGTAATATTCATAACGCAATCAAATTGCATAAAAAGTGCGGAAGCGTGTAAAAATCAGAGTTTAAAAATTTTACAAACCATATACCCGGATCATCCTTTATGCATAATTATTAATTAAACGAAAAGATAAAGAATAAATCATACCCTTGAAGATCGAGCTTCCTCGAATTTTGAAGTTCACCTCCAAATCCTTTTTCGCGTTCAATCTTGAATCCACCGGGTTTGGTTCCTTCCTTTGATCAACGTTAGCCACCCAAGTGTATGGCCTCTGAGGGGTGATCCACCAGGAAGAAGAAAATTCAAGAAGATGGGTGGTTGGCTAAACCCTAATTTTTCTATCTCTATATAGAAAAGGCGTATACTCCCAACAACTTGGAATTATTACGTACTTTTCTAAAATCAACAACCCATACCCCCCCATAATAAGACTCCTCTTATTTATAGATGTGGGCAACCCATCTTAACAATTAAGGAATTGGGTTTTATTTAATTAATTAAATTCTTTTAATTAATTAAGCTCCCTAATCTTATTAGGGATAATTAATTAAACTCTTTAACTAATTTTCCTTCCTAATCCAATTAGGAATAAATGAGAATACTTATATTAAATTAATTCCTAAACTCCTTTAGAAATTAAAATAATAATAATTGTAATAATATTAAAAGACTCCTCTTATTAATTTATATTTAATATTTCTAAAATATTAAATAATAAATATTAAGCTATTTAATTTATTCTATCACCATAGATTAAATTAAATATACTTAACATATTATTACGATTATGCCATTAACTTCTTAAATAATTATTCTTCCTTTTATGGTGTGACCCTTTAGGTTCTCCATATTAAACCTAGGTTGTGAATAAATCAATTAGAACAATTCTAATCTTATTTAAATAAATAAATTAAACAATTAATTTATTTAAATAATATTTATTCTACAATGGATAAGCCTCCCTAGCGATCAACGACTTTCCGGATAATATAGATTTCAACATTAATCATTAAAGAACCTTTGAGTAAATAGTTCTTGCATAATTCAATCCTTCCACCATACAATGTCCCAATTAAATATAAGACATGGAATTCTTTGTCGAAGTCTTATTTTATTTAATTATATGTATTTCGACTCTTAAATGCACAACTCCAATAATGCAAATTAGAAACTCCTTTCTAATTTCATTACTGCTTGCCAAGGACTCTTTGGGTTGTCATTTATCGAATCACATAGGACATTTCTCTTCTTTTATTAAAGTGGTAGATTCTTTATTGATCATACATTATCTCCATGTACAACTTATTATACCCAAGCATACCCTTTGATATACCCTAAGGGTCTTAAGGAATAAGTCAAAGTATAACTCATCATACACAAGATACTATGATGATCTCAAGTCCAAGGATTACTTGTACTACTATCACTACAGAAATTCCTATTGACGAGCAAATAAAACTCCATTAGGTATTCCTTAGCGAGCCACGTTCGATTGAACTTATTCTCTAATAAGCACCTACATACTTGCTTTAGTGTCTCACACAAATGATCATGAGATCAATCATCCTCATCCAATGAGCAAAGCAACGTATGTACCCGATCTATCCGGATTCACTAATCCCCAATTTAGTAATCCAATGATTGGGAACTATTTTAGTTTTAAGCTTTCTAAGAATTTAGATCTCATTAGAATGATCATCATCATTATTCTAAAAGCATTGCTTAAAACTATGGGTTTATCACATATTTTAAAACGACATCATGTAGATAATTAAAAGCCTTTAATAAATTAATACTTTTTATTAATAAATGAATAAGATTGTTACAAAGTATATGCTTTATCATCAAACATGATTGGCTTGTGTGCATACTACTTTCACTTTTTTCTCTCATAATGGACGCCTCGATACGTAATAATTGATTGATGTATCTGAATGGAAAAATCGTACCTTGTTGGACATAGTGCACGTCCATAATGATTTTACCGACATTCCAAAGATCCTTCGGGATAATGTCCTAGAAATGGTGCATATCTACGAAAATGGTAACCTCAAAATCCAAATTTCAAGACTCCATAAAAGTTATGGATAGGGAGGATTCCTAATCTTAAGTATGTTAAGATAAGGGTTGTCCAACTTATGAAAAAGGTTTCAAAGGATAAGCTTGGGACAAGATTTGACATGTACAATTTGTGGGACATCCTAAAGTAAGTTTAGGGTATATGTTCTATAATTCTACTTAGCAAAAGGTGTTTGTTACGAAACACGCTGCCTTCTAAGATAAAGGTGTTTATCATTAAAAGGGGCTAGTGGGAGGATAATAGATCTTGAAGAGTTCAAGAACCACAAAATACTATAAGTCAAATAAGAGGAACCTGTAGATAGACCTATTATACCACAACTAAATCGTAAATCTGGAATAGTACCAAAGATACCTGGAGGTATGGATTCATCATGGATGATGGTGATGAGAGTACACATCATATAAGATGATGATCCGAGTTACATTCGATGAGGTAAGACTTCTAGTGTGTACAAAAGGGTCAGTGGGAGCATCGTGACATTCCTAGTACTATATGTTTATATACTACGGATAAGGAATGACATACCAATGCTACAATCAGTAAAGATAAAGTTGTCTAAACATTCCTCCATGAATGATTTGGAAGAGTATCTTAATTGGGGATATAAATCTATATAGATAGATTTAAGAGGATGCTCGACTTAACCCAAGGAACGTATATTCATTTGATGCTAAAGTCGTTTAGCATGGCAAACTCCAAGAGATGTCTCATGTCGATGAGCTATGGAGTGTATCTCTCTTAATAGTCCCCACGACTCTGAAAAGAGAGGTCGCATGAGTGACAATCATGTATGCAATGAAATGTACGAGACTGATGTTGATCGGTCATATTATGGAGAAGTTCACTATGAGTCGGTGAAAAACATCTTAAAGTGCTTAACCCAAGCACTAAGGATGTGATCATATTCATGGTGGGTCTAAATTAAAACTAGAGGGCTTAACAGACTCAAGTTTTTCGAAGACAGACAGATCAAGATGACGAAAAATCCACTTTAAGGTAAAGCGTTATCTTGAGCGAAGGGTGCGATTGAATTGAAAGGTTCCAAACAATGAAAGAGTTCTTGGTTTAGTGATAAAGACAATGTATATAGCTATAAATGAAGTCGCAAGTTGATTGTTTGGATTAAAAGTTCATTACGTAACTAGGAATAGTTCCCAAGTCTCATCTTGGATCTAAACATGTGTGTGTGGCACTTTCATTTGATTATTAGAATCATTGAAAGATGGGAAATCACTATAGAGATGGTGGACTCTCAAGAACAACATTACATATCCATTAACTAAAGCTTATCCAACGGCGGGGATAATCGTCACTTAGAGAAGAAAGAGTATAAGATACAATAGTGATTGGCTTTAGTGCAAGTGGGAGATTGAAAGTAATATGCACACAAGCCAATCATGTTTGATGATAAAGCATATTCTTTGTAACAATCTTATTCATTTATTAATAAAAAATATTAATTTATTAAGGGCTTTTAATTATCTACATGATCTTTGTTTTTATTATATGTGATAAACCCATAGTTTTAAGCAATGCTTTTAGAATAATGATGATGATCATTCTAATGAGATCTAAATTCTTAGAAAGCTTAAAACTAAAATAGTTCCCAATCATTGGATTACTAAATTGGGATTAGTGAATCCGGATAGATTGGTACATACGTTGCTTGCTTTCGTTGGATGAGGATGATTGATCTCATGATCATTTGTGTGGAGACACTAAAGCAAGTATGTAGGTGCTTATTAGAGAATAAGTTCACTTTGAATTGGCTCGCTAAGGAATACCTAATGGAGTTTTACTTGCACTGTTAATAGGAATTTCAGTAGTGATAGTAGTACAAGTAATCCTTGGACTTGAGATCATTATAGTATCTTGTGTATGATGAGTTATACTTTGACTTATTCCTTAAGACCCTTAGGGTATATCAAAGGGTATGCTTGGGTATAACAAGTTGTACATGGAGATAATATATGATCAATAAAGAATCTACCACTTCTAATAAAAGAAGAGAAATGTCTATGTGATTCGATAAATGACAACCCAGTAGTCCTTGGCAAGCGAGAATGAAATTAGAAAGGAGTTTCTAATTTGCATTATTTGAGTTGTGCATTTAAGAGTCAAAATACATATAATTAAATAAAATAAGACTTGTGATGTAATTCCATATCTTATATTTAATTGGGACATCAGATGTATGGTGGAAGGATTGAATTATCACAGAACTATTTACTCAAAGGTTCTTTTATGATTAATGTTGAAATCTATATTATCCGGAAAGTCGTTGATCGCTAGGGAGGCTTATCCCTATTGTAGAATAAATATTATTTATTTAAATAAATTAATTGTTTAATTTATTTATTTAAATAAGATTAGAATTGTTCTAATTGATTTATTCACAACCTAGGTTTAATATGGAGAACCTAAAAGGGTCACACCATAAAAGGAAGAATAATTATTTAAGAAGTTAATGGCATAATCGTAATAATATATATATGTATATTTAATTTAATCTATAGTGATAGAATAAATTAAATAGCTTAATATTTATTATTTAATATTTTATAAATATTAAATATAAATTAATAAGAGGAATCTTATTAATATTATTATAATTATTATTATTTTAATTTCTAAAAGAGTTTAGGAATTAATTTAATATAAGTACTCTCATTTATTCCTAATAGGATTAGGAGGGAAAATTAGTTAAAGGAGTTTAATTAATTATCCTTAATAAGATTAGGGAGCTTAATTAATTAAAAGAATTTAATTAATTAAATAAAACCCAATTCCTTAATTGTTAAGGTGGGTAGCCCACATCTATAAATAAGAGGAGTCTTATTATGGGTGTTGGGAGTGGTTGACTTTTACAACTACGTAATAATTCCAATTTGTTGGAGAGTACGTTCTTTTTCTATAGAGATAGAAAACTAGGGTTTGAGCCAATACCCCTTCTTCTTGAAAATCCTTCTTCTTCCTTGGTGGATCACCTCTAGAGGCCAAACACTTGGGTGGCTAACGTTGATCAAAGGAAGGAACCAAACCCGGTGGATTCAAGTTGAACGCGAAAGGATTTGGAGGTGAACTTGTACCTGAGGAAGCTCGATCTTCAAGGGTATGATTTTATTCTTTATCTTTTCGCTTAATTAATAATTGTGCATAAAGGGTGATCCGTATATGGTTTGTAAATTTTTAAACTCGATTTTTACACGCTTCCGCTTAATTTTGCAATTTGATTTGCGTTTTGAATATTACAAACCTAATAGCCCCACAGCCTCATACACTCCATCGTTAACGCTCTTTAGCAGACCATTCTAAAATCGCCATAAAAACAAGGGTTAATTAAACAAATTAACATATCACATAATATCCCTATATTATGACCAACCAACAAATAAGCTTAGATAAGACATACTAGCGAATGATTTACTCATCTCTCCCCTCCTAGTTCTATTCCCCGATCTCCGCCAGAGACCATATCCCTAAGCTTTGATACCAACTGTGATGCCCCCAAAATAGGTATACAACACCCATTCTGAGTCGCCAAATACATGGTACAAAAAGTAAACTACAACTTCAATAATACAATTGTCGTGCAAAATACGACAACACATACTGTGAGTTTAAATATAAATATTGCCTTCTAGACAATATCAACACTCAAATAAGTCATTACAATTATTCATACACTATTTTACAAAAATAGTGAGGACTGCTAAAACATGGTACAAAAATGGTGAGGACATTGTGACGCCCCCAAAATAGGTATACATTACTTATTCTGAGTTGTCAATACATGGTACAAAAACAACTACAATTTTATTATTACAACAGTAAAATTGTGAGTTTGAATACAAATATTATCTTCTAGACAATATCTATACTCAATAAATTCTCATCACATTTATTGATACATTATTTTACAAAAATGGTGAGGACTACTAAACAACTCTCTCTAGAACCATCACTCCATACCCCGACTCGATCCTGCTATGTTCTCACCTCTTGAGAAGAAAAATGGAACAAAAAGGAAAAGGGTGAGCTCAACTAGCCCAGTAAAGATTATTATGGCTAAGATAATATACAACAAATTATCATTAGTCTTCAACAGGGAAAAATCTGATAGAATATAATAGACAACAAGTTTTAAATCAACAACTGCAGCGGAAACAACAATCCATTAGAAGAGTCATGTAGAGAATGAATTCTACTATCTTCTAAGATTTAAAAGTCCATCATCAATATTTTATCCCTGTAACAACAATCAATATACATCTTTAATTAAATATTCATGTTTGCACTACAGGCCAAAGATATTCATTTGTATCACCAGTTGGTCATGTTCATCTCAACACTGCTCATCTCTTTGCACTTCACGCCAAAGATATTCATCATTTAATCATTCATCTTTTGCTACGGGCCAAAGATATTCATCGATTAATCATTCATCTTTGCACTACGTGCCAAAGATATTCAAGAATATCATCATTTAAGACCGAGGATGATGAAAAATATTTTAAAGAAAACGAATCCAGTGAGACAGAAGGACCAATATTAGGGATTCGTATAACAGTTTATCCAAGATCAATAATACTTCATAATAACCAATTGTGAAGCAGAATTCAAAAAATAATGATCAAAACATGGATACACTCAAAGATGGTAGCCAAAATAGACATCTTGGATAAAAAGAAAAATTTCATTTTTCTATTGAATAGTCTTGATTCGTGAATAGTCAGATATCGTGAATAGTCTTGAGATATCGTGAATAGTAACCCCACACAAAAAGTTTCAAATTTGATTAAAAGTTCACCAATATTTCGGCATAATGATATTGAAGAAAATAGCATCCCATACCTCAAAATAAGCTGTATTTACATTTGAATTTGGGATATAAAAGCGAAACTTGCACTTTAATAAAGAACTCTAAATGTTTTAAAATACTCACAAAAATACGCTCGATAATCTAGAGAGAAATAAAACTTGTTTCTGGTGTGATTTTCAATTCTAACCTAAGCGTCTATTTATAGGAAAATGCTAGATCGTCATAGGAAACTAATGTAAGACCCCAACTTATTATAAATAAAATTAAATTTTCTCTATTCATTATTCTAAATTAATAAGGTGTTAATTTGGTATAATGCTTTGGTTATGGGTGAAATGTGCAAATTTTACAAAATAAGCAAGTGGTTATAAAATATTTATTTTTGTTGGGGAATATTCTTTTGGTCGTGAAATATTCTTTTTGTCGGGGAATATTCGTACGATGGCGCAGCCATTCGTGGGGATTATAACAGAATAAATGTCGGATGAAGAAAATGACAAAGTATGAGTTTTTATAAATAACGGCGTAGTTATTCACAAGTTAATCTTGTTGGAATACACAGTGGTTAAAATATAAATATCTGGCATGGTAAAGAAAGATTTACCAGATCATTACAAATATTGTTGAATTATTGATTCGTACGTAAGAAGGCACTACTCAATAATTGTTACAGTAGTTAATATTCAATATTTTATTTTATTGATTCAATAATTGTTGCGTTGATAGTTTATATTTTTGTTGTTTTAATAATTGTCACTGCACAGTATTTTCCATTATCAGATCAATAATTCATATTATTTGAAAAATATTATTAGATAGCATTATTGGTAACGTCTAGAAAGTTCTGTCAAGGAGAGGTTTGGTCACCTAATTGCGCGCCAGTAAGGAAAAATCCTTATTGGAAAGCCCCCTCTTTCCTAGGAACGGCCTGGTTGTCATAATTGTGATTCTGCAGTATTTTTTATGAATAATTAATTATTGATAAAGAAATATTTATTTGATGTGGATATAAATGATGGATTTATTTATTTTATGTGGTTATAAATGAAGGAATTAATACTGAGGTGTTTTATAAAATCTGACAATGAATTGCTTGGTAGCATTGTAATGTAAACAATGCTACCGAGCAAACGATGAATGATGGAATGTTTAGGAGCTTTTTGCAGTTCATAGAAAATCAGACGAGGGAGACTCGTGTACAAAATACTGGTGAAAGTGATGGCAACGCCATTTGATGCATCACGTGACAAAAGCGCTTCAAGGAGTTGGGACCACCAGATTTACGGGAAAGCCCAATCCGATTAAAGGTGAAACATGGGTCAAGCAAATTACCAAGATATTCGATGTCTTGGAATGCACGGAGGAACAGAAGGTTCCATTCGCCACCTTTATGTTCCGTGGTGAGGCAGATTACTGGTGGGAATTTGTGAAGCGCGTACACCAATCGCACTTAACATGTCTTGGGAAAGATTTGACTGTTCAATGACAAGTACTTTCCTGAAAGTATTCATCATATGAAAGAGGTATAGTTTATTAGACTGGAACAGAACAACATGACGGTGTCTCAGTACGAGGCAAAGTTCGCGGAGTTATTCAGGTTTGCACTTCATTTGGTGGAGAATGAGGAACGTATGACGCGGATATTTCTGAGAGGTCTAAAACCCGAGATTCGTCAATACCTTATCTCTCATAAATTTTCTTTATATTCAGATGTTGTCAACAGGGCTCAATTACTAGAGCGAGATAATGAGTATACTCAACCGAGGATCACAACTGTGGTCATATGGGTGTGACAATCATCGAGCGATGATAACCAAATGAGGAGGAAGAATACGGACAAAAGCGGTAACCACTCGGGTGGTAATCGTGGCCATGATAAAAGAAGAGGTGAGTCTAGTGAAAATTTCAAAAAGAGGAGATTCAACAATTACGGGAAGACATCAGCAGCAGCACCAGCACCAACAACAAATTCTAGGGGAGGAGAACGACCGCCAGTTAGATGTTAAAAATGCGAGAAGAGGACATATCAAATAAAATCGCCCACAACAATCCAAGGTATGTTATAACTGTGGAAAGGAATGTCACATAGCTCGGGATTGTTCTGTAGTAAAACCAAGTTCAGCGGGGATGGTGACTCCAAGGGCTGTCCCAGATAAGTCAAAATAAGCGGTTCCTAGAAGAACGTTTGTTGTGACTGGCCAAAACATGAAGAACCCGAACGAGGTGATCACGGGTAAGCTAATCTTGAATTCTTGCAAAGTTTATACCTTACTAGATACTGGTTCTACCCATTCTTTTATCTCTCCTGCTTGTGCTCAACGTTTAAACTTGACTCCGGAGAAATTGGACTTTGATTTATTTGTTGAAACTCCGTTGGGTGAAACCTTTGTTACATCTACAGTTTATAAGTCTTGCTTGATCCAAGTTGGCACTATCTCATTACCTGTTGATCTTATCTCTTTAAAGATACTTACTTTTGATGTGATTTTAGGAATTGATTGGTTAACCACTCATCATGCCAAAATTGATTATTTCCGTATGGTTGTTAGTTTTCAAATTCCTAACCAACCTGTCATACGAATTCAAATAACTAAACCACTAAAATCAGTCACTGTAATATCAAGCCACAAAGCTATTCGTTTATTGAAAAATGGATGCCAAGCTTTCTTAGCCCATGTTATGGATTTGAATAAAGACAAGTCAGATTTGGATAATATTTCTGTTGTTTGAGAATTTCCTGATGTATTTCCTGAAAAACTTCCCAGTCTACCCCCAGAACGTGATGTTGAATTCTTTATTGACCTTGAACCGCATAAAGCCCATTTCTAAAACCCCATATCGAATGGCTCTATTGAACTTCGTGAGTTAAAAGTCCAACTACAGAGTTATTAGACATCGCCCATTCGTCCTAGTACATCTCCTCGGGGTGCTCTGTTTTATTCGTAAAGAAGAAAGAGGCGGGGTATGCGACTTTCATATTGACTACTGAGAATTAAACCATGTCACCATTAAGAATAGGTATCCGATTACCTCGCATTGATGACCGTTCGACCGATTCTGAAGGAGCACAATTCTTTTCAAAGATCGATCTTAGCTCGATATCATCACCAAGATTAAAATCGAGGATATTCCAAAGACGCCTTCAGAACTCGATACGGGCATTATGAATTCTTAGTCATGTCTTTTGGATTGACTAATGCTCTTGCTGCTTTCATGGATATGATGAACCGAGTATTCAAGGAATATTTGGATCAGTTTGTTGTTGTCTTTATTGATAACATCCTCATCTATTCCAAAAGCCGTGAAGATCATGAGCACCATTTGAAGCTGATACTTGAAAGATTTCGTGAAAATAAGCTTTATGCCAAGCTGAAGAAATGCTAGTTCTGGCTTGAAAAAGTAGCATTCCTTGGGCACGTGGTGTAAAAACATGGAGTATCTGTTGACCCGACGAAGATTGAAGCAATACAAAGTTGGGAGCAACCAAAGTCGGTGACCAAGACGCAGCCTTTAAGGGCTTAATTGGTTATTATCGGAGATTCGTGGAAGGATTTTCTCGAATCGCTACTCCGTTAACTCAGTTGACTCGGAAGGATATAAAATTTGTATGGAGCAAGGAATGCGAGAAGAGTTTCTAAGAGCTCAAGAGGAGACTCATTTCGGCACCTGTTCTGGAAATACCATTTGGTACGGATGGATTTGTTATCTACTGAAATGATGCTTCGTGCAAAGGGTTAGGATGTGTTCTCATGCAACATGGGAAAGTCATAGCTTTATGCCTCATGACAACTCAAAAGAATATGAGAGGAATTATCCTACTCATGATCTAGAGTTAGCGCAATGATGATTCGCGTTAAAAATTTGGAGACACTACTTGTATGGGGAGAAAGTGTAGATTTATACGGACCATAAAAGCCTCAAATATTTCTTCACCCAAAAAGAACTCAATATGCAGCAACGACGTTGGCTTGAGCTATTGAAGGATTACGATCACATTATTCAATATAATCCTGAAAAAGCGAACGTAGTAGCTGACACATTGAGTAGAAGATCATATGCGAGTACGAGTGCGATATTGTCAACACAAAGGCCCATTTTGTATGACTTGCAAAGGATGGAGGTATAATTAAAGACTCCAGGGACCCACGTGATGATGGCGAATATACGAGTAGAACCAACTTTAATCGATAAAGTTAAAGTTGCTCAAGCTACGGACCTGGGGCTGATGCGTATGAAAAAGAAAGTGCAAGAAGGTGCTATTCTAGAAGTAAGAATCGATGACGAAAGAATACTTCGATTAAACTCTAGACTTTGCGTTGCTAACGATTCTGACTTGAAGCATAGAATCATGATGGAGGCACACAACACCCCGTGTTCAATCCATCCTGGGAGTACCAAAATGTATCATGATATTCGACATACATTTTGGTGGAACAATATGAAGAGAGAGATCGCGGAGTTTATCTCGAGGTGTTTAACTTGTCAACGTGTAAAAGCAGAGCATCAAGTACCAAAAGGTCCATTGCAACCACTTGAGATTCTGGAATAGAAGTGGGAACACATTACTATGGATATCGTTTCGGGTCTTCCCAATTTTATAAGGAGGGGAGGTTGTAAGACCCCAACTTATTATAAATAAAATTGAATTTCTCTATTCATTATTCAAAATTAATAAGGTGTTAATTTGATATAATGCTTTGGTTATGGGTGAAATGTGCAAATTTTACAAAATAAGTAAGTAGTTATAAAATATTCATTTTTGTCGGGGAATATTCTTTTGATCGTGGAATATTCATTTTATCGGGGAATATTCGTACGACGGCACAGCCATTCGTGGGGCTCATAACAGAATAACTGTCGGATGAAGAAAACGACAAAATATGAGTTTTTATAAATAATCACAGTAGTTATTCTGAATTAACACCGTTGGAATACACAGTGGTTAAAATACTGAATAATCGGCGTGTGCACAATAGACACGGTATTGCATTGTAATTATTGAATTATTGATTACGTGCGTAAAAGGCACTACTCAATAATTGTTACAGAGAGTTACTTATCAATATTTTATTTTATTGATTCAATAATTCTTTGCTTTGATAGTTTATATTTTTGTTGTTTCAATAATTGTCACTGCACAGTATTTTCCATTATCAGATCAATACTTTATATTATTTGAATAATATTATTAGATAGCATTATTGGCAATGTCTAGAAAGTTCTGTCAAGGAGAGGTTTGGTCACCTAATTACGCGCCAGTAAGGAGAAATCCTTATTGGAAAGTCCCTCTTTAAGTGGGACTACTTTTGGGTTTGTCATAATTGTGATTCTGTAATATTATTTGTGAATAATTAATTATTGATAAAGAAATATTTATTTGATGTGGATATAATGATGGATTTATTTATTTTATGTGGTTATAAATGAAGGAATTAATGATGAGGTATTTTATTAGTATTTTTGTCTGAATGGAGGTATTAAAAATCATCCGTTTGTGGATTTTGGATATTTTTGGTTTGGAATCTGGAAAAACTCAAAGCTACAAAGTTGTAGAGAATTCAATTTCAGGCAGAATGGACATAAAATTTATATTTTTCTAATAAATGGGCTATTTTCTATGAATTGTTGAAATTTCAGAAAATAAAATATTTTTTATTAAAATTATGGGTGGGACCCACTTTTGTTTTACAACACGTGGGCTGCCAATTTGGTTCAAAGATGGTTGGCCTTGATTTTCAACCTAGCATGCGTGGAAGAAAAAAATAGAAATAATATTATTTTTTTATTTAGTTTCATATGGCGTTCTAGCATTTTTCTATAAATAGACGCTTATGTTAGAATTGAAAATCACACCAGAAACAAGTTTTTTTTCTCTCTAGATTATCGAGCGTATTATTGTGAGTATTTATATACTTTAAGAGTTGTTGTTCGGTAAGAAAGCTTCCTTCTACTTTTATATCCGATATTTTCGATCGGCAATCAATTATTTTTTGAGGTAAGGGATGTTATTTTCTTCTTCAATGATAATATTTTTTTCAATATCATTATGCCGAAATATTGATGAACTTTTTAATCAAATTTGGAACTTTTTGAGTCGGGGTTACTATTCATGTATACGGCACTATTCAAGAATACACCACTATTCACTGAAAAATGAAATCTTCTTCTTTTTGTCCAAGATGTCTGTTATGGTTACTATCTTTGATTGTATCCATGTTTTGATCTTTATTTTTGAATTCTGCTTCACAATTGGTTATTATGAAGTATTATACCCATTTTTAGTCGTCAATAATATGGTACAAAAACAACTACAACTTTATTAATACAATAAATAAACTGTGAGTTTAAATACAAATATTGTCATCTAGACAATATTCACACCCAAATAAGTCCTCATTACAATTATTGATTATTTTACAAAAATGGTGAGGACTACTAAACCAACTTCCTAGGACCTTCATTCCATACCCCGACTAGTACTTGCTACATTCTCGCCTCCTGAGAAGAAAAATAGAACAAAAAGAAAAAGGGTGAGCTCAACTAGCCCAGTAAAGAATATTATGACTAAGATAATATAGAACAAATTATCGTTAGTCTTCAACATGGAAAAATCTGATAAAATACAATAGACAACAAGTTTCAGATCAATATTCACAGCAAAAATAATAATTCATAGAAGAGTTACGTAGAGAATGAAATCTACTATTATCTATGAATTTAAAAGTCCATCATCAATATTTTATCCCTATAACATCAATCAATACATCTTGAATCAAATATTCATTTTTGCACTACAGGCCAAAGATATTCATCAGTTGGTCATGTTCATCTCAACACCTGTACATCTTTGCACTACGGGCCAAAGATATTCATAAGAAATTCAACCATCTTTGCACTATAGGCCAAAGATATTCAGTAATATCATCATTTAGGACTGAGGATGATGAAAAATATTTTAAAGAAAACGAATCCAGTGAAACAAAAGAACAAATATTAAAGATTCGTACTTTAAACAATCCGAGTTCAAAAATACTTCATAACTAACCATAGTGAAGTAAAATTAAGAATGATCAAAACATGGATACAATCAAAGCTAGTATCCATAATAGATATTTTGGACAAAAAACAAAAATTTAGTTTTTCTGTGAATAGTGTCGTATTCGTGAATAGTGCCGTATACGTGAATAGTGTCGTATACGTAAATAGAAACCCCGACACTAAAAGACAAGAATTTCACAAAAAAAAATCTTACCAATAATCCGGCATAATAATATTAGAAGAAATAATATCATTTTTAAAAAAAATATAAAATCCCTTGCCTCGAAAAGGCGGTGCTTTACATTGAAATCTTGGATATAGTCTTTGAAGGGAACTTGTATCAGATAAAGAACACTCAAAGTCTCAAAATACTCACAAGAATACGCTCGATAATATAGAGAGAGAAAGGGAGAGAAAACTTCAGTTTATGGTGTGATTTTTAATTCTAACCTAAGCACCCTATTTATAGGAAAATACTTAGAACACCAAAGCGAAAAATTTAATAAAATATTAATATATATTTATTAAATTCTTACGCATACATAATCGATTCAAAACATCGACCACCAAGAGTGACCCACCTCACCTAAATAAAAAAATGTTTTTCTTATTAAAATATTTAAAACTTCAAAATCAATTATTCGAATTTGAACTTCAATAATTCATAATTGTAAAGACCCCAACTTTTATGAATAAAGATAATTTTTCTATGAATATCATTTTTTTGAATATTATGAAATAAATTTGATATTATGTTATAGTTGTGGGTAATATTTATAAATTTTGCAAAGTATGCAAGTTGTTATATAATATTCAATTTGGTCGGGGAATATCCGTCTGACAATGCATAATCATTGGTGGACCCCACAATGTAAGTATTATCGTAGTAAAAAAAATGACATAATTATCTTATTATAAAATAACGGCGGAAGTTTTCTACCGTTGATCACAGTTGAACTACCCTTAGTAAAGAAATGCGATGTCTGGCGTGGTTGCGTAGTAGCAGCACACGGTATTGGTTATTGATGCTTACGTAAAAGTCACTTAGTTATACTCAATTATTACTTCGATAATTCTTTGCATCATATCTCTCATATTATTGATTCGATTATTGTCACAGTATCATCTGCATTATATGTCATTTTATTAAATCAATAATTGAGACGACAAAGTTATTCATATTATTAAATTACAATATTTACAATGTCTAGAAGTTCTGTCAAGGAGAGGTTTAGTCACCTAATTTAAGCGCATTGATAGGGAGAAATCCTTATTGGAAAGCCCTCTTTCTGTAGAACAACCTGGTTGTTAAATTTTGTGAGTTATAATATTAATGATGAATAAGTTCGTGTTGATTAAAGATGAATTACTATTCACGAGTTACTATTCATGAGTTACTATTCATGAGTTACTATTCACGAGTTACTATTCATGAGTTTCATGAGTTACTATTCACGAGTTACTATTCATGAGTTACTATTCACGAGTTACTATTCACCCGATTACTATTCACTCTATTATTGTGCATTCGGGTATTTGGGTACAATATTATTCCATGAGGAGAAATGCTAATTTTTCAAACCGTTGGTTGAATGAATTAATATGGACCGTTGGTGGAAAGTTATAATAGTGAATCAATATGGGTCGCTGGTTTAAAGTTTTAATAGTAAATCAGTATGGACCGTCGCTTTAAGTTTTAATAGTAAATCGATCTGGATCGTTCGTTTAAAAGTAAATCGATCTTTACCGTTCATGAATTAGTTACTATTCAATCCATTCTTCTATAAATAGAAGCTCATTCCTTCATTATTTCTTACGAATTCACTGAAACTCTAGAGAGAGAAATTATAGAAAGAAAGAAGAAGAGTATTCTGCTACTTCACTACTTTGATATCCAGTGTCTTTTACGGTAAGGGGTGTTATTCTTTCTTATTCATGAAGAGAACTTCTGTTATTCCATTCTTTATTATTCTGTTGGAATAACCTGTAAAAGTGACATACCCTATACATAACCTGTATACGCGGCATACCCTATACTTGGTGAAATCCTTATGTTATTCAATTCTATTTATTCTGTTGGAATAACCTGTATATGCGACATACCCTATACTTGGTGAAATCCTTATGTTATTCCATTCTTTATTATTACATTGGAATAACTCAGATGTCTTGTGATTTACCTATACTTGGTGGAATGACTTTGTATATGCGGTTTACCCAATACTTGGCGATCTTCTTCATTATTCCATTCTTTATTATTATGTTGGAATAACTTTGTTTATCTGAAGTACCCCATACTTGGTGAAATTCTTTTATTATTCCGTTTCTTTATTATTACAGTGCGGAATATCCCGGCTAAATGTGAATTTCACGACTTCGGTTCCAATATTTATTATTCCGCATTTAATATTCTCGTTTAATATCCTGCCGGTGAAATTTCACGACACTGGTTCCATTATTTATTATTTCAGTATTTATTATTACATTGGAATAAGTTTGCATATCAAGATCTGCATGCATGGTGATTTCGCTGTTATTCCATTCTTTATTATACTCGGTTGGTTAAAGTTTTGACTTATATACTCCATGAAATTAGTGGAATATCCTTAATATCTGCGCTTCATCCAAAGATCATTTCATGGAAATATTCTTCGAGCATTCTTAAATTTTACTCTACATGTAAGTATCGTGTTGACAATTTGGACGTTATTGGTTCTTGGACAAATTAATTAAATGAACTTGTTTTATTGAATTCTTATATCATTGTCATCATCCTCATGTTTATATTTTTGAAAGTCATCTGTGGCCTGTAGTGCATAGATGGACTTGGTATGATTATGACCAGGGATTATTCGGTATAATCATGACCGTAATGTTACAAATGATGTGATAAAAGTCCTCATTGGCCCGTAGTGCATTGATGGACAGTTGTTGGCATGATCATGACCATTGATGAATACACGAATATCCTTGGCCCGTAGTGCATGGATAATTTGTGGTCGTGATACTAATGAATATCCTTGGCCGTAGTGCAGGGATGATGTGGATTATTTATTAAGCTGAGTCCCAGCGATAAAAGTGATGAAAAACTTTTTAAATCATAAAAGATAGTAGATTTTATTCTCTACTTGACTCTTTTAATGGATTGCTTATTCCGCTGCAGTTAAACTTGTTGTCTATTATATTTTATCAGTTTAACATTGTTGAAGGCTAATGATAATTTATCCTGCATTATTTTAGTCATAATATTTCTTACTGGGCTAGTTGAGCTCACCCTTTCTTTCACTGTTCTCTTCAGGAAATGAGAACGTAGCAAGGACTAGTCGGGGAACGGAGTAATGGTCCAGATGATAGTATTAGTAGTCCTCACTATTACATTAAATAGTGTGACAATAAATGTAATGAGGACCTGAATTTGAGTTTGTATATCGTTTCATGAGGAATCCATTGAGAATGGATATTGTCTGTAGAAGTAGTATTCTTGTTTAAACTCTCAGTTTATGTTTCGTCGTATTGTACACGACAGTTGTATTATTAAGTTGTATTTTGTATTTTTGTACCATGTATTTGGCGACTCAAGATGGGTGATGTATACCTAATTTTGGGGGCGTCACAGTTGGTATCAAAGCTTAGGGATATGATCCCTGGCTAAGATGTGAGATAAGAACTAGGAGGGGAGAGACGGGGAATTCCTTCGCTAGTATGACCTACCTAAGTTTTTTTGTTATTTAATTGGTTGGTCATAGTATAGGGATAATATGTGATATGTTATCTAATCCTTGTTTTGTGGCAGTATTTGAAAATGGCATCCGAGAATATTGAGAACATCAATGGAGCACAGGAGACCGTTGAGTCTCCACAAATCAATAATCAGGATAATGTGCTTTAGGAAGGCGACATTCCTCAGGCAAACAACAACACTGACCAAATGATGAACGATGGAATGTTCAGAGGCTTCATGCAATTCATGCAACGTCAGGCAAGAGAGGCTCCTGTCCAAATTGCAGGTAGAAATACTAGCAACTCTCGAACGGTCACAGCCAAGTAGTTTAAGGAACTAGGACCACCGGAGTTTTTTGGAGAGCCAAAACCACTTAAGGCGGAGACGTGGATTAAACAGATCAACAAGATATTTGATGTCTTGGGATGCTCCGAGAACAACAAAGGTTCCTTTGCCACCTTCATGTATTGCGTGCGAGGCGGATTCTTGGTGGGAATCAGTAACGTACTCAATCTGCCGCCAGAAGATGTCTTGGGAGAAGTTCGAACTGCTCAACGACAAGTACTTTCCCGAAAGTATTCGTCACATGAAAGAGGTAGAGTTCATCAAAATTTGGATCAAAATAAATGATATGTATCGCGATCTGAAGCCAAGTTCTTAGAGTTGTCGGTTTGCGTCCCATTTGGTTGATAATGAGGAGAGAATGACGCGAATGTTTTTAAGAAGTTTGAAACACGAGATACGTCGATATCTTATCTCTCATAAACTATGTTTGTATTCAGATGTTGTTAATAGGGCTCGATTATTGGAGGCGTGATAATGAGTCAACCCAACCAAAAGAAGCGGTAAGAAAATGATAATACCGATGATAGCGATCATCGAAGCGGTGACAATAAGCGCGGAGGAATCGGCGTAAAAATGGTAACCACTTCGGCGGTAATCATGGCCAAAACAATAAGAATGGACATTTCAAGAAGAGGAAATTCAACAATGATGGAAAGACGTCAGCACCAGCATCAGTTGTTAAGGATGGAGAACGACCACCTATCATATGTTTTAAATGCGGAGGAGAGGGACATATCAGTCCAAATTGCGCGATGCCGTCCAAGGCATGTTATAATTGTGGAAGAGAAGGTCACCTAGCCCAATTTTGTCATTTACCGAAGACAAGTTTAGCTAGGATGGAGGCACCAAAGGTCGTTCCAGAAAAGTCAAAACCGGTAGTGCAAGGGAGAGCATTTGTCGTGACCTCCCAGAAAGCAAGGAACCCGAATGAGGTAATCACGGGTAAGCTTATAATAAACACTAGCAAAGTATATACTTTATTTGATACTGGTTCTACCCACTCTTTCATTTCTCCTACTTGCGCTCAACGTTTAAATTTGACTCCGGAGAGATTAGACTTTGACTTATCTGTTGAAACTCCGTTGGGAGAAACCTTCATTACATCCATGGTTTATAAGTCTTGTTTAGTTCAAATCGGCACCCGCACATTACCTATCGATCTTATTTCTTTGAAAATACTTGCATTTGATGTGATTCTAAGGATTGATTGGTTAACTACTCATCATACAAAAATTGATTATTTTCGTAAGGTTGTTAGCTTTCATATTCTTAATCAACCAGTTATGTGAATTCAAGCCACCAAACCATTAAAATCAATCAACGTCATCGCAAGCCATAAAGCTATTTGTTTATTAAAAAACGGATGTCAAACTTTCTTAGCTCATGTCACAGATCTAAACAAAAATACGTCAGTTTTGAATGATATTTCTATTGTTAATGAATTTCCTGACGTATTCCACGAAGAACTTCTGGCCTACCCCAGAGGCGTGAAATTGAATTTTGTATCGACCTTGAACCCGGTACAAAACCCATTTCCAAAGCCCCATATCGAATGGCTCCTATTGAACTTCAGGAGTTAAAGACCCAACTGTAGGAATTGTTAGACATTGGCTTTATTCGTCCTAGTACTTCTACTTGGGGTGCTCCTATTCTATTCGTGAAGAAGAAGGATGGGAGTATGCGACTTTGTATTGATTATCGGGAGTTGAATCGTGTCACCATCAAAAATAGGTACCCATTGCCACGTATTGATGACCTATTTGACCAGTTACAAGGCGCCAAATTCTTTTCAAAGATTGATCTTCATTCCGGATATCACCAGTTGAAGATTAGAACCGACGACATTCCAAAGACGACTTTCAAAACTCGGTACGGGCATTATGAATTCCTAGTCATGTCTTTTGGATTAACTAATGCTCCTGCTGCCTTCGTGGATATGATGAATCGAGTATTCAAGGAATATTTGGATCAGTTTGTTGTTGTCTTTATTGATGACATCCTCATCTATTCCAAAAGCCGTGAAGATCATGAGCACCATTTGAAGCTGATACTTATTATTTCGTTCTTTATTATTCTGTCGGAATATCCTGTCGGTGTGAATTACACCTGACCTGGTTCCAATATTTATTATTCCGCATTTAATATTCTGTCGAAATATCCATCGCTTTGTGAATTTCACGACACGGTTCCATTATTTATTATTTCGTATTTATTATTACATTTGGAATAAAATTTACATACATCACAATCTTAGAATGCATGGTGATTTCATTGTTATTCCATTCTTTATTATACTCAGTTGGTTAAAGTTTTGACTTTTATACTCCATGAAATTAGTGGAATATCCTTAATATTTGCTCTTCATCCAGTATCATTTCATGGAAATATTCTTCTGAGCATTCTTAAATTTTACTCTACATGTAAGTATCATGTTGACAATTTGGGCGTTATTGGTTCTTGGACAAATTAATTAAGTGAACTTGTTTTATTGAATTCTTATATCATTGTCATCATCCTCATGTTTATATTTTTGAAAGTCATCTCGTGGCTCAGTAGTGCATAGATGGACTTGGTATGATTATGACCGAGGATTATTCGGTATAATCATGGCCGTAATGTTACAAATGATGTGATAAAAGTCCTCATTGGCCCGTAGTGCATTGATGGACGATTGTTGGCATGATCATGACCATTGATGAATACACGAATATACTTGACCAGTAGTGCATGGATAATTTGTGGTCGTGATACTTAATGAATATCCTCGGCCGTAGTAGTGCGGGGATGATATGGATTATTTATTAAGTGAGTCCCAAATGATAAAAGTGATGAAAACTTTTAAATCATAAAAGATAGTAGATTTTATTCTCTACTTGACTCTTTTAATGGATTGCTTATTCATTTACCGCAGCTTAAATTTGTTGTCTATTGTATTTTATCGGTTTAACATTGTTGAAGGCTAATGATAATTTATCCTGCATTATCTTAGTCATAATATTTCTTCTTTGGGCTAGTTGAGCTCACCTTTCTTTCACCGTTCTCTTGAAAAATGAGAACGTAGCGAGGACTAGTCGGGGAACGGGTGATGGTCCAGATGATAGTATTAGTAGTCCTCACTATTACATTAAATAGTGTGACAATAAATGAATGAGGACCGAATTTGAGTTTTTATCTTTGCATGAGGACTCCATTGAGAATGAATATTGTCTAGAAGATGTATTCTTGTTTAAACTCTCGGTTTATATTTAAATAGTATTATACACCTTACAGTTGTATTATTAAGTTGTATTTTGTATTTTGTATTTTTGTACCATGTATTTGGCGACTCAAGATGGGTGATGTATACTTAATTTTGGGGGTGTCACAATAATAAATAGCCCTTTTATCAGAAAAATTCAAATCGCATGTCCTTTTTATAGAAAATTTCATTCTCTACAACTTTGCAGAAGAAAGTTTTTCCAAATTCCAAACAGAAATTGACCGAAATCCACAAACGGGCGATTTTACAGGCTATAATCAAATTTCAGTCAAGAAATGGGGTCCACAAACATGAAAAACATGTTTTAAATATTTTTAGTAACAAAAATACTTTTCCTCCTCATATATTCATATATCCCACATTCATTGTAAAAATATCACCATTATTATATTATTAAAATATAATAATATATTTAAATGAATTATTTATCAGAAAAGATAAAATAACAAATTTTCAACAATTGTCACATTAAAAATTTTCTCCATCTATATCCACATAAAATGAATATTTTCCTTATCATATAAATCTATAATTAATTATTCACAAATAATATTACAGAATCACAATACTGACAACCAAGCAGTTCCCAGGAAAGAGGAGGCTTTCCAATAAGGATTTCTCCTTACTAGCGCGCAATTAGGTGATCAAACCTCTACTTAGACAAAACTTTCTAGACATTGCCAATAATGTTATCTAATAATATTATTCAAATAATATGAATTATTGATCTAAAAATGAAAATACTGTCCAGTGACAATTATTGAAACAACAATAATATAAAATATCAACGTAGCAATTATTGAATCAATAAAATAAAATATTGAACAGTAACTACTGTAACAATTTTTGAGTAATGCCTTCCTACGTAAAAATCAATAATTGGTGCAATACCGTGTGCTACTGTATTTTAACCACCGGGTATTCCAACAATATTAACAGTAACAACTACGCCGTTATTTATAAACAACTTATAGTTGTCATTTTCTTAATCTAATCGCTTTTCGTTATGGGGCCCACACAAATTTAGCTACAGGTAAATGCGAAATATTCCCAAGACGGTAAGAATATTCTACGACCAAACGAATATTCCCCGACAACAATGAATATTTTATAACCACTTGCTTATTTAAAATATTTGCGCATTTTATCCATAACTAACCACAATAATTAAATCAACCCTTACTATTTCAAAATAATAAATAGAGGAAATTTAATTTCATTTATAATAAGCTGGGGTCTTACAACCTCCCTTCTTTAAGAAATTTCATCCTCGAAATTGACGTACATACCTAGTGTTTCGAAAAGGTGAGGATACCTCGCTTTCATTTCCGTTTCCAACTCCCAGGTCATTTCCTCAATAGCATAGTTCCTCCACAAAACTTTGACTTATGGTATGACCTTTGTACGTAAGACATGATCCTTCCTATCCAAGATCTTGATAGGTACTTCCTCGTACGTTAAGTCTTCAGCTATCTCGTCCGGTTCTAACTCAATAATGTGGTTCGGGTCTTTCACATATTTACGAAGCACAGATATATGAAAAACATTATGAACACAAGACATACTTGGAGGTAACGCAAGTCTATAGGCTACATTTCCTACTCGGTCAAGAATGCAAATGGGCGATAAATGCGTGGATTGAGCTTTTCTCTCTTCCCAAATCTTGTAACTCCTTCCACGAAGGCACCACGCAACAATACATGATCCCCAATACTAAATTCCACGTTCTTTCAATGATGATCCGCATAACTCTTTTGTCCATCCTGTGCCGTTTGTATACGTTGTAGAATCATTTGGATTTTTTCTGTAGTAATACGTACCAACTCTGGTCCCAACAATGTTGCTTCACCCACCTCATCCCAACATACTAGAGAGTGACACTTTCGTCCATATAATGCTTCAAATGGGGCCACACCTATACTTGCACGATAAGCTGTTGTTGTTGGGAGAATTCCACTAATGGTAAATACTTATCCCAACTCCTTTGAAGTCTAGGACACGAGTCTTAATAGATCTTCAAGAGTTTGAATAGTCCTCTCGATTATCCGTCCGCTTTTGAGGATGGTATCTTGCGCCCATCAATCGTAAATCCGTGCCCATAGTTTTTGCAAACTAACCCAAAATCGTGAAGTGAATCTTGGGTCACGATCCGAAACTACTTGATCTTGGCATGCCATGCAATCTCACAACCTCATTTACATACATATGAGCAAGACGTTCAAGGGAATAAGTCTCCCGTATCGGCAAGAAATGAGCAGACTTGGTTAATCTATCAATAATAACCCAAATAGCATTTTTACCTTGAGAAACCGTGGGAAGACCCGTAACAAAATCCATGGTAATGTGTTTCCACTTCCATTTCGAATCTCAAGTGGTTATAATGGGACCCTTAGGTACTGATGCTCGCCTTTTACACGTTGAAACGATTAAACACCTCGAGATAAACTTTGCAATCTCTCTCTTCATATTGTTCCACCAAAATGTATGTCAAGATCACGATACATTTTGGTACTTCGAGATGGATTACAAATCGGTGTATTATGTGCCTCCGTCATGATCTTGTATTTCAAATCGTAGTCGTTAGGAACACAAAGTGCAGAGTGGACTCAAGTATTCCCTCTTCATCGATTCTCGCCTTAGAATAACACCTTCTTGTACTTTCTTCTTCATACGCATCGCCTCGGACTCGGATCGGTGGCTTGAGCAACTTTAACTTCATCGATTAAAGTTGGTTCTATGCGTATACTTGACATCATCGCACTCGTTCCTACATATGATCTTCTACTCAACGCGTCAGCTACCACGTTTGCTTTTCCAAGATGGTATTGAATAGTGTGATCGTAATCTTTTAACAGCTCGAGCCAACGTCGTTGCCGCATGTTGAGTTCCTTTTGGGTGAAGAAATATTTGAGGCTTTTATAGTGCAGATATATCTCCACTTTCTCTCCATCTGAGATAGTGCCTCCAGGATCTTTAGCGCTAAAACATTGCGCTAACTCTAGATCATGAGTAGGATAATTCCTCTCATACTCTTTATGTTGTCGCGAGGCATAGGCTATGACTTTCCCACGTTGCATGAGAACACATCCTAAACCTTTGCACGAAGCATCAGAGATAACAAATCCATCCGAACCGGATGGTATTGTCGAGCAGTCTTAGAAATGAGTCTCCTCTTAAGCTCTTGGAAACTCTTCTCGTATTCTTCGGTCCATATGAATTTTATATCTTTCCGAGTCAGCTGAGTTAATGGAGTAGTGATTCGAGAAAATCCTTCCACGAATCTCTGATATTACCAGCTAAGCCCAGAAAGCTACGTACTTCGGTCACCAACTTCGGTTGTTCCCAACTTTGTATTGCTTCAATCTTCGCTGGGTCAACAGACACTCCATGTTTTGACACCACGTGCCCAAGGAATGCTACTTCTTCAACCCAGAACTCGCATTTCTTTAATTTGGCATATAGCTTGTTTTCACGAAGCCTTTGGAGTACCAGCTTCAAATGGTGCTCATGATCTTCACAACTTTTGGAATATATGAGGATGTCATCAATAAAGACAACAAAAAACTGATCCAAATAATCCTTGAATACTCGGTTCATCATATCCATGAAAGCCGCAGGAGCATTAGTCAATCCAAAAGACATGACTAAGAATTCATAATGCCCGTACCGAGTTCTGAAGGTAGTCTTTGGAATCACTACTAGAAAATCAACCTATAGCAACGGTTGCCGACCGTCGCTATAGGCCAAAAGACCGTCGCTATAGGCTATAGCGACGGTCGTCGTCGACTCGTCAATAGAAGCGTCGCTAAAATCTATAATGACGGTCTTTTTTTACTATAGCTGATTTCGTGACTGCATCATTATAACTTCATGCTAAAACCGTATTTGCTCTTTATCTCATCATTGAAGGATATAGCTACGATGACTGCCATCATCGCTATAGCCTTTTAAATATAAAAAAAATTAATAATGCACATTTATTCAACAAACCTAAATACAATATAAAATAAAACATAAAAATATATTATATACATCATTTAAAATCATTCATATTACAACATTACAATATAATAGTTGAATAATTCATCCCCTACAATTTTCTTGGCTTGTGTAGAACAACCTCCAAAATAGATCCCGATTCCCGTTGCTCTAAAGTCTCCCCAAAATAGATCCTGATGTTTTCAACAGGTCTTTTTCAGAACCTGCACATATTACGAGAAATTAATATAAACACAATGGACTAAGAAGATGCCTTATCCTTCATGTGTAACTCAGCGACCAACTCTAATTAATTGAGAATCACGGAGCAGCCAACTGATAATTGGTGGTAAATATCAAATGCTTACATTCACAAGACCTTAAGATGATATTCTTACATTTCGTAGTATCTTAGATGATAGAGAATAATTAGTACATTTTATATTAGAGATCCAAGTATCCCTTCTACTTTCTATAAGATTTTTAATAACAATATGCTAACCATGCCATGCTATAATAATGAGAGTCCATCACTTGTCCATATATGCTCAAGTCATAAACTTTAATTTGACAAAAGAATATAGCTTTACTATACTATTAAACAAGTAACTCAAACTATATGTTTTAATATTTATTTCCAAAGACAGAAAAAAATATACCAATTACCTATTCTGTGAGAGTTTATAGACAAATCTTTGGGATCTGGGGTTCTTGATCACGCATAAAAAGTTTTTCACGCTTACCAACAAAGAAATATGCTAAGTTTTTGTAGCAATTGTCTTCATGATGAATATAAAAAAGTTAGAATCTGAGAAAAAGTAAAATAAGTATCCTGAAGTAATTGGCGTAATCGATTGAACTTACAAATGATATCTTTGAGAGAATTGCTTATACGTCCTTGGTACACTTAACATGTGGTTTAACTTCAAAAAGAACACCTTTCTCTGTTCTCACATATAATTCTCGTAACCTCCCAAATTTTATTTAGTGGGCTATCTAAAATCATCAAAGATAACTCCGCCATACAAAAATATTAAGTGTTTATGGATCAAGAATAAGTTTCTACATATTAACTAAACAAAAACCATAACCTTGACTACATTCAAGCATAGAAAAAATTTTGTTAACTAGCAACAAAATATTTACAATACCATAAAATGTGTCACACCATTGACCGGGACCAACATCTCTAAAATAAATGGACATATACTCCTTAAAAATCGAATGATGAGATTATGTCTTCTCTTTCATATCTCTCACTTTATAAGTTAACCACTCTTTTTTGTTGCTTTCCTCTCATTAAAGGTCAACCGCCAACAATGGACTCTCCAAAAGCATAACAAATCATGTGTCTTCAAATGTAGAGTGTAACTCCATATAATACCACCTCCACGAACTCACTATTAATAGTAAACTTATAATATTTCTAGAAATAAATGTAACAAAGGTTATAAAGGTCTTGACTTCCACCAAAACAAAAGCTGAAAAGCATTCATTCGAATACGGTGGAGGAGAGTTGGATTATGATTTCAATCCACTAACTACTAACTACTAGACCAACAAATGGTTGGGCTATTACTGCTCCACCCTCCTCATCACTAAGATTTCAATAAATTATAGTTCATCTTTTTTCTTTTCTTTTCATGAAGTTCTTTTAGAACATTCACTATCACTTTCGAGTATACATCCATCCATCCCCCTCCCCTTTAAAGTATATATCCTTCCGAGTGGACAAAGTGTGATCAAATCGTGAATCCATAACTCACAAATTTTAAACAAAAGACCACATTGTTATGATCGGCCATATCGGAGATATATACAGAGACTAAGAGAAGAGACTAATGGTTATTCACCTTACTTGAGCAAAATACTATTTGAGATAGCTTATAAATTCTTATATTGGTTTGAGTTGTCATCATCAAAAACTAGATTCTATTACAACAGAACACAATTACAATAAATATTAGTAGGGTTTGAATTAGAAAATCACTCATCATAAAATATCCTTTCATTTTATGCTCAATTTTCAAAACTTAACGGAATTTTGTTATGTTTCCTCTTTTATTATGAAAAAAACTGTACAACTATCTATCTACCTTGTGTTTGTATCAAAGCAGCCATATTAGGAAGTAATAAGACCAATAGTTCATTCTACCATTGCAAGTCTTCAAGTACTTTTAAAAGGCTTACATGACAATAGACATTTTTAAAAGAGATTCCTAATGTAAAAGTTGATATTTGACAACATATTCCATGAAACGATCAAATTTTAAAACTTGATATAAAATTTACCAAGCAACGTCCCAAAGTCTCCCCACCAAGTGAAATCTCATATACCGATCAAGAACCTCGATTATCGATTAATACGCTTGTGTGATAAGCTCATCATGCCTTGACTTATATGAGAATCCAAATCCACTTAAAAGTAATCGCAAAAGTTTATGGCATTCTGTCTTAGAATAAGAAAGTAACCAAAAAGTATATAAAAGAAAAGAAAAGGTAATTATATACCATTGTTGAAATAGTGGTCTACTTTAACAAAATAACATTCTTCATATGTTTCTTCAAGAATATCTTTGTCCCTAATAAGTACTCCAATACTAGAAAATTATCAAATTTCATGAAGATCTAATTAGAATAAAGAAAGTGGATGAATATACAAGAAAATATATTCTAGAATATGCTTCCGTGAAGATCTAATTAGAAACGAAGAAAATGGAATGAGAATATACAAGAAAATACATTATAGAAGATGCTTCAACTTGGAATCACGAGGATTTAGAGAACAATGAAAGATTAGAAATTCTTATATTGAATAAGAAATAATTACTTAGAAAAGAAGGTTTAAAGGGAGCATCGCCTAAGAAGGTCTAAATTCTATTGGATGCTAAAACATCACATATGTACTCCTTTTTAAATTTTGTAAGAAACAGACATATATTTGGGCAATTAAAAATCACAACATTTATAATGCTTCAAATAGCAAAAGGCACTATCAAGCTCATATATTTGGTACTTTGATTAAGTCAAATCTACAAGCTTTGCAATTAAAAATATTTCTTTTACGAGGCCCCAAATTGCAGCAAGGATTTCCTAGTCATAAGTGCATAATAAAATATAAAAGCAATTGCAATTATAAACTTTCAAGAATTGTATAGAGTTAACTCACTTGGAAGAGAGTTCAAATCTTTGTGAAACCCAATTGATTTAGTGATCTAGGTCTGATCAATTGCAACATAAGAACACAACACAGACTTCGATTTACTGCACAAAAAAATCGCCTAAGTCTTTGAATATATAAAGCTTTTATTTACTACACAAAAATTCAAAACAATTAAACAAAAAACAAACCCTAATTTTGCTCTCTAACGGATGGATTAACAAATAATAAGATTGAGAGAAAGTATAGATCGAGGATTGTGTTCTTCACCAAGATGATGGTAATGACCGCTTCTAGCAGCTTTACGATCGGAGCGACTTGTGCTCCCCTATCTTCATCTTTGCGGCATGACGGTTTCTTCCTCTTCTCTCGTACTTCTGGATCGTTCTTTGGCCATTTATGGGTTGGGTAAGATGATTTTGTGTTACGAGATTTACTGATTGAAAGTCGAGAGATTTAGGGTTGGCTATAAAGAGATTTAGGGGAGTTGAGATGGATCGAGTTTTGGGAAAAAACATTAGTATCTTGATAGCTTGAGAGAGTTTTGGAGCTCGAAAATAATGGAGGGAGTAAATTTAGTTTGGAGCGAAATTCTATTAGCACAGCCAAATAAAAGGCCTCGGTGTAGGGCTTTTTTTTATGTCTATAGCGTGGGTCAAGCGGTTACCCTTGCAATAGAGGCATGTTTTTCTCTCTATACCTACTGACCATTCCGTGACCAGTGTCTATATATTTCCCTATAGCGACGGTTTTGTCCGTCGACCGTCGTATATAGCTCGTCGCTATAGTTTAAATTTCTAGTAGTGAATATCCTCGGTTCTAATCTTGGTGATGATATCCGAATCTAAGATCAATTTTTGAAAAGAATTGTGTTCCTTGCAACTGGTCAAACAGGTCATTAATACGAGGTAGCGGATACCTATTCTTGATAGTGACATGGTTTAATTCTCAGAGTCAATACAAAGTCGCATACTTACATCTTTTCTTCTTTATAAATAAAACAGAGGACACCCAAGGAGATGTACTAGGGGCGAATGAAACCGATGTCCAACAACTCCTGTAGTTGGACTTTTAACTATTGAAGTTCAATAGGAGCCATTTGATATGGAGTTTTAGAAATGGGCTTTGTACTAGGTTCAAGATCAATAAAGAATTCAACTTCACGTTCTGGGGGTAAACCGGGAAGTTCTTCAGGAAATACGTCAGGAAATTTACTAACAACAGGAATATTATTCAAATCTGACGTGTCTTTATTAAAATCCATAATATGGGCTAAGAAAGCTTGACATCCATTTTTCAATAAACGAATAGCTTTATGACTTGATATGACAGTGATTGATTTTAATGGTTTAGTCGCTTGAATTCGTACAATAGGTTGATTAAGAATATGAAAACTAACAACCTTACGAAAACAATTAATTTTGGCATGATGAGTAGTTAACCAATCAATCCCTAAAATCACATCAAAAGCAAGTATCTTTAAAGAGATAAGGTCAACAGGTAATGTGATGGTGCCAACTTGGATCAAACAAGATTTATAAACAGTGGATGTGATGAAAGTTTCTCCTAACGGAGTCTCCACAAATAAATCAAAGTCTAATTTCTCCGGAGTTAAGATTAAACGTTGAGCACAAGCAGGAGAGATAAATGAATGGGTAGCATCGGTATCTAGTAAGGTATAAACTTCACAAGAATTTATGATTAGCTTACCCGTGATCACCTCGTTTGGATTCCTCGCATTTTGACCAGTTACGACAAACGCTCTTCCAGGAACCGTTGACTTTGACTTTTCTGGGACAGCCTTTTGAGTCACCATCCCCGCTAGACTTGGTTTCGCTACTATACAATCTCGAGCTATAGTTTCTTCCTTTCCACAATTATAATATACCTTAAACTGTTGTGGGCAGTTTGGACTAATATGTCCTTCTTTCCCGCATTTATAGCATACGACCGGTAGTCGTTCTCCTCCATTAGAACCAGTTGCTGCTGGTGCTGACATCTTCACATGGTCATTGTTGAATCTCCTCTTTTTAAAATCTCCCCCCGACTCGCTTCTTTTATTTTCATGGCCATGATTACCACCGGATTGGTTACCACTTTTGTCCGTATTTTTCTTTCTTCATTTGGTTATCGTTGTTACGATGATTTCTTTGTCACCGATATGATCTGGTTGTGGTCCCTCGGTTGAGCGTTATTACGTTATCTCGCTTCTAACAATTGAGCCTGCTTGACAACATCTCGAATAGAGAGAAAATTTATGAGAAATGAGATACTAACGTATCTTAGGGTTTCAAACCTCTCGAAAACATCCGCGTCATACATTCCTCATTCTCCACCAAATGAGGTGCAAAACTCGGATAACTCTACAAACTTTGCCTCGTCTTGGGACACCGTCATCGTTTATTTTGTTCCATCCCAATAAACTCCACTTCCTTCATATAGCCGAATACTTTCGGAAAGTACTTATCATTGAAAAGTTTTTGAAATGTCTCCCAAGACATCTTTGAAAAGGTTTGGATGGGTGTGCGCTTCACGATTCCCACCAAGATGTCTGCCTCATTAAGGAACATAAAGGTGGCGAATGGAACCTTCTGTTCCTCCGTGCATCCCAAGATATCGAATATCTTGGTGATTTTGTTTGACCCACATTTCTGCCTTAATCGGATTAGAACTTGCCCCCTGAATTCTTGTGGTCCCATCTCTTTGAATCGCTGGCATTTGTGACAAACCATGCGTTGTTATCATTTCCACATGTTTTGTGCACGAGTCTCCTCAAATGCGATTTTGCATGAATCGCAAAAAGCTTCTAAACATCCGTCGTTCATCATCTGCTTTCGATTGGTGTTGTTCACGGGAGAACATTGCCCGACTTGTTGCACGTTCTCCTCGTTGGTGAATAAAGGTGTCTCCACGGTCTCATTTACTCCCTTCATTAACATTCTCGATCGACATTCTCAAATCTCGCCATAAAACAAGGGGTTAATTAAGGAAATCAACATATCACATAATATCCTTATATCTTTGACCAACTAACAAATAAGCTTAGGTAGGACACACTAGCGAAGGATTTACTCGCCTCTCCCTCCTAGTTCTATTCCCCGATCTCCGCCGAGAGATCATATCCTAAAGCTCGACGATACCAATTGTGGCGCCACCAAAATAGGTATACATCACCCACTTTGGTCGTCAATAACATGGTACAGAAACAACTATAACTTTATTAATACAATACATAAACTGTGAGTAGTGCCGTACATCACCCACTTTGAGTCGTCATATAGTGTCTTATTCGTGAATAGTGCCGTATACGTGAATAATGCCGTATACGTAAATAAAAACCCCGACACTAAAAGACAAGAATTTCACAAAAAAAATCTTACCAATAATCCGGCATAATAATATTAGAAGAAATAATATCATTTTAAAAAAATATATAACATCCCTTACCTCGAAAAGACGGTACTCTTTACTAGAATACTGGATATAGTGCTAAAGGAAACTTGTACCATATAGCAACACTCAAAGTCTCAAAATACTCACAAGAATACGCTCGATAATATAGAGAGAGAAAGGGAGAGAAAACTTCAGTTTCTTGTGTGATTTTCAATTCTAACCTAAGCACCCTATTTATAGGAAAATGCTTAGAATACCAAAGTAGAAAATTTAATAAAATATTAATATATATTTATTAAATTCTTACACACACATAATCTGATTCAAAACATCAGCCACCAAGAATGACCCACCTCACCTAAATAAAAAAAAAACATTTTTCTTATTAAAAATATTTAAAACTTCAAAAATCAATTATTCTAGAATTTTGGAACTTCAATAATTCATAATAAATAGCCATTTTATCAGAAAAATTCAAATCGCATGTCCTTTCCGTAGGAAATTTCATTCTCTACAACTTTACAGAAGAAAGTTTTTTCAAATTTCAAACAAAAATTGACCGAAATCCACAAACGGACGATTTTACAGGCTATAATCAAATTTCAGTCAAGAAATGGGGTCCACAAACATGAAAAATATGTTTTAAATATTTTTAGTAACAAAAATACTTTTTCTCCTCATATATTCATATATCCCACATTCATTGTAAAAATATCACTATTATTATATTATTAAAATATAATAATATATTTAAATAAATTATTTATCAGAAAAGATAAAATAACAATTTTTCAACAATTGTCACATTAAAAATTTTCTCCATCTATATCCACATAAAATAAATATTTTTCTTATCATATAAATCAATAATTAATTATTCACAAATAATATTACGAATCACAATCATGATAACCGAGCGGTTCAGGAAAGAGGGGGCTTTCCAATAAGGATTTCTCCTTACTGGCGCGCAATTAGGTGACCAAACCTCTCCTTAGATAGAACTTTCTTGACATTGCCAATAATTTTATCTAATAATATTATTCAAATAATATGAATTATTGATCTAAAAATGAAAATACTGTGTAGTGACAATTATTGAAACAACAATAATATAAAATATCAACGTAGCAATTATTGAATTAATAAAATAAAAACTGAACAGTAACTACTGTAACAATTATTGAGTAATGTCTTCCTACATAAGAATCAATAATTGGTGCGATACTGATATCTCAGTATTTTAACCACCGGGTATTCCAACAAGATATTAACTTGATAACAACTTCCATGGTTATTTATAAACAACTTATACTTGTGCTTTTCTTAATCCAATCGCTTTTTACGTTATGGGGCCCACAAATTTGCGCTAGCGTCATTATGAATATTCGTAAACGGTAAGAATATTCCACGACCAAACAAATATTCCCCGACAACAATGAATATTTTATAAGCACTTGCTTATTTAAAATATTTGTGCATTTTACCCATAATTAACCACATTAATTAAATCAACCCTTACTATTTCAAAATAATAAATAGAGAAAATTTAATTTCATTTATAATAAGTTGGGGTCTTACAGAAAAAATATTATACGAATCTCTAATATTTGTCCTTCTGTCTCAGTGGATTCGTTTTCTTTAAAATATTTTTCATCATCCTCAGTCTTAAATGATGATATCATTGAATATCTTTGGCCCGTAGTGCAAAGATGAACAAGTGTTTAGATGAACATGACCATGACCGACTGGTGATATAAATGAATATCTTTGGCCTGTAGTGCAAAGATGAATGATTAACTGAAGAATATCTTTGGCCTATAGTGCAAAGATGAATATTTGATTAAAGATGTATATTGATTGATATTACAGGGATAAAATATTGATGATGGACTTTTAAATCTTAGAAGATAGTAGAATTCATTCTCAACGTGACTCTTCTTATGGATTGCTGTTTCCGCTGCAGTTGTTGGTCTAAAATTTGTTGTCTATTGTATTCTATCAGATTTTTCCCTGTTGACGACTAATGATAATTTATTGTATATTATCTTAGTCATAATATTCTTTATTGGGCTAGTTGAGCTCACCCTTTTCTTTTTTGTTCTATTTTTCTTCTCGGGAGGTGAGAACATGGCGAGGATCGAGTCGGGGTATGGAGTGATGGTTCTAGAAAGATGTTTTAGCGAGCTCACTATTTTTGTAAAATAGTGTATGAATAATTGTAATGAGGACTTATTTGAGTGTTGATATTGTCTGAAGACAATATTTATATTTAAACTCACATTATGTGTTATGTATTATTTTTGCACGACAATTATATTATTGAAGTTGTAGTTTCTTTGTAAGACCCCACTTATTATTAATGAAATTTAATTTTCTATTTTATTATTTTGAAATAGTAAGGGTTGATTTGATTAATGTGGATAGTTAGGGGTAAAATACGCAAATATTTCAAAATAAGCAAGTTGTAGATAATTGAATTTCCTATAAAAACTCGCGAAATTCGAATTTTATGATAAAAGAGCTATTTATTATGAATTATTGAAGTTAGAGTCTCAAAATAATTGATTTTTGGAAGTTTAAAATATTTTAAATTGGAAAAACGTTTTTATTACTTTTCTAGAAGGTGAGCATGTGGAAAATGCTAGGGTCAATTCTAAGAGGAGTAGGAAATTTTATTATAAATAATAATATTATATTAAATTTTACGCTTTGGTGTTCTAAGCATTTTCCTATAAATAGGGTGCTTAGGTTAGAATTGAAAATCACACCGAAATTGAAGTTTTCTCTCTATATTATCGGCGTATTCTTGTGAGTAGTTTGAGTATACTTTGAGTATTGCTATACTACTGTTGCAAGTTCAAGTTATAGTCGATATCCTGGTGTTTTGACTAAATCTCTTGTCTTTGTGAGGTAAGGGATATTATTATTTTTTAGTAATGATATTATTTCTTCAATATCATTATCTTTGAAATATTGATCCAAGTTTTTATCAAATTTGGAACTTTTGGTGTCGGAGTTATTATTCACGTATCTGGCCTTTATTCACGTATCTGACACTATTCACGAATCTGGCACTATTCATTGAAAAATGAAAAATTTTCTTTTAGTCCCAAAATATCTATTACGGATACTAGCTTTGATTGTATCCATGTTTTGATCATTCTTGAATTTTACACCACTATGATTATTTTTGAGGTATTTTTGGGCGTGGATAAAACAAAAGTCTGAATCCTTAATCCTTAATCCTTGTCATTTTTTGTTTCACCGGATTCGTTTCTTTAAAAATATTTTCATCATCCTCGGTCTTAAATGATGATATTATGGAATATCTTTGGCTTTGTAGTGCAAAGATGAATGATTTCGATGAATATCTTTGGTCGTAGTGCAAAGATGAGCAGTGTTTAGATGAACATGACCAATCGATGAATATCTTTGGCACGTAGTGCAAAAGATGAATATTTGATTCAGGATATATATTGATTGATGTTACGGGGATAAAAGATGAGCGATGAACTTTAAAATTCATACATAGAAGATAGTAGTTGCATTCTCTACTTAACTCTTCTAATGAATTATTATTTCCGCTGCGAATATTGATTTAAAACTTGTTGTCTATTGTATTCTATTAGATTTTTTTCCCTGTTGAAGACTAATGATAATTTGTTGTATATTATCTTAGTCATAATATTCTTTACTGGGCTAGTTGAGCTCACCCTTTTCCTTTTTGTTCCATTTTTCTTCTCGGGAGGCGAGAATATAAGCGAGTGCAGTCGGGGTATGGAATGAAGGTTCTAGAGAGAGTTGTTTAGTAGTCCTCACCATTTTTGTAAAATAATGTATCAATAAATGTGATGAGGATTTATTTGAGTATAGATATTGTCTAGAAGATAATATTTGTATTCAAACTCACAGTTTTACTGTTGTAATAATAAAGTTGTAGTTGTTTCTGTACCATGTATTGACAACTCAAAATGGGTGATGTAAACCTATTTTGGGGGCGTCGCGATTGGTATTAGAGCTTAGGGATATGATCTCTGGCGAGATCGGGAATAGAACTAAGAGGGAGAGCGAGTAAATTCTTCGCTAGTGTGTCCTACTAAGCTTATTTGTTAGTTGGTCGATATATAGGGATATTATGTGATATATTGATTTCCTTAATTAACCCTTGTTTTATGGCGATTATTTGAGAATGTCGATGAGAATATTAATGATAGAAATGAGATCGTGGAGACGCTTTGTACTCACCAACGAGGAGAACGTCTGCAATAAATTTGTAATGTTCCTCCCATGTGAATAACACCACCGAAAGCGAGATGATGAGCGAGGGGATGTTTAGAAGCTTTTTGCGATTCATACAAAAATCGAGGACGAGGAGACTCGTGTTCAAAATCTGAGGAGAAATGATAGCAATTCACGGGTTATCACGACCAAGCGATTAAAAGAGTTGGGAGCACGAAATTTAAGGAAAGCGGATCGATCATGGGCGGAAACATGGGTCAAGCAAATTACGAAGATATTCGATGTCTTGGGATGCGGAGAGAATGAAGGTTCCATTCGCCACCTTTATGTTTAAGTGGCGAGGCGGACTCTTCGGTGGGAGTGCGTGAAGCGTACCCATCCAATATGACTCGGCGTATGTCTTGGGAGACGTTTGAAAACTATTTAATGACAAATACTTTCACGAAAGTGTTCGTCGTATATGAAGGAAGTGGAGTTCATCGATTAGAAATAAAACAACATGGCGGTGTCTCGATGCGAGGCAAAGTTTGCGAGAGTTATCGGTTTTGCACCTCATTTGGTGGAGAATGAGGAACGTGGCGCGGATGTTTCTTAGAGGTTTGAAACCCCGTACGTCGATATCTCATTTCTCATAAATTTTCTCTCTATTCGAGATGTTGTAAATTGAGGCTCAATTATTAGAGCGAGATAACGAGATGCGGTCAATGAGGACCACAACCGAGGATCATACCGGAGATGGCGATCAACAAAACAACGATAATCGGCGGAGAAAGAAAAAGACGGACAAAAATGGTAACCACTCTGGAGGTAATCATGGCCGTGAAAATAGAAGAAATGAGTCGGGAGGAGATTTAACAATGACTATGTGAAGACGGCAGGTCTGCGTGAACAACCGGGTTCTAAGGGAGGAGAACGACCACCGGTCATATCTTATAAATCTTGGGAAAGAAGGACATATCGATCAAACTGTCCCACAACACGATTCAAGGTATGCTATAATTGTGGAAAGGAAGGACATATCGCTCGAGATTGTGCGGTAGCAAAACCTAGTTCAATGAGGACGGTGACTCAAAAGATCTGTCCCCGAAAAAATCAAAGTCAACGGTTCTGAAAGAAGCGTTTGTTGTGGTTGGTCATAATCGAGGAACCCAAGCGAGGTGATCACGGGTAAAAGCTATTTATAAATTTTTACGAAGTTTATACCTTACTTGATCTGGGTGCTACCCATTCATTTACATCTCACTGCTTGTGCTCAACGTTTAAACTTGACTCAGGAGAATTAGATTTTGACCTATCTCATGGAAACTCAGTTAGAGAAACTTTCATCACATCCACATGTTTATAAATCTTGTTTGATTCAAGTTGGCACCATCACCTTACCTGTTAACCTTATCTCTTTAAAGATACTTGCTTTTGATGTGATTTTAGGGATTGATTGGTTAACTACTCATCATCCAAAATTGATTGTTTTCGTAATGTTGTTAGTTTTCATATTCTAACCAAATTTGTTGTACTAATTCAAGCAACAAAACCATTAAAATCAATCAACATCATATCTAATCATAAAGCTATTCGTTTATTGAAAAAGCGGATGTCAAGCTTTCTTAGCCCATGTTATGGATTTGAATAAAGACACGTCAAATTTGAATAATATTTACATTGTTATTGACTTTTCGGCGACGTATTTCTGAAGAACTTCCGGTCTACCCCGAGCGTGAAGTTGAATTCTTTATTGATCTTGAACTGGTACAAAGCCCATTTCTAAAACCCCATATCGAATGGCTCTATTGAACTTCGGGAGTTAAAGGTCCAACTACGAGAATTATTGGACATCGATTTCATTAGTCTAGTACATCTCCTTGGGGTGCTCTGTTTTATTAAGTAAAGAAGAAAGACGGGGTATCGACTTTAATATTGACTATCGGGAATTGAACCATGTCACCATCAAGAATAGGTATCCTTTACCTCGTATTGATGACTTGTTTGACCGATTCTGCAAAGGCACAATTCTTTTCAAAATTGATCTTAGATTACGGATATCATCATTTGAAGATTAGAATCGAGGATATTCAAAGGCGCCTTGGAACTTCGATGCGGGCATTATGAATTCTTAGTCATGTCTTTTCGGATGACTAATGCTCCTATGACTTTCATGGATATGATGAACCGAGTATTCAAGGAATATTTGGATCGGTTTGTTGTTGTCTTTATTGATGACATCCTTATATATTCCAAAAGTCGTGAAGATCATGAGCACCATTTGAAGTTTGGTACTCCAAAGGCTTCGTGAAAACAAACTATATGCCAAATTGAAGAAATGCGAGTTTTGGCTTGAGGAAGTAGCATTCCTTGGGCACGTGGTGTCGAAACATGGAGTATCTGTTGATCCGTGAAGATTGAAGCAATACTGAAAGTTAGAAGCAACCGAAGTCGAATGTTGAAGTCGTAGTTTTTTGGAACTTAAATGGTTATTATCGGAGATTCGTGGAAGGGTTTTCTCGAATCGCTACTCCATTAACCCAGCTAACTTTCGGAAGGATACAAATTCGTTTGGAAGCGAAGAATCGCGAGAAGAGTTTCCAAGAGCTCGAGAGAGACTCATTTATTTTGTTCTAACAATACCATCTGGTTCGATGGATTTGTTATCTCTGACGATGCTTGAGTGCAAGGGTTAGGATGTGTTCTCATGCAACGTTGGAAAGTCATAGCCAATGCCTCGCGACAACTTAAAGAGTATGAGATGAATTATCCTACTCATGATCTAGAGTTGGCGTGATCGTTTTATGCACTAAAGATATGGAGGTACTATCTATATGGGGAGAAAGTGGAGATATATTCGACCATAAAAGCCTTAAATATTTCTTCACTCAAAAGAACTCAACATCGCGGCGTGACGTTGGCTCGAGCTATTGAAAGACTACGACCACACTATTCAATACCATCCTGGAAAAGTGAGCGTGGTAGTGACGCGTTGAGTAGAAGATCATATGCATGAGCGAGTGCGATGATGTCAAGTATACGCGTAGAGCCAACTTTAATAGAAAAAGTTAAGGTTGCTTTCAAGACAGGCAGGAGATGATGCGTATGAAGAAGAAAGTACAAGAAGGAGCTATTCGAGCGAGAATTGATGAAGAAGGAATACTTGAGTCCACTCTAGACTTTGTGTTCCTAACGACTCGATTTGAAGTACAAGATTATGATGGAGGCACACAATATACCATTTGCAATCCATCCTGGAAGTACTAAAATGTATCATGATCTTGACATACATTTTGGTGGAACAATATGAAGAGAGAAATTGCAAAGTTTATCTCGATGTGTTTAACTTGTCAACGTGTAAAGGCGGAGCATCTAGTACCTAAGGGTCCGTTGCAACCACTTGAGATTCGAAATGGAAGTGGGAACACATTACCATGGATTTAGTTCTGGGTCTTCCTACGGTTTCTCAAGGCATCAATGCTATTTGGGTTATTGTTGATAGATTAACCAAGTCCGCTTTCATTTCTTGCCGACACGGAGACTTATTCCTTGAGCGTCTTCTTTAGTATGTGCGTGAATGAGATTGTGAGGTTGCATGGCATGCACTGTATCCATAGTTTCGGATCGTGACCCACGATTCACTTCAAGATTTTGGGTTAGCTTGTAAAAAGCTATGGGCACGCAGATTTGCGATTTAGTTGACATACCATCCTCAAAGCGGACGGACAATCGAGAGGACTATTCAAACTCTTAAAGATCTATTAAGACTACTATGTCCTAGACTTCAAGAGGCGGTTGGGATAAGTATTTACCATTGGTGGAATTCTCCTACAACAACAGATTATCGAGCAAGTATAGGTGTGGCTCCATTTGAAGCAATATATGGGCCGAAAGTGTCGCTCTCCATATGTTGGGATGAGGTGGGTGAAGCAACATTGTTGGGACCGAGTTAAATACGTATGACTCTGAAAAGATCCAAATGATTCGACAACGTGTACAAAGCGGCACAAGATCGACAAAAGAGTTATGCGGATCTTCATCGAAAGGACGTGGAATTTAGTATAGGGGATCATGTGTTGTTGTGAGTTGCTTCCATGGAAGGGAGTTACAAGATTTGGGAAGAGAGGAAAGCTCGATCCACGATTTATTGGTCCATTTCAAATTCTTGACCGAGTAGGAAATGTAGCCTATAGACTCGCGTTACCTCCGAGTATGTCTCAGAAGTGTTCATAATGTGTTTCACATATTTGTACTTAAGTAAATATGTGAAAGACCCGAATCACGTTATAGAGTTAGAACCGGATGAGATAATAGAAGACTTAACGTATGAGGAGGAGGTACTGTCAAGATCTTGGATAGGAAGGAGCATAACCTCTGCCATGAAAGGTCATACCACAAGTTAAAGTTTTGTGGAGGAATCATGCTTTATAGAGGAAATGACACAGGAATTGGAAAGCGAAAATGAAAGCGAGGTATCCTCACCTTTTGAAACACCAGTAATGCGTCGTCGATTTCGAGGACGAAATTTCATAAGGAGGGAGGTTGTAAGACCCCAACTTATTATTAATGAAATTTAATTTTCTTTATTTATTATTTTTAAATAGTAAGGGTTGATTTGATTAATGTGGATAGTTATGGGTAAAATATGCAAATATTTTAAAATAAGCAAGTGGTTATAAAATATTCATTGTTGTTAGGAATATTCGTTTGGTCGTGGAATATTAAATCTTTGTCGGGGAATATTAAATGCGGCCAATAGCGACCATGTGTGGGCCCCATAACGGAAAGCGATTGGATGAAGAAAACGACAAATATAAGTTGTTAAAAATAACGGCGTACTTATTACAGATTATCTTTGTTAAAATACTCGGTGGTTAAAACACAAGAAGCATTACGGTATTGCACAATTATTGATTCTTACGTAAAGAAGGCACTTACTCGATAATGGTTACGATAATTACTTATTCGAAGATTTTATTGATTTAATAATTGTTGCATTGATATTTTATATTGTCATTTTACATTTGATAATTGTCATTACTACACAATTTTTCATTATCGAAGCAATAATCTGAATAATATTATTAGATAACATTATTGGCAATGTCTAGAAAGTTCTGTCTAAGGAGAGGTTTGGTCACCTAATTGCGCGCCAGTAAGGAAAAATTCTTATTGGAAAGCCCCCTCTTTCCTAGGAACTGTCTGGTTGTCAATATTATGATTCTGTAATATTATTTGTGAATAAATAATTATTTATTCATATATTGATTTTATGTGGATACCCGTTTGTGGATTTTGGTCAATTTCTGTTTGAAATTTGGAAAAACTTTCTTCTGTAAAGTTGTAGAGAATTGAATTTCCTATAAAAACTCGCGAAATTCGAATTTTATGATAAAAGAGCTATTTATTATGAATTATTGAAGTTCCGAAGCTCCGAAATAATTGATTTTTGGAAGTTTAAAATATTTTAAATTGGAAAAACGTTTTTATTACTTTTTTTAGAAGGTGAGCATGTGGGAAATGCTAGGAGCTGAATTCTAAGAGGAGTAGAAAATTTTATTATAAATAATAATATTATATTAAATTTTCTGCTTTGGTGTTCTAAGCATTTTCCTATAAATAGGGTCTTAGGTTAGAATTGAAAATCACACGAGAAATTGAAGTTTTCTCTCTATATTATCGGCGTATTCTTGTGAGTATTTTGAGTATACTTTGAGTATTGCTATACTGGTCTGAAGTTCAAGTTATAGTCGATATCCTGGTTTCAACTACTAAATCTTTGTCTTTGTGAGGTAAGGGATATTATTATTTTTTAAGTAATGATATTATTTCTTCAATATCATTATCTTTGAAATATTGATCTGAAGTTTTTATCAAATTTGAAACTTTTGGTGTCGGAGTTATTATTCACGATATCTGACCTTATTCACGTATACTCAGACCTTATTCACGTATCGACACTTTCATTCACGAATCTGACTATTCATTGAAAAATGAAAATTTTCTTTTCATCCCAAAATATCTATTACGGATACTAGCTTTGATTGTATCCATGTTTTGATCATTCTTGAATTTTACACCACTATGATTATTTTTGAGGTATTTTTGGATGTGGATAAAACAAAAGTGAATCCTTAATCCTTAATCCTTGTCATTTTGTTTCACCGATTCGTTTCTTTAAAAATATTTTCATCATCCTCGGTCTTAAATGATGATATTATGGAATATCTTTGGCACAGTAGTGCAAAGATGAATGATTTCGATGAATATCTTTGGTCGTAGTGCAAAAGATGAGCAGTGTTTAGATGAACATGACCAATGATGAATATCTTTGGCACGTAGTGCAAAGATGAATATTTGATTCGGATATATATTGATTGATGTTACGAGGATAAAAGATGAGCGATGAACTTTTAAATTCATACATAGAAGATAGTAGTTTGCATTCTCTACTTAACTCTTCTAATGAATTATTATTTCATTGCGAATATTGATTTAAAACTTGTTGTCTATTGTATTCTATTAGATTTTTTTCCCTGTTGAAGACTAATGATAATTTGTTGTATATTATCTTAGTCATAATATTCTTTACTGGGCTAGTTGAGCTCACCATTTTCCTTTTTGTTCCATTTTTCTTCTCAGGAGGCGAGAATATAGTTAGTACGAGTCGGGGTATGGAATGAAGGTTCTAGAGAGAGTTGTTTAGTAGTCCTCACCATTTATGTAAAATAATGTATCAATAAATGTGATGAAGATTTATTTGAGTATAGATATTGTCTAGAAGATAATATTTGTATTCAAACTCACAGTTTTACTGTTGTAATAATAAAGTTGTATTTGTTTCTGCACCATGTATTGACAACTCAAAATGGGTGATGTAAACCTATTTTGGGGGCGTCACATTTGCTTTCTGTACCATGTATTTGGCGACTCAGAATGGATGTTGTATACCTATTTTGGGGGTGTCACAGTTGGTATCAAAGCTTAGGGATATGATCTTTGGCGGAGATCGGGGAATAGAACTAGGAGGGGAGAGATGAGTAAATCATTCGCTAGTATGTCCTATCTAAGCTTATTTATTGGTCGGTAATAATATAGGGATATTATGTGATATGTTAATTTGTTTAATTAACCCTTGTTTTATGGCAGTATTTAAGAATGGCTGCTGAAAACGTTAACAATGGAGTGTATGAGACTGTGGAACAATCTTTAGTCACAAACCAGGAGAATGTGCAACGGAAAAGCAATATTCCTCCTGTAAACAATGTTACCGAGCAAACGATGAATGATGGAATGTTTAGGAGCTTTTTGCAATTCATGCAAAATCGCATTTAGGAGACTCGTGTACAAAATACGGTGGAAGTGATGGCAACGCTTGATGCCATCACACCCAAGCGATTCGAGGAGTTTGGACCACAGTTTACGGGAAAGCCCGATCCAATTAAAGGCGAAAACATGGGTCAAGCAAATTACCAAGATATTCGATGTCTTGGGATGCACGGAGGAACATAAGGTTCCATTCGCCACCTTTATATTAGTGGTGAGGCGATTCTTCGGTGGGAATCGTGAAGCGTACCGACCACCGTGCACTTCAACATGTCTTGAGAAAGATTTGAAACTGCTTCGATGAAGAATCTTTGTCACGAAAGTATTCGTCGTATGAAGGAGGTAGAGTTTATTAGAATGGAGCGAACAACAACATGGCGGTGTCTCAAGACGAGTCAAAGTTCACGGAGTTATCGGTTTTGCACCTCATTTGGTGGAGAATGAGGAGCGATGACGCGGATGTTTCGAGAGGTCAAACCCAGATTAAATCGATACCTTATCTCTCACAAATTTTCTCTGTATTCGATGTTGTCAACAAGGCTCAATTACTAGAGCGAGATAATGAGAATACTCAACCGAGGGGATCACAACCTGTAATCATCTGGGGCGTAATCATCATCGAGCGGTGATTTTCAATTCTAACCTAAATTAATACATTTATAGGAAAATGCTAGAACGTCATAGGAGACTAAAATAATAGAATATTATTATTTCTTATTCTTTCTTCTACGCAAGCAAGCTAGCCACCAATTCTAAAAATTTTCAGCAGCCCATGTGCATTCAACACCAACCAAAAAGTGGGTCCTACCCATAATTTAATAAAAATAATTTTATTTTCCAAAACTTCAGTAATTCCTAGAAAATAGCCCGTTTATCAGAAAAATACGAATTTTATATCCATTTCGCATGAAATCGAATTCTCTACAACTTTGTAGCTTTGAGTTTTTCTAAATTCCAAACAGAAAATATCCGAAATCCACAAATGGGTGATTTCTAATACCTCCACTCTGACAAAATACTGATAAAATACCTTAGCAATAATTCCTTCATTAATAACCACATAAAATAAATAAATCCATCATTTATATCCACATCAAATAAATATTTCCTTATCATATAAATTAATAATTAATTATTCACAAATAATATTACAGAATCATAACTATGACAACCAGGCCGTTCCCAGGAAAGAGGGGGCTTTCCAATAAGGATTTCTCCTTATTGGCACACAATTAGATGACCAAACCTCTCCTTGAGAAAACTTCCTAGACATTGCCAATAATGTTATCTAATAATATTATTCAAATAATATGAATTATTGATCTGATAATGGAAAATACTGTGCAGTGACAATTATTAAAACAACAATAATATTAAATATCAACTCACCAATTATTTAATCAATAAAATAAAATATTGAGCGAAAGAATTCTTCGTAACAATTATTGAGTAGTGCCTTCTGCTACGTGCGAATCAATAATTCAATAATATTGTCTGTCTGGTGTCTTCTTTATCTGACCACGAGCGTATTCTTGTATTTTAACCACTGTATTCCAACAAAGGGTAACTTGAATAACTACTGTAGTTATTTATAAAAACTCATACTTTATCGTTTTCTTCATCGTGACAGTTATTCCAAGCATGGGCCCATGAGTATTTAGGCTATTGATAAATGCGGATATTCCCGACAAAAAAGAATATTCCACGACCAAACGAATATTCCCCGACAGAAATGAATATTTTATAACCATTTGTTTATTTTGCAAAATTTACACATTTCACCCATAACAAAAGTATTATATTAAATTAACACCTTATTACTTTAGAATAATGAATAGAGAAAATTTAATTTTATTTATAATAAATTGGGGTCTTCTGAAACTTCCTTGAAGTCACTTTATTACGAGTCTTAATAAATCCTCGAGAGTTTGAATAGTCCTCTCGATTGTCCAGTCTGGTTTGAGGATGATCGCCAAACTAAATCGTAAATCCGTGCCCATAGTTTTTTGCAAACTAACCCAAAATCTTGAAGTGAATCTTGGGTCTTGATCAGAAACTATGAATACTGGCATACCATGCAGTCTTACAATCTCGTTTATGTACATACTATCAAGACGTTCAAGCGTATAAGTTTCTCGTATTGGTAAGAAATGAGCAGACTTGGTCAATCTATCAACAATGACCCAAATCACATCTATGCTTTGAGAAACCTTGGGAAGGCCAGTAACAAAATCCATGGTAATGTGCTCCCACTTCCATTCTAGAATTTCAAGTGGTTGCAATGGACCTTTTGGCCCTTGATGCTCCGCCTTGACTCGTTGATAAGTTAGACACCTTGAGATAAACAGCAATATCTCTCTCTTCATATTGCTCCACCAAAATATATGTCGATGATCATGATACATTTTGGTACTCCTAGGATGGATTGCAAACGGTGTGTTGTTCGCATCCATCATAATTTTATACTTCAAATCAGAATCGTTAGGAACAAAAAGTCTGGAGTTGAATCGAAGTATTCCTTCCTCATCGATTCTTGCTTCCGGAATAACACCTTCTTGTACTTTCTTCCTCATACGTATCAGCTCCAGGTCTGTAGCTTGAGCAGCTTTAACTTTATCGATTAAAGTTGGTTCCACTCGTATATTTGCCATCATCACATGGGTCCCTGGAGTCTTTAACTCTATTTCCATCCTTTCCAAGTCATACAATTGGCCTTTGCGTTGCCAATAATGCACTCGTGCCCGCATATGATCTTCTACTCAATAAATCGACTACTACGTTAAACTTTTTCAAGATGGTATTGGATGGTATGATCATAATCTTTCAACAACTCGAAGCCGTAGTTGTTCTTTGCATGTTGAGTTCCTTTTGAGTGAAGAAATATTTGAGGCTTTTATGATCCGTATAGTTCTCCACCTTCTCTCCATACGTAATGCCTCCGAATCTTAAGTGTGAAGATAACAACCGCTAACTCTAGATCATGAGTAGGATAATTCCTCTCATATTCTTTGAGTTATCGTGTGAGGCATAAACTATGACTTTCCCATGTTGCATGAGAAACACATCCTAACCCTTTGCTCGAAGCATCATCAGAATAAATGACAAATCCCTCCGTGCCAGATGGTATTGTCAGAACAGGTGCTGAAATGAGTCTCCTCTTGAGTTCTTGAAAATTCTTCTCACATTCCTCGCTCCAACCGAATTTTATATCTTTTTGAGTCAGCTGTGTTAATGGAGTAGCAATTCGAGAAAACCCTTCTACGAATCTCCGATAATAACCAGCTAAGCCGAGAAAGCTACGTACTTCAGTTACTGACTTAGGTTGCTCCCAACTTTGAATTGCTTCAATCTTTGTCGGGTCAACAAATATTCCATGATTTGATATTACGTGCCCAAGGAATGCTACTTCCTTAAGCCAGAACTCGGATTTCTTCAACTTGGCATATAACTTGTTTTCACGAAGCTTTTGAAGTATCAGCCTTAAATGTTGCTCATGGTCTTCACGGGTTTTAGAATAAATGAGGATGACATCAATAAAGACGACCACAAAGTGATCCAAATATTCCTTGAATACTCGCTTCATCATATCCATGAAGGCAGCAGGAACATTAGTCAATCCAAAAGATATGACTAGAATTCATAATGCCCGTCTCGAGGGTTACGAAGTAATCTTTGGAATGTCATCGATTTAATCTTCAATGATGATATCCGAACGAAGATCGATCTTTGAAAAGAATTTGGCGCCATACTGGCTGGTCAAACAGGATCATCAATACGAGGTAATAGCTGGTACTTTTATTTTTGATGGTGACATGATTCAACTCCCGATAATCAATACAAAAGTCGCATACTTCCATCTTTCTTCTTCATGAAAAGAACAGGGAGCACCCGAGGAGACGTATTAAGGCAGAATGAAACCGATGTCTAACAATTCCGGTGAGTTGGGTTTTAACTCCTGAAGTTCAATAGAGCCATTCTATATGGGCTTTGGAAATGGGTGTTATGTCGGTTTCAAGGTCGATATAAAAATTCAATTTAACGCTCTGGGGTAGGCGGGAAGTTCTTCGAGAATACGTCGGAAATTTATTAACAATAGAAATATCATTCAAATCGGCGTATTTTTATTTAAATCCGTGACATGGGCTAAGAAAGCTTGACATCCATTTTTTAATAAACAAATAGCTTTATGGCTTGATCTGACAGTGATTGATTTTAGTGGTTTGGCTGCTTGAATTCATATAATAGGTTGGTTAGGAATATGAAAGTAAACAACCTTACGAAAATAATCGATTTTAGCATGATGAGTAGTTAACCAATCAATCCCTAAAATCACATTAAATTCAAGTATTTTCAAAGAAATAAGATCGACAGTAACATGCGATTCTGATTTGAATCAAACAAGACTTATAAGCGAGTGGATGTAATGAAGGTTTCTCCCAACAGAGTTTCAATAGATAAGTCAAAGTCTAATTTCTCCGGAGTCAAATTTAAACGTTGAGCGCAAGTAGGAGAAATAAAAGAATGGGTAGAACCCGTATCAAATAAAGTATAAACTTCGCTAGAGTTTATGATTAGCTTACACGTGATCACCTCATTCAGATTCCTCACTTTTTGGGAGGTTACGACAAACGCTCTCCCGTGAACTACCGATTTTGTCTTGTCTGGGACCCCCTTTGATGCCTACATCCCAGCTGGACTTGAATTTGGTGCACGGTAAAATCGGGTTAGGTGGCCTTCTTTTCCACAATTATAACATGCTTTGGACTGCATCGTGCAGTTTGGACTTATGTGTCCTTCCCCTACATATTTGTAACATACGACCGCTCGATTCGTTCCTTCCTTAACAAATGGTGAGTCTTTGGTCTTTGACGTCTTTCCATCTTTGTTGAACCTTCTCTTCTTGAACTTTTCACTCCTATTGTCTTGGCCATGATTACCACCGAAGTGGTTATCATTTCTGGTAGGTTGATTCCCTCCGTGTTTGTTGTCACCGCTTCGATGACTGCTACCACTGGTATTATCAACTTGTCTGCTGCTCTCTCTTGGTTGGGTTGACTCATTATCACGCTCCAATAACTGAGCCCTATTCATAATATCTGAATATAAACACAGTTTATGAGAGATAAGGTATTGACGTATCTCATGTTTCAAACCTCTTAAAAATGTTCGCGTCATTCTCACCACATTATAAACCAAGTGGGACGTAAACCGAGATAACTCGGCAAACTTAACTTCGTACTGCGCCACGGTCATATTATTTTGCTCAAGCTTGATGAACTCTACCTCCTTCATGTGACGAATACTTTCAGGAAAGTACTTGTCGTTGAACAGCTCTTGGAATTTTTCCCAAGACATCTTCAGTGCAGCGGGTTGTGTACGCTTTACAGATTCCCACCAGTAATCTGCCTCTGCACGCAACATGAAGGTGGCAAAGGGAACCTTTTGCTCCTCGGAGCATCCCAAGACATTAAATATCTTGTTGATATTCTTTATCCACGTCTCCGCCTTAAGTGGTTTTGGCTCTCCAAAAAACTCCAGTGGTCCCAGCTTCTTGAACTGCTTAGCGGCGACCGTCCGAGAGTTATCAGTGTTTCCACCTGCATTTTGGACAAAAGCCGCCTTCGCCTGATGTTTCATTAATTGCATAAAACCTCTGAACATCCCATCGTTCACCATTTCATTAGTGTTATTATTTTCATGAGGATTATTGTCTTCCTGTTGCACATTACCCTGGGCATTGATCGTTGGTGACTCAACGGTCTCATGTATTTCATTGCTTATCTCAATATTTTTGGATGTCATTTTCAAATACTGCAACAAAACAAGGGTTAATTAACATATCACATATTATCCCAATACTCTGGCCGACCAATTAAATAACACATAAGCTTAGGTAGGTCATACTAGCGAAGGAATTCCCCGTCTCTCCCCTCCTAGTTCTTGTCTCACATCTCAGTCAGGGATCATATCCCTAAGCTTTGATACCAACTGTGACGCCCCCAAAATAGGTATACATCACCCATCTTGAGTCGCCAAATACGTGATACAAAAATACAAATACAACTTAATAATACAAATGTCGTGTAAAATACGACAAAACATAAACTGAGAGTTTTAATAAGAATATTATCATCTAGACAATATCCACACTCAATGGAGTCATCATTACATTTATTGTCACACTATTTAACAGAATAGTGAGGACTACTAATGCTATCATCTCGGACCGAATCACTCCGTTCCCAGACTCTAAATCGGCTATATTCTCATTTCACAGAGAGAACAATGAAAGAAAAGGTGAGCTCAACAAGCCCGATGAAATATATTGACTAAGATAATGCAAAATAAATTATCATTTGTAAGACCCGATTTTATGAAATAAAAGTATTCAATTTTCTTGTAATTATTATTCAAAGAAATGGTTAAATTGATAAAAGTTTAAAGTTAAGGGTGATATATGTAAAATTTTCAAAATACGCAATGGTTATAAAATACTCATTTACGCTTAGATTATTCGTTTGGTCGTGGAATATTCTTGTTGTCGGGAATATATTAAATGCGGCAAGACACGATCATTTATGGGCCCATAACGAGAATAAGCTGTCGGATGAAAAAAAATGACAAGTTTGAGTTTTATAAATAACGACATAGTTGTTACCATTAACACTTTGTTGGAATACCCGGTGGTTAAAATACGATGTCTGGCGTGGTTGCATAAAGAGCACGCGATATTGCATAATATTTTGAATTATTGATTCTTACGTGAAGGCTTTACTCGATAATTATTACGGTAATTCTTCGCTCAATATTTTATTTTATTGATTCAATAATTCTTTGCGTTGATATTTTATATTATTGTTGTTTGAATAATTGTCACTTTGCGATTTTTCCATTATCGGATCAATAATTCATATTATTTGAATAATATTATTAGATAGTATTATTGGCAATGTCTAGAAAGTTACGTCAAGGAGAGGTTTGGTCACCTAATTGCGGCGCCAATGAGGAGAAATCCTTATCGGAAAGCCCCTCTTTTCCAAGAAGCGGCATGGTTGTCATAATTGTGATTCTGTAATATTATTTGTGAATAATTAATTATTAATTTATATGATAAGAAAATATTTATTTGATGTGGATATAAATGATGGAGTTATTTATTTTATGTGGTTATAATTGAAGGATTTAATGTTGAGGTGTTTTATCAGTATTTTTGTCAGAATGGAGGTATTAAAAATCAAACCAAATTGTTCTTACATGATATATTAAGTGAGTTACTGATTGTTAATCCGAGTTGGATCGTTGTGATTTTTGGATATGTTATACATATATAAGTTGAGTATATGTCCACAAATTTTGAACCGTTAAAAATTAACGTATGATTTGTTATGAATTTTAAGAGGTGATTGGTTCAGAAATTGTTGAAGTTTCAGAATTTATCATTTTGGTGGAAAATTCTAGAATGCGTGGGCCCCACCTATGGTTGGTGAAGAAATGTGCTGAAATTCTAATTCAAATGTGGTGGGTGGAAATAGTAGCAGATAAAGCCATCAGGTAGCAGGTCAAGTCTGCTTCGGCATGCTAATATTTTCCTATAAATAAAGGGCTAAGTTAGAATTAAAAATCACACCAGAAACATAAGCTTTCTCTCTTTCTCTCTCTATATTATCAAGCATATTTTATGAGTATTTAGATATTTTGAGAGTTGCTATTCAGTGCAAGGTTCCTTCGGCTTTACATTCCGGTCAAAAATACTGCTCTTTCGAGGTAAGGGATTGTAAGGGTTATTATGTCTTTCAGTTTCAAAATTTTTCTGAACATTCAAAAATTCTGGAAAAATTTGAAATGATAAACTGATGAGTTTTCTTGATTGTGTCCAAAAATGTCAATTTTTGGATGTATAGATTAGGAGTTATGGATTTTATGAGAAAAGACTATTTTAAAAGTAAACCCTTATAACTCCTTGTGGTTAACTCCAAAATTGGTGAAATTTTTATTAGGAGTACATCTATATAACATCAGTATATTCTGTAAATTTCAGAATTTTTGGATAAAAGTATAATTTATGATAAATGTCTAAATATTCGGCAATTTTGGCCATATGAAAAATAGTAAATGAATTTTAAAAATTCTGAGAAAAATATATGTTCAATATGGGACTATATTCTACTAAATCCCAGAAAAGAAAATTTGTTTGTACTGATTTGATATTTTTTATAAAAATGTTCTAGTTATGAATAAATGAATTAAATATGTTATGTGAAGTAAGAAAATTGGAAAATATGATTTTATGGCTTAATAATCATATATGAGGTATATGCAGATTTTTGATGAGGGTTTCGGTTATTGGTGATGAAATCTTATGAGTTTGGCATTTTAAGATGATTAAATGCATTAATTAGTAAAGTGTAAACAATTGGAATAAATTATTTATAAGTTTAAGAAATGATTAAAATATTATTGTAATATTAATAATATTAGATTATGAGATTATTAAGTGATTTATAACATTTGGGTTAAGGTGTTATAAATATTGATATGGATTTTATTATGAAAGTTTTTTTTTTGTCGGGGTACTATTCACGATAAAATTGGTTTCTTTTTCTGACCAAATTATCGTTGATTTATGAATCTTACTCTTGAGATTAAATCTATATTTTGATCATATTGTTTTTATTATCATATATAACATTTTATAATCCTGGTGAAGAAATTTCTCTTTGACTTGAGTGTAAAGATAGGTAGATTATTGGTATAATCGTGACTATTGGTTCTCTTTAGCCGGTAGTGCAAAGTTGAATCGTTGACTGGTATGATCATGACCATTGAATTTATAATTGAATATTTTTAGCTAAAGTGCAAAGGTGAATTGATCAACATGATTATAATTATGGTTTATATAAACTCTGAAATGATTATGTATTTCTTTGAGATATTAATATCTTTGGCCTGTAGTGCAAAGATGAATTATTGATGAATATCTTTGGCCTGTAGTGCAAAGATGATCTGTTGTTGAATATCTTTGGCCCGTAGTGTAAAGATGACCTGTTGTTGAATATCTTTGGCACATGTAGTGCAAAGATGAATCTATTAATAGTATCTTTGGCCCGTGTAGTGCAAAGATGAACTTATTAGTATGATTATGAGCGAGGCGTGATTTGGTATAACCATGATCTTTGATATTTCAGGTAAAGATATGTGATGAAAATTATCTTCATCCTGGATGAGAAAAGGAATTTGGAACCACAAATATGATTATGAGTTATTCATATGATTGTGGATGAGGCTGTTGATTGATGTTACGAGGATAAAACATTGTTGGTGGACTTTTAACATAGAGAACATAATAGACATTATGGTCTATTTGACTCTTCTAATGGATTGCTTTCGTTTATTTTGTAACTATGGTTGAAAAGTTTTATCATCTACCGTATGTTCTAAATCTACGATTTATTATTGATGAAGGCTATTGATAATTTAATTATCTTTAGTCATGGTATTCTTTTTCTTGAGCTAGTTGTGCTTTCACTCTTTTGCTTCACAATTCCTTTCGGGTAATAAAAGTGTTCTTAGAGATTCGACGGGGATAACGAGGGGAATAGAGCGGTGAATTATAGTTTGTTGAGGTTCTCTCAAATAGTATGAAAATAATTTTATTGAGAACTTTAGATAAGTGTGTCATATTGTATCGTCGTTTGATATTTAATTTTGGTGAACCAAATAGGGTAAGGTGAACCCAACTTTGGAAGGGTGTTTTGCCACTATCATACAAGATGTCTAATAACCTCGAGTTATCATAAAGGCGAGGGTTGTGCACATCCACTTCTTGAGTATATCTCACGAGCACTACCTATATGATCTTGGAGTTTATTTGAAATATAATTTTCAACTAGAGACAGTGGAGATAGTTATATGTCAAGAGAAGACTCACCATTAGAAGGAACATGATAGTAATCTTCTCGTTTTTCTTTGGGGTCTATTAGATCAACCAAGGATAATTCTCTGGACATATGATATCTATCATGACTTAGATTCATGGCCTCCTATGTACGAAGGTTTCCTTGAGCATTTCCCAAAGAATTTAATTTCTAAAACAGTTATTGATTGTACCTTTATGTAATGTATCAATGTGAGGTGTTGTCCATAGTTGGGACATGAGTCACAGTTGGTATTAAAACTCACAGTATACGTATTGTTGTATTTTGCACGACAATTGTAGTAATAAAGTTGTAGTTGTTTTCTGTACCATGTATTTGGCGACTCAGAATAGGTTGGATGAATTAGACCTATTTTGGGGGCGTCACATCATTAGTCTTCAATAATGTTAAACAGATAAAATATAATAGACATCAAGTTTAACTGCAGCGGAACAAGCAATCCATTAGAAGAGTCAAGTAGAGAATAAAATCTACTATCTTATATCATTTAAAAAGTTTTCATCAATTTTTCTCGCTGAGACTCAACTTAACAAATAAACCACATCATCGAGTCATCCCTGCACTATGGGCCAAGGATATTCATTAAATCATCCATGGTCATGACTATACCGAATAATTCCTGGTCATAATCATACCAAAAACTGTCCACCAATGTACTACAGGCTACTGAGGACTTTTACCACCTCATTTATAACATTACAGGTCATGATTATACCAAATGATCCCTGGTCATAATCATACAAAGTTCATCTATGCACGTAAATCAAAGATGACTTTTATCATAATATAAGCATGAGGATGACAATGACATAATAATTCAATAAAACAAGTTCAAGAATAAATTTTAAAGATTTATAAGTTAATTTATCCTGAACTCAATAATGTCCAAATTGTCAACATGATACTTCTTTGGGGAGTAAAAACTCAAGAATGTTCAGAAGAATATTTCCATATAAAAGATACTGGATGAGGCGCAAATATCAAGGATATTCCACTATTTTCGTCCGCCACGCGGTACTCCACTTAGACAGATCATTTCCATAATTTAATAAGGAATGAATACAAAGGTTCATTCACCATACATGTGATAATCGACATAGACAGGTTATTCCAACAGAATGATAAAGAATGGAATAACAGAAGAAATCACCATGCATGCGATATACTGCACAGACAAGTTATTCCAACAGAATAATAAAGAATAGAACTAGGTCATCCATAAACGCACTGACAGGATATTCCGACAGAATAATAAATGATGGAACCATGTCCGGCATAAACGCACAGACAGGATATTCCGACAGAATAATAAATGATGGAACCAGGTCCGGCGTAAACGCACAGACAGGATATTCCGAAAGAATAATAAAGAACGGAATAATAGAAGAATTTCACCATGTATGCGTTACTTCGCATAAATAGGTTATTCCAACATAATAATGAAGAATGGAATAACAGAAGAATTTTACCATGTATGCGGTACTTCGCATAAACAGGTTACTCCAACAGAATAATAAGGGATGAAATAACAATAGCTCTCTTCATGAATACGAAAAAAAATAATACCCCTTACCTAAGAAGAAACTGGATCTTTGGAATAAGTGACGTGGCGGCCTCTCTTCTTTCTCTCTATAGATTTTCTCTATAAACTTCTCTACATAATTTCTCTCTATAATAATTACTCTATAGCTTTAGTGAATTGGTGAGAAATGAAGGAAGAATGAGCTTCTATTTATAGAAAAATATAGTTTCGATAATTGCACGTTTTGGGGCTCGAAAAATTATGGTATAATACCTCTAACTTTTCTTTCATTTTTAATTTAGTCGTGCAAGTATTATCAAACTTGCACCACCTCCCCTAATAGTAAATAATGTAAATCAATAGTTCAATCATGTGAATCAATAGTTATAATAATGTGAAAATACGAATTACGGTATAGTACCTCCATCTATACCTCCATCTTTAATTTAATCATGCAAGTATTATCAATCTTGCACCAACTCCTCTAATAGTATAAGAATGTGATTCAATAGTATACATATGTGAACAAATAGTTATATAAGCATGTGAATTAGTAGCAATTAATTGCTTATTTATCCGATAAATTCCCCGATTTATCAATATAACCCCCAGACATCAATTATCATCGGAATAGATGTCGATTACCACTAACACTAATAATCTCAACACAATGGAACTATCAAATTCATCTTTAATCAACACGAACTTATTCATCATTAATATTATAACTCACAATATTTAACAACCAGGTCGTTCCCAGGAAAGAGGGGGCTTTTCAATAAGGATTTCTTCTTATTGGCGCGCAATTAGGTGACCAAACCTCTCCTTGGCAGAACTTATAGACATTGTAAATATTGCAATTTAATAATATGAATAACTTTGTCGTCTCAATTATTGATTTAATAATATATCATATAATGCAGATGATGTAAGACCCCAACTTATTATTAATGAAATTTAATTTTCTCTATTTATTATTTTGAAATAGTAAGGGTTGATGTGATTAATGTGGATAGTTAGGGGTAAAATACGCAAATATTTCAAAATAAGCGAGTGGTTATAAAATATTCATTGTTGTCGGGGAATATTCGTTTGGTCGTGGAATATTCGTCTTTGTCGGGGAATATTAAATGCAGCCAGTAGCGACCATGTAATGTGTGGGCCCCATAACTTGAAAGCGATTGGATGAAGAAAACGACAAATATAAGTTGGTTAAAAATAATTGGCGTAGTTATTCTGATTATCTTTGTTAAAATACTCGTTGGTTTAAAACACACGATAGCATTACGGTATTGCACCAATTATTGATTCTTACGTGAAGGCACTACTTTCGATAATGGTTACGATAATTACTTTATTCGATATTTTATTGAGTTAATAATTGTTGCGTTGATATTTTATATTCTTCTTTTTTGATAATTGTCATTACACGATATTTTTCATTATCGAAGCAATAATTCATATTATCCTGAATAATATTATTAGATAACATTATTGGCAATGTCTAGAAAGTTACGTCTAAGGAGAGGTTTGGTCACCTAATTCTGCTTAGTAAGAAGAAAAATTCTTATTGGAAAGCCCCTCTTCACAGGAACTACACGGTTGTCGATATTGTGATTACAGAATATTATTTGTAAATAATTAATTATTGATTCATATGATGAGGAAAATATTGATTTTATGTGGATATAGATGGTGAAAAATTTTAATGTGACAATTCTTTGAAAATTGAAATTTTATCTTTTACGATAAAATAATTCATTTAAATATATTATTATATTTTAATAATATAATAATGGTGATATTTTTACAACGAATGTGGGATATATGAGTATCTGAGGAGGAAGAGTATTTTTTGTTGCAATAAATGTTTAAAACATGTTAAACATGTCGGTGGACCCCATTTATTGAATCGAAATTTGATTATAGCTGTAAAATCGCTTGGTTTGTGGATTTCGGTCAATTTCTATTTGGAATTTGGAAAAACTTTCTTCTGCAAAGTTGTAGAGAATTGAATTTCCTATAAAAACTCATGAGATTCAAATTTTTCTGATGAAAGGACTATTTATTATGAATTATTGAAGTTCAAAGTTCAAAAATAATTAATTTTGGGAGTTTTAGTTAATTATTTTGAGAAAAACGTTTTTTGCAACTAAGTTGGCCTCACATGTGATTCAAATGGGCTGAGATCAGTTGTCTAAGGTGGGTTAAAGAAAATGTGGAAAATATATTAATATTATATTCAATTTTCTACTTTGGTGTTCTAGCATTTTTTACATAAATAGGGTCTTGGGTTAGAATTGAAAAACACACGAAACTAAAGTTTCTCTCTATTTCTCTCTCGATATATTGAGCGTATTCTTGTGAGTATACTTTGAGTATTGTTAGATTCTGCAAGTTCCTTGACAAAGACTATATACGGTATTCCAAATAGAAGTCTTAATCTTTCGAGGTAAGGGATGTTATTTTCTTCTCAAATGATATTATTTCTTGATATCATTATCTTTGAAATATTGGTTGGAACTTTTTATCAAATTTGGAACTTTTTCATGTCGGGTTACTATTCATGAGTTACTATTCACGAGTACTATTCATGAAGCGTGAAGATGTTTTTTTTGGGAAATTTCTATCTTTTGGTGTCTGAGATTCTTATTCACGATACTGAAGACTTTATTCACGATATCTGACCTTATTCACCTAAAAAATAAAATTTCTTCTTTTTGTCCAAAATATCTATTCGGATACTAGCTTTGATTGTATCCATGTTTTGATCATTCTTGAATTTTACACCACTATGATTATTTTTGAGGTATTTTTGAACATGGATAAAACAAAGTCTGAATCCTTAATCCTTAATCCTTGTCATTTTGTTTCAATTGGATTCGTTTTTTAAAAATATTTTTCATCATCCTCGGTCTTAAATGATGATATTATTGAATATCTTTGTCTGTAGTGCAAAAGATGAATGATTTCTGAAGAATATTTTTGGCTCAGTAGTGCAAAGATGAGCAGTGTTTAGATGAACATGACCAATGATGAATATCTTTGGCTGTGAGTGCAAAAGATGAATATTTGATTCCGGATATATATTGATTGATGTTACTGAGGGATAAAAGATGAGACGATGAACTTTTAAATTCATACATAGAAGATAGTAGTTTGCATTCTCTACTTAACTCTTCTAATGAATTATTATTTTCATTGCGAATATTGATTTAAAATTTGTTGTCTATTGTATTCTATTAGATTTTTCCTGTTTGAAGACTAATGATAATTTGTTGTATATTATCTTAGTCATAATATTCTTTTCTACCGGGCTAGATTGAGCTCACCCTTTTCCTTTTGTTCCATTTTTCTTCTCGGGGCGAGAATATAAGCGAGTGCAGTCGGGTATGGAATGAAGGTTACTAGAGAGAGTTGTTTAGTAGTCCTCACCATTTTGTAAAATAATGTATCAATAAATGTGATGAGGATTTATTTGAGTATAGATATTATTGCAGAAGATAATATTTGTATTCAAACTCACAGTTTCTTGTTGTAATAATAAAGTTGTAGTTATTTACGTACTATGTATTGACAACTCGGAATGGGTGATGTATATGCTATTTTGGGGGCGTCAAGGGATAATCTTTATTATGATAATAATCGAATCAATAATATGAGAGATATGATGCAACAATTCTTTGTAGCAATAATTGAGTATAATCGGTGACTTCTCACGTAAGTATCAATAACCAATACCGTCTTTACTACTATGCAACCATGCGTATTCTTCGTACTTTTACTACTAACGGTAGTTCAACAGGTTTTAACGATAACACTTTCGTAGTTATTTTTATAACAAGATAATTACGTCATTTTTCTTTTCTACGATAATACTTCGTTGTGGGGGTCCACTTAATGATTGTCTTAGTCGTCATGAATATTCCCTGTTAAAACGAATATTCCCTACTAATCGAATATTATATAACCACTTGCTTACTTTGCAAAATTTGTAAATATTACCCACAACTATAACATTATATCATATCCACACCATAATATTCAAAAATATATTTCGAGAGAAATTAATCTTTATTCATAAAAGTTGGGGTCTTACAATATATATATGTTATTAGTTAAAATTATATCTTTAATTTTAGAATGACTTAAAAAAGAGTGATATATATATATATATATATATATAAATGATCCAAAAAGTTGTCATGAATCAAAATTGGACGAATACCATCTTCACGGTACAATTTAAAAAGAAATGGGCAAGATTAAAAATACATATATGGACAAATTTTTTGTTAGTAACATACGAATTCGGTCCAATTTACCCGTGCCAACGTAAATTTTAAATGGTCCACTACCGTTAATAATAGAGGACAATGTTTTAAATAGTAGTCATTGCAAATATATGAGTTAATTATACTTTTATTAAATGAAGTACCATTAAATTTATTATTTGGCCTTCAAAAAATTTGAGTTTACAAATTTGCTACATCAAGTGTTTAATTTGATATAATTTAGCCTCTAATTTTTGAATTTAGCCAAAATTGGTAAAATACCCGAATTCACTTAAAAATTCAATCAATTTTGTGTATTTATCTGGAGGTTAATGACCGTATAAAAATATACGGACTTAATTTTAAAAAGGGCTATTTACAGTTCCTTTATATCAAGTACCACCATATTCATAATTCGGCCCCCAAAGAAAAAATTTATAAAAAATATAAATATAATAATTTTTAGCCCTTTAAAAAAAGTAACTAATACCGTAAAAATATAGTATAAAATTATAAAAAATTATAAAAATTATAATTACAATTTGTAAAATTTAAGTTGTGATATAATTTATAAAATTTAAGACATAAAATTTATAACTTATGATATAATTTATAATTTGCAAGATTTAAGTTGTAAAATTTATACATACAATTTGTTAAATTATAGATACAATTTTAAAATTAATTTTTTATTATAAATACAATATATGTACTAACTACTGTTTGTTCGAAGAATAAAATAGAAAACGGACGGAAAAAAGTGTTGTTAAATAAACTAATTAACTACTATTTTAATGAAAAATCTTTTAACAAAATAAAAACAACTCACTTTCTAAATCCAAAATACATTACCTATGTCGTCTTATGTACCTTCTGATCTCTTTGCAACTCACTTTTTACACCATCTCCTATCCCCTTTTCCTCCTTCAATGGCGACAATCAACCATTTTTCGTCAAAAAAGTCTTTAAATTAACATAAAATTTTAGGTTATTTTATGCTTAAGTCGATCATAGCTACTGGATAGAATTCAAGGCGCTAAAATTTCAAAATTTGAAGGAACAAAACAATTTATATTAAGGATTATGGAGGAGGGGAGAGTGGAGAGAGCAAATGAGTCATTTTTTTCCTTTTTTCTTTTTCAATTTTTTTCTCCTTCTTTTGTATGCTCTTCCAATATAAAAAAAGTATTATTTAATTAATTAAATTTTGGGCACTTTTGTCAATTATTTAAAAGTTTAATGTTATTCGTGTTAAAAATATAATTTGTATGTTTAAAAGTTTATTATATTTTTTGGTAATTATTATTTTTAAAATTTTAAAATAAAAAAATTTATATTTGGTAATCTTTGTAATAATATTTTATTTTAATAATGTAACATATAATAATTATTTATAAGGATTTATCAGATTTAATACGTCAAAATAAGTATTTATACAAATTTTATACGAATTAGGTACTTGGTGTAGTAAATTATGAATTTGGTGGTATTTGATGCAACATAAGTGTTATTAACCTACATTTTATACAGTTAAACCGTATACAATTCTTCTCTTGTCGGAAAATTAGGTATTCCTGCCAATTTTGGTCGAATTCTGAAATTGGGGGCTAAATTGTATCAAATTAGACACTTAATATAGTAAAATTTAAACTCAAATTCTTTGAGGACCTAATCATAAATATGATGATACTTCATGTAATAAACTGTATTTAGCCCCAAATATATTTTATGAAGTAAGAATGGGTTGAATGTTTATATACCACACTTGGCAATGCATATATATATATATATATATATATATATATAGAGAGAGAGAGAGAGAGAGAGAGAGAGAGAGAGAGAGAGGATCAGTCATCTACTTATCTTCTTTCATTTCGTCTTTCACCCCCTTTAGCGACGAAACCGTCGATTTGGACATCTGACCGTCATCTATACTTTTAGCGATGGACAACATATAAGCGTCGTTAAAAGTATGAGACGACGGATTAATATAATTCAACGATCTTCTATTCCGTCGCTAAAGGGGGTGAGCACGTGAGTAATGAATAATAGATGATTGATCCTAATCGATATATATATATATATACTTCCTCGTCTCATGATAAAAGTCCTGATTAACTTTTTGCGCATTTTAAGAAAGAGGATAAAATGAGAAAATTGTCCATATTTAAATTATCATTTAATTACATAGTTTTTTGCACATTACTAGTGATGCTCCATAAATATGTATAGAGAATATATAGAAATATAATAATTAATAATAAGGGTATTATAGGTAAATTATTGTAAAAAATAGACTATTTAAGGTAAGTAGATATTTAACTTAGGACTACCTAAAATAATAATAAAAACTTTTATTCCTGTTCGGACTCCCGGAAAGACTTAAAATACATATAACAAAACATGTCTGTACAGACTGTACAGACATGTTTTGTTATATGTATTCAAATCACACCCAAAACACTGTATTATGTAAAAAATCCAGTTCCATAAAAAAAATAAAAAAATTTAGTTCTAAAAAAAAAGTAAAATAAAAAAAAAAGTCCGTTTTTTGGTAAAGTCCAGAATCCTTGATTGGATCTGACTATATATATATATATATATATATATATATATATATATATATAAGAGGCTCACACGTCAAACATAGAAATAGACGTAGTAGTACAATAACAAAGAAACAAGGTGTAAGGAACTCTTTCGCAAGCTGATGATTCTCTCTCTCTTCTCTTCTATAAGATTTCGGTCATTGGAATCCAACAATTAAAGTTGACAAACAAACAATACTTCTACTATCTAGCTCACTCACATTTCTGGTTAAAAGGGGAGAAATCCACATGACAAGGCATCTTTTCCTTCTCTCCTCAGAAAGCTACAAAAATTTAAAAAGCTAGACAGATACAATATTTAATAATACTGAAAACAACCCAAAACCAATTCATGGACGGATGAGTTCTTTCATGAGTATTCTCTTCACTTTGTAATTTTATCCTTGATTTTTATTAGGTGCATGCTTCCACCTCTTTTCCAACCTCTTTGGTTTTGAGTACGTTTGTAGGGATACAAATTCCCACGTCAGATAATTTAATTTAAGCCTTAAAACTAACTAAATATATTATCGTGGAAGTCTAATTCAATTATATGAATTGGTCTTGAGTTGAATGTTTCATCAAGTTTCAATTACAAACTTCAAATCGTTCACTTGCATATCTGCCTCTTGTTTGGGTACTTTATTATTATTATTATTATACAACAAATACGGATACAAAGCTGCAAATAGCTAGGTGATGAGGTTAAATATCATCAACCCACCATGTGTAACAAAAGAAAAAGTCACAATTAGTTATGGCATGTTGAGAATCGGATTCATTTAAAACCCTAATAAGATTGTATTACCTTTTATTATTTGTTTCAAGTTTCATGCATATATTATAAAAGTGCTGGGGCCCATTAATGGGGATATATATAATAAATAGACTTCCAAATATGTTCTACCATGCATCTCTTTGTCAATAGTGATGGATCGAGGATGCACACCCAAGTGTATGGAGGAGGAATGCACAAAGGTTGAAAATATATATGTAGGCTAGCTACTATATAATTACGTACGTAAAAGTGGCAAATTATGGCGAATTCAATTGAAGACAGGGTCTAATTAATCTTACGCGCGGGTATATCTACTTATCTTTGATCAATATGGAACGGGGGAGGTAGACTAAACTGATGCAACATCTAGTGGGATAGCTATAATAATTAAGAAACAATAGAAAAAGACTAAAAGAGCTATCTGATGTAATTAAGGAATTTGGAAATTTATAGGAAAGAAGAAACGTAAGGAAAAAATAAATAAATCCGAAAATACTCGATCAACTAGCTATTTGAAATTTTTTCATCTTTTGCAACATATTATAATTTTAATATATTTCAGTTTTTTAGAATATTTGATATAAAAAAACTAATTATTCTCAACAAACAACAAGAGTAATATATGTCGATTCCACGTTGAGTCAGAAAAATGTGGATTGAATTGAATTGTAAATAAGGTCTTAACTCTATTGAAAAGAGTAGTTTTGTTTCTCATTTTTTATTTTTTTGATTTCTTCATCTTTTTCGTCCATATATATATAACCGAACTCTAAAAAAGTAGAAATTAAGATGACCTCCCTTTTCTCTTTTCTACTCATCATATTAATTATAAATTTTTCCATACAGCTAGCACATAGGCATATATTGTCTCTTGTGAGCAGGCTTAAGAGATTTTTAAATTGAGAATTACTTAAAGTAAAAGTACGTTTGATGGACCATTCTTTAAATTACGAGAGACTCTTGGTAATGGAGAGCGATCTAGAGAGAGTAAAGTAGTAGTATTTCATACTATTAATTAAGTACTAGTACTTCTCTATAGTATAGTGAGATGATGGGAAAGATTTTGAAAGTCGTGACCTACATTTTAGTTACACGCATGCATTTGTGGAGAAACCTCATATAAAAAGAAAGAAAGACTCATTAAGATATGAACATATAAATTAAGCTAATTAGTTGCAATATGAAGTTATAGGAATATATGGAGCTGACCAGGAATATAAATAAATACTTAAGGAGTGTTTTAATGTAGCATTATGTACATTTATATTTTTGGGTCGACTTAATTGGAAGATATATGTGACGCCCCCAAAATAGATATACATCACTTATTCTGAGTTGTCGATACGTAGATGCGTAAACAATTACAACTTTATTATTACAATCAGTAAAGCATGAGTTTGAATACAAATATTATCTTCTAGACAATATCTATATTTCAAATAAATCCCATCACATTTATTGATACATTATTTTACAAAATGGTGAGGACTACTAAACAATTCTTTCTAAAACCTTCATTCCATACCCCACACTCAGATCTTCGCTATATTTCTCGCCTCACGAGAAGAAAAATGGAACAAAAGGAAAAGGGTGAGCTCAACTAGCCCGGTAAAGAATATTATGACTAAGATAATATACAACAAATTACCATTAGTCTTCAACAGGGGAAAAATCTAATAGAATACAATAGACAACAAATTTTAAATCAATATTAGCAATGAAATAATAATTCATTAGAAGAGTTAAGTAGAGAATGCAAACTACTATCTTCTATGTATGAATTTAAAAGTTCATCGCTCTATCTTTTATCCCTCAGAACATCAATCAATATACATCCGGAATCAAATATTCATCTTTGCACTACAAAGCCAAAAGATATTCATCGATTAATCATGTTCATCTAAACACTGCTCATCTTTGCACTACTGGCCAAAGATATTCTTCAAAATCATCATCATCTTTTGCACTACAGCCAAAGATATTCAATAATATCATCATTTAAGATGAGGATGATGAAAAATATTTTTAAAGAAACGAATCCAATTGAAACAAAATGACAAGGATTAAGGATTAAGGATTCGTGCTTTGTTTTATTCATGTTCAAAAATACCTCAAAAATAATCATAGTGGTGTAAAATTCAAGAATGATCAAAACATGGATCTGATCAAAGCTAGTATCCGAATAGATATTTTGGACAAAAAGAAGAAATTTTATTTTTAAATTGAATAGTCAATATCGTGAATAGTCTTGAGTATCGTGAATAAGTAACTTTCTACACCAAAAAGATAGAAATTTCCAAAAAAACATCTTCACGCTTCATGAATAGTACTCGTGAATAGTAACTCGTGAATAAGAACTCATGAATAAGAACTCGTGAATAAGTAACTCATGAATAAGAACTCATGAATAAGTAACTCCATAAAAAAAGTTCCAAATTTGATAAAAAGTTTCAACCAATATTTCAAAGATAATGATATTAAAGAAATAATATCATTTGAGAAGAAAATAACATCCCTTACCTCGAAAGATTAGTACTTAAATTTGGAATCTGGGATATAGTCTTTGAAGGAACTTTTGACCGCTAACAATACTCAAAGTATACTCAAAATACTCACAAGAATACGCTCGATAATATAGAGAGAAAACTTCAATTTACGGTGTGATTTTCAATTCTAACCTAAGCACCCTATTTATATAGAAATTGCTTAGAACACCAAAAACAGAAAATTTAATAAATTAATAATATAATTATATAAATTTCCTCGCATGCCTAGAATCTGATTTCAGCCATCAAACACATGCCACATTCTAGAAAAAGTAAGAAAAACGTTTTTCTAATTTTAAATATTTTAAACTTCCAAAATCAATTATTTGAAGCTTGAACTTCAATAATTCATAATAAATAGCCCTTTCATCAGAAAAATTCGAATCTCGCGAGTTTTTATAGGAAATTCAATTCTCTACAACTTTGCAGAAGAAAGTTTTTCCAAATTCCAAATAGAAATTGACCGAAATCCATAAACGGGCGATTTTACAGGCTATAATCAAATTTCAGTCAATAAATGGGGTCCACCGACATGTTTAACATGTTTTAAACATTTATTGCAACAAAAATACTCTTCCTCCTCGTATACTCATATATCCCACATTCGTTGTAAAAATATCACCATTATTATATTATTAAAATATAATAATATATTTAAATGAATTATTTTATCAGAAAAAGATAAAATTTCAATTTTCAACAATTGTCACATTAAAAATTTTCTTCATCTATATCCACATAAAATCAATATTTTCCTCATCATATGAATCAATAATTAATTATTCACAAATAATATTACAGAATCACAATATTGACAACCAGGCAGTTCCCAGGAAAGAGGGGGCTTTCAAATAAGAATTTCTCCTTACTGGCGCGCAATTAGGTGACCAAACCTCTCCTTAGACAGAACTTTCTAGACATTGCCAATAATGTTATCTAATAATATTATTCAGATAATATGAATTATTGCTTCGATAATGAAAAATATTGTGTAATGACAATTATTGAAAACAACAACAATATAAAATATCAACGCAAAGAATTATTAAATCAATAAAATCTTCGAACAATAATTACCGTAACCATTATTGAGTAGTGCCTTCTTACGTAAGAATCAATAATTGGTGCAATACTGGTAATATTCTTGTGTTTTAACCATAATTTATATTTTAACGATGATTAACGGTAATAACTACTGTTGTTATTTTTTAAACAACTTATATTTGTCGTTTTCTTCATCCAATCGCTTTCACATGGGGCCCACACATGGGCTGCGCAGTCATTGAATATTCCCGACAATGCGATTTAATATTCCACGACCAAAACTAATATTCCCCGACAACAATGAATATTTTATAACCACTTGCTTATTTTTTCAAGTATTTATGTATTTTACCCATTAACTATCCATATTAATCAAATCAACCCTTACTATTTCAAAATAATAAATAGAAAATTAAATTTCATTAATAATAAGTTGGGGTCTTACAACCTCCCTCCTTATGAAATTTCGTCCTCGAAATTGGCGTGCGTACACAGTTTTGAAAGGTGAGGATACCTCGCTTTCATTTCCGTTTCCAATTCCTGTGTCATTTTCTCTATAGCATGATTCCTCCACAAAACTTTAACTTGTGGTATGACCTTTCTTGCGTGTAGGACATGCTCCTTCCTATTTAAAATCTTGACAGTACCTCCTCATACGTTAAGTCTTGGCTATCTCGTCCGGTTCTAACTCAATAACGTGGTTTGGGTCTTTCACATATTTACTGAAATGCGGATATATGAAACACATTATGAACACGAGACATACTCGGAGGTAACGCGAGTCTATAGGCTACATTTCCTACTCGGTCGAAGAATTTGAAATGGACCAATAAATCGTGGATTGAGCTTTCCTCTCTTCCCAAATCTTGTAACTCCCTTCCATGGAGCAACTCATGACAATACATGATCGCTCACACTAAATTCCACGTCCTTTCGATGAAGATCCGCATAACTCTTTTGTCGATCTTGTGCTTGTTTGTATCGTTGTCGAATCATTTGGATCTTTTCCGTAGTCATACGTACTAACTTTCGGGTCCTAACAATGTTGCTTCACCCACCTCGTCCCAACATATTTGGAGAAAGCGACACTTTCGTCCATATAATGCTTCAAATGGAGCCACACCTATACTTGCACGATAATCTGTTGTTGTAGGAGAATTCTACCAATGGTAAATACTTATCCCAACCGCCTCTTGAAGTCAGGACACGAGTCTTAATAAATCTTCAAGAGTTTGAATAGTCCTTTCGATTGTCCGTCTGCTTTGAGGATGGTATGCGAATCAATCGTAAATCCGTGCCCATAGCTTTTTGCAAGCTAACCCAAAATCTTGAAGTGAATCTTGGGTCACGATCCGAAACTATGGATACAGGGCATGCCATGCAACCTCACAATCTCATTCACGTCACATACTAGCAAGACGTTCAAGTGAATAAGTCTCCGTGTCGGCAAGAAATGAAGCGGACTTGGTTAATCTATCAACAATAACCCAAATAGCATTGATGCCTGAGAAACCGTAGGAAGACCCGTAACGAAAATCCATGGTAATGTGTTCCCACTTCCATTTTGGAATCTCAAGTGGTTCTGCAACGGACCCTTAGGTACTAGATGCTCCGCCTTTACACGTTGACAAGTTAAACACATTGAGATAAACTTTGCAATCTCTCTCTTCATATTGTTCCACCAAAATGTATGTCAAGATCACGATACATTTTAGTACTTCTAGGATGGATTGCAAATGGTGTATTGTGTGCCTCCATCATAATCTTGTACTTCAAATCGAGTCGTTAGGAACACAAAGTCTAGAGTGGACTCAAGTATTCCTTCTTCATCAATTCTCGCCTTAGGAATAGCTCCTTCTTGTACTTTCTTCTTCATACGCGCCATTTCCGGCCGGTGGCTTGAGCAACCTTAACTTTTTCTATTAAAGTTGGCTCTGTCGCGATACTTGACATCATCGCACTCGTTCCTCGCATATGATCTTCTACTCAACGCGCCGTCCTTACCACGTTCGCTTTTCGGGGATGGTATTGAATAGTGTGGTCGTAGTCTTTCAATAGCTCGAGCCAACGTCATTGCCGCATGTTGAGTTCTTTTTTTGAGTGAAGAAATATTTAAGGCTTTTATGGTGCGAATATATCTCCACTTTCTCCCCATATAGATAGTGCCTCCATATCTTTAAGCGAAAAAACAATGCATGACTCTAGATCATGAGTAGGATAATTCCTCTCATACTCTTTAAGTTGTCGCGAGGCATAGGCTATGACTTTCCCACGTTGCATGAGAACACATCCTAACCCTTTGCACAAGCATCATTTGTAGATAACAAATCCATCCGAACCGGATGGTATTGTTAGAACAGTCTGCCAAATAAGTCTCCTCTTAAGCTCTTGGAAACTCTTCTCGCATTCTTCGCTCCAAACGAATTTTGTATCCTTCCGAGTTAGTGAGTTAATGGAGTAGCGATTCGAGAAAACCCTTCCACGAATCTCCGATAATAACCAATTAATCCCAAAAACTACGTACTTGATCACCGACTTGGTTGCTCCCTAACTTTGTATTGCTTCAATCTTGGCCGGATCAACAGATACTCCATGTTTCGACACCACGTGCCCAAGGAATGCTACTTCCTCGCAAGCGAACTCGCATTTCTTTAATTTGGCATATAGTTTGTTTTCACGAAGCCTTTGAGTACCAAATTTTAAATGGTGCTCATGATCTTCACGACTTTTGAAATATATAAGGATGTCATCAATAAAGACAACAACAAACCGATCCAAATATTCCTTGAATACTTGGTTCATCATATCCATGAAAGCCATAGAGCATTAGTCGATCCAAAAGACATGACTAAGAATTCATAATGCCCATGTCGAGTTCTAAAAGCGGTCTTTGGAATATCCTCGGTTCTAATCTTCACCGATGATATCCAAAACGAAGATCGATTTTGAAAAGAATTGTGCCCCTTGCAACCGTCAAACTAGTCATCAATACGAGGTAGAGGATACGTATTCTTGAAGGTGACATGGTTCAATTCCCGATAGTCGATACAAAAGTCGCATACTCCGTCTTTTCTTCTTTACAAATAAAACAGGGCACCCCAAGGAGATGTACTAGGATGAATGAAACCGATGTCCAACAATTCACGTAGTTGGACCTTTAACTCCTGAAGTTCAATAGGAGCCATTCGATATGGGGTTTTAGAAATGGGCTTTGTACGGTTCAAGATCAATAAAGAATTCAACTTCACGTTACGGGGTAGGCCAGGAAGTTCTTGAAATCGTCGGAAAGTCGATAACAACAGGAATATTATTCAAATTTGACGTGTCTTTATTCAAATCCATAACATGGGCTAAGAAAGCTTGACATCCGTTTTTCAATAAACGAATAACTTTATGATTAGATATGATGGTGATTGATTTTAATGGTTTAGTTGCTTGAATTACATAAACAGGTTGGTTAGGAATATGAAAACTAATAACCTTACGAAAGCAATCAATTTTGGCATGATGAGTAGTTAACCAATCAATCCTAAAAATCACATCAAAAGCAAGTATCTTTAAAGAGATAAGGTCAATGGTAAGGTGATGGTGCCAACTTGAATCAAACAAGATTTATAAGCGATGGATGTGATGAAAGTTTCTCCTAACGAAGTTTCCACAGATAGGTCAAAGTCTAATTTCTCCTGAGTCAGTTTAAAACGTTGAGCACATGCGGAGAGAGATAAATGAATGGGTAAAGCACCCAGATCAAGTAAGGTATAAACTTAAAGAATTTATAAATAGCTTACCCGTGATCACCTCGTTTGGGTTCCTCGCATTATGACCATCCACAACAAACGCTCTTCCGGAATCATTGACTTTGACTTTTCACGGGACGATCTTTTGAGTCACCGCCCATTGAACTAGGTTTCGCTGCATCGTATAATCTCGGCGATATATGTCCTTCCTTTCCACAATTATAGCATACCTTGAACTGCTTGTGGGCGGTTTGAATGATATGTCCCTCTTTCCGCATTTATAGCATATGGCCCGGTGGTCGTTCTCCTCCCTTAGAACCGATTCTTTACTAAGACCGTTGCTCGTCTTCATACGTCGTTATTAAATCTCCTCTTTTTAAAATCTCCTCTCGACTCGCTTCTTCTATTTTCATGGCCATGATTACCACCGAGTGGTAACCATTTTTGTCCGTCTGTTTCTTTCTCCGTGATTATCATTATTACATTGACCGCTATCTACGATACGATCCACAGTTATGGTGCCTCGGTTGGCCAGTACTCGTTATCTCGCTCTAATAATTGAGCCACGTTTCTGACAACATCCGAATAGAGAAAATTTATGAGAAATGAGATATTGTCGTATCTTAGGGTTTCAAACCTCTCAAAAACATCCGCGTCATCGTTCCTCATTCTCCACCAAATGAGGTGCTGAACTGGATAACTCTGCAAACTTTGCCTCGTCTTTGAGACACCGCCATGTTGTTTTTGTTCTAATCGATGAACTCCACTTCCTTCATATATGATTTAACACTTTCGGAAAGTATTTGTCATTAAATAATTTTTGAAATGTCTCCCAAGACATCTTTGAGTCTAATGGATGGATACGCTTCACGCACTCCCACCGATGATCACTTCTCCTCGCCACGGAACATAAAGGTGGCGAATGGAACCTTCGTTCTTCGTGCATCCCAAGACATCGAATATCTTGGTAATTTGCTTGACCCATGTTTCCTCCATGATCGGATCGCTTTCCCTTAAATTACGTGGTCCCAACTCTTTGAGCCTGCTTGTTTTGTGACAACCCGTGAATTGCTATCATTTCCTCCTCATTTTTGAACACGAGTCTCCTCTCGTGCGATTTTGCATGAATCGCAAAAAGCTTCTAAACATCCCTCGTTCATCATCTCGCTTTCGGTGGTGTTGTTCACGGGAGAACATTGCCCGACTGTTACACGCTCTCTCCTCGTTGGTGAGTCTGAGGCGTCTCCACGGTCTCATTTCCATTGTTAATATTCTCGGTCGACATTCTCAAATATCATCATAAACAAGGGTTAATTAAGGAAATCAATATATCACATAATATCCTTATATATCTTGACCAACTAAAAAATAAGCTTAGGTAGGACACACTAGCGAAGGATTTACTCGTCTCTCCTCCTAGTTCTATTCCCCGATCTCCACCGGAGATCATATCCTAAGCTCGATACCAACCGTGGCGCCCCCAAAATAGGTATACATCACTTATTCTCGAGTTGTCAATACATGATGCGAAACAACTACAACTTTATTATTACAACCAGAAACTGTGAGTTTGAATACAAATATTATCTTCTGATAATATCTATACTCAAATAAATTCTCATCACATTTATTGATACATTATTTTACAAAAATGGTGAGGACTACTAAACAATTCTTTCTAAAACCTTCATTCCATACCCCACTGCATTTCTTTTATATTCTCGCCTCCCGAGAAGAAAAATGGAACAAAAGGAAAAGGGTGAGCTCAACTAGCCCAATAAAGAATATTATGACTAAGATAATATACAACAAATTACCATTAGTCTTCAACGGGGAAAAATCTAATAGAATACAATAGACAACAAATTTTAAATCAATATTCGCAATGAAATAATAATTCATTAGAAGAGTTAAGTAGAGAATGCAAAAACTACTATCTTCTATGTATGAATTTAAAAGTTCATCGTCTATCTTTTATCCTGTAACATCAATCAATATACATCCGGAATCAAATATTCATCTTTTGCACTACCACAGCCAAAGATATTCATCATTAATCATGTTCATCTAAACACTGCTCATCTTTGCACTACTGACCAAAGATATTCTTGAGAAATCATTCATCTTTGCACTACAAAGCAAAGATATTCAATAATATCATCATTTAAGGCGAGGATGATGAAAAATATTTTAAAGAAAGCGAATCCAGTGAAACAAAATGACAAGGATTAAGGATTAAGGATTCGTACTTTGTTTTATCCATGTTCAAAATACCTCAAAAATAATCATAGTGGTGTAAAATTCAAGAATGATCAAAACATGGATACAATCAAAGCTAGTATCCGAATAGATATTTTGACAAAAAGAAGAAATTTTATTTTTTTGAATAGTCGTCAGATATCGTGAATAGTAACTCAGACACCAAAAGATAGAAATTTCCAAAAAAACATCTTCACGCTTCATGAATAGTACTTGTGAATAGTAACTCGTGAATAAGAACTTTCATGAATAAGAACTTGAATGAATAGTAACTCATGAATAATAACTCATGAATAAGAACCCCGACATGAAAAAGTTCCAAATTTGATAAAAGTTTCAACTAATATTTCAAAGATAATGATATTGAAGAAATAATATCATTTGAGAAGAAAATAACATCCCTTACCTCGAAAGATTAAGACTTAAAATTTGGAATCTGGGATATAGTCTTTGAAAGGAACTTGACCGCCGTCAACAATACTCAAAGTATACTCAAAATACTCACAAGAATACTCCGATAATATAGAGAGAAAACTTCATTTACGGTGTGATTTTCAATTCTAACCTAAGACCCTATTTATAGGAAATTGCTTAGAACACCAAAATGAAAAATTTAATAAATTAATAATATAATTATATAAATTTCCTACGCATGCCTAGAATCTGATTTCAGCCATCAAACACATGCCACATTCTAGAAAAAGTAAGAAAAACGTTTTTCTAATTTTAAATATTTTAAACTTCCAAAAATCAATTATTTGAACTTGAACTTCAATAATTCATAATAAATAGCCCTTTCATCGAGAAAATTCGAATCTCATGAGTTTTATAGGAAATTCAATTCTCTACAACTTTACAAGAAAGTTTTTCCAAATTCCAAATAAAAATTGACCAAATCCACAAACGGGCGATTTTACAAAGCTATAATCAAATTTCGATCGATAAATGGGGTCCACTGACATGTTTAACATGTTTTAAACATGTATTGCAACAAAAATACTCTTCCTCCTCAGATACTCATATATCCCACATTCGTTGTAAAAATATCACCATTATTATATTATTAAAATATAATAATATATTTAAATGAATTATTTTATCGAGAAAAAGATAAAATTTCAATTTTCAACAATTGTCACATTAAAAATTTTCTCCATCTATATCCACATAAAATCAATATTTTCCTCATCATATGAATCAATAATTAATTATTCACAAATAAAATTACGTAATTCTGATATTGACAACGAGGCGGTTCCTGGAAAGAAGGCTTTCAAATAAAATTTCTCCTTCTTGGCAAGCAATTAGGTGACCAAACCTCTCCTGAGGCAGAACTTTCTAGACATTGCCAATAATGTTATCTAATAATATTATTCAGATAATATGAATTATTGCTTCGATAATGAAAAATCTTGTGTAATGATAATTATTGAAACAACAATAATATAAAATATCAACGCAAATGATTATTAAATCAATAAAATCTTGCAAAGAATTAATTCACGTAACCATTATTGAGTAGTGCGCTCTTACGTAAGAATCAATAATTTGTGCATCTACCGTCTTCTTGTGTTTTAACCACCGAGTATTTTAACGATATACTTGATAACAACTACTGTTATTATTTTTAAACAACTTATATTTGTCATTTCTTCATCCAATCGCTTTTCACATGGGGCCCACATTACATATGTCTTGTCGTCGTTAAATATTCCCTGATGCAGATATATTCCACGACCAAACGAATATTTCCCGACAACAATGAATATTTTATAACCACTTGCTTATTTTGAAGTATTTGCGTATTTTACCCTTAACTATCCACATTAATCAAATCAACCCTTACTATTTCAAAATAATAAATAGAGAAAATTAAATTTCATTAATAATAAGTTGAGATCTTACGATATATTAGTATGAAGTCATAACTACAGTCCGCCAAACTAATTAAATTGTGGGCTGTAAGAATATATGACAGTTTAATTAAAGTTTGAAGGGTGAAAGATATGTTGTAAAATTATTGTTATTTTTACAACTGCAATTATATACTCCGTGTGAACAAAGTCCACTCTTAATATATATATATATAGATTATATGTATATATATAGTTGTGTAGTATACAGTTGTGCTATGACGACAATTTTTTGAACTAAAATAACAGTTAAACCGTCGCTATATATCAAAATATTTATAACCGTCGTCATAGAGGACTACCTTCGTCGTAGAGGATTGTGTATTACAATACATTTTTCTATATATATATATATATATATATTACAACTCCCCCACGCCCACCTCCTTCCTTCTCTTTAAGTAAATGGTGCGGTGTCAGTCTTTCTTTCCTTTCCTTTTCCTCCACGTTCCCTTGTTATATTTTGCCTCCTTAGCTTCCACCGTCTCACCACTCTATTTCTGTCTCTCGGGTGAAAATTACTCATCAACCAAGAAAACCAGGCATGACGACTCATCATGAGACAGATCGATCGATAACAATATATATATATATATATATATATATATACTTTCTCCACAATTTTAATTAATAAGAAATTCTTGGTCTTCATCTTCAAATGGTATCGATATTTATTAAGTAGGGTTCTTATGTTTCATCTTTCTTATACGTCCAAAAGCCATTACAATATTCCATACATCCATCTTTTCTCATATCATAATTAATCTCTCTCCCTCTCCTCTCCCTCTCCAAGAATAATAATTAGTACAGGCAACTCATGAAATACATGCATTTACAGCTTCACTCAATTGACTTTGAACATATATATATACATATACATGTCTGTATATATACATATGCATGCACGATAAATGAAATGTGTTTAATCTAATTACGTACGTACCAACATTAATCTTCACTCCTATTAGACTAATTGGACGATAAAGAATCCATGGAAGGCAAATTTTGAGAGAATTACATATATATTAATTAGCTAGCATATTAATACTCCTATGATTTGTGTTCAGTCATATAGATATAATTGTACTAGATCTATATTGTATCGGTCCAATATATATTGTACCCTGTGAAATTAACCTAGCTAGCTAATATATTGTCATGTTTTGTATACATGGAGGACCCGTGCCCTTCGTCTATTTGCATAGCATGGCATATCTATATAGGTATAGGTATAGTATTATATGGGACATTCATTAGATATATATAGCACATGATTTACACAACTAGGTATCGTTGCAAATTTTAGTACACATGGCATGGCTAGTCTCGTCCATATATTCTTGCGCCTCTTCGATCTCTTTGTGGTCAGAAAGACTTTTATATATATATATATATATATATATATATATATATATATATATAGTCATTAATATTAGGGTTTTAATTTAAAAATTCTTAAAATATTAATTCTCATGTAAAATGAGACTTATAAAAGATAAACCGCAATAATAGGCTGTGTTGTCTTATATTTATATATAAGAATGATTACATTGATATTGTTACATGCAGTCGATAAGTACAAAATACAAAAGGATAAGAATACAAGATAAATGTTAGTAGCAGATTATATGTAATATATGGCCTAATAATAAAAGATAATTTGATAACCCACAACAAAAGTTTTAGGCCATAGATAATCTGAACATCTAAGTGCAGAGTGCTACATTAAAATAAATAATTGGTAGTTCAATTTTTTCCCAGTGACGGTGATTATTAATATGTAATTATCATTCAACCTCGATATAAAGCCGGCCATTGGCCAACCCACCAAATTAAGAAACATGGACCAATGTGGCGTCCATGAGGACCATGACAATAGTATATGGATTGTTTGTATTTTGTAGATTAATTATTTTGATAATTCATCAAAAGGACAAGAAACACAGACCTTTTCCCGGTTGTTGTAACGTCGATTTTCATGAAATATTGTGATCACAATGAAATTAATCTTGTTGTTGGACTTACCAACAAGTTCGTGCATCTGGATTCTGGCGTTTGCTGGCCTACTTATTATGCCAATTATTTGAGTTTATGTCGATTTCTTCAGTTTCAAAATTCCTCTACAATTTACCATAATTTATTATTTGTTTCCTTCAACTTATCATCATCTAATTACACCTTTTTTTTGTCTTATTCATTAACTAATACTATCTCCTTTCCAAATTATATATAATAGCAATTTTGTGTAATAATTAATATGTTTTATGATATTAAAATATTAGGACTAAATTAAATTAATTTGTAACAAGAAAAAGATTACTTGTGTTTAGGTTTGTCAACATACATTAATTAAGACTAGAATAGTTAGGCTTACTGGCTTAGCCTTCTTGGGGAAGAAATCAACAACTTTGGTTGGCCCAAAACTTCAAGTCCGTTTTGATCAGCTCTCTATATAAAGATTATATAAAACAACTGTGGCTAAAAGTTTATTTAGATGTTACTATAAACGGATCAACCTGAAACATAACTGAAGATATATATAAGAAGTTCTTTTATTTGCCACATAACAAAAAAAAAAAAAAAAAAAAAGGTGGAGATAAAATTAAGAAAAAGATTTTCATTTCTTGAATTTCAAGTCAGATTATCCCAAAGGATTTGGCTTGCTTGCCTGCCTGTATTTTCTCTTTCTCTCTCTAATATATATGTGTGTGTCATTTGAATCTGTGAGTGAATTATAACGTTTTGGACAATAGTTGGCAAAAATCGGGGACCCTTTTCAGAGATAATAATCGTTGCCAACTATAGTGGTCTGCACTTATGAAGACGTTTTTTTGTCCATGCATCCCTAATAGATCATATCTCTCTTGCTGATTCATCGATTGAGATTAATTTCTTATTAAAATTTTGAAACTAAAATAAATTCTTCAAATTAATTAAGATTAAACTCAAATGAGATTTATATATATATATATATATATATATATATATATATATATATATTTTTTGTGAAACGGAGGAGTATTAGATAAACCAAATTATATTCAAATGTTTGTAACAAATTTTGTATAAAAAAATACTACGTAATTATTAAAAGTTAAATGAGACTTCGAATTTCGGAGAGAGAGAGAGTATATATTAATTCAATAGATTAACAAATTAATTAAGTTTATAGGGTTTAGAAACATGTGGCCCTTTGGAACTTGACTATGTACCATTATGAAAACTTTATTATTAGTGTAAATAGTACAAACTATCAACCACCACCCACCACCATGCATGGCATCAATATAATGGATTCATCTACTAATTAATAGCAGCAAAGATAGCTACTAGTGCTCAATTATAGAGAGAACCCATTATTCTCCCTACACTACACTGCACTGCACACACATGGAAAGACTTTTTCAAATGTGTTAGGACCAAACATATTAAAGAGAAAGCAAAAGATTATCATTCCTTCCTCTCCTATATATATATATATATATATATATATATATATATAAGAGCGGAGTCAAAAAAAAATTTCCTCCTGGACTACCAAGTGGCATTTAGATTTTCTAAATAATAACAAATCATTACAGGCCATACACCCCCCCTAACTTGCTCAAAAACCAACTTTTCCTACTCTCATAACTTTTATCGAACACCTTGAGGGCGCTATTTTATAGCCCCTTTCTCTCCCTTGTTTGAATATTCAATAACCAGTGCACATGCACCCAACAATCATAATAGATAATAACAAATTTGAATAGACTAAATTAAGCCCCAACTCCCCCAAAACTGTCAAAACCAAACTTTATCCAACTAATTGTAAAAACTATAAAATTTTACCTTCAATGCAAATCAGCAAGAAATTCATTAAATGGTTCACTTCTATTTTTTATCAACTATGATGCAAACAAAGTTAAGGCGATCTAACTAATTAGCTCAGTTAAAAAAAAAATCCATTTATAGTAATATGAAAACGTCAAAAAAGCATACCATTCAATTATCCAGAACACAAAAGTAAAGCAAGACTCCAATTTTTTACTTTCAAAATAGTACTGCTAAATAGAAAACTAAATGAAGATGAAGATATGTCGCCATTGGAGTATCAAAGAAAGAGGTCTGTCAAGTTTGCAAGTCCTCCTTTACTGGCTAAAGTGACAGTTAGCAGAGATGTCAGTGAACAAGTTGTAGTTGCATCACCCAATTCTCTCAAGCAAAAGGCTAAAAGGAAACCACTTATCCTTTTAATTAGTGGGATATTCTCAAAAAAGAAGGGTTGTGACACCCCCAAAAAGAAGGGTTGTGACGCCCCCAAAAAGATGGGCGGAGTCAGAAATTTTTTTCCTCCTGGGCTACCAAGTGGCATTTAGATTTTTCAAATAATAACAAACCATTACAGGCTAAACACCCCCCTAACTTGCTCAAAAACCAACTTTTCCTACTCTCAGAACTTTTATCGAATACCTTGAAAGCGTTGTTTTATAGCCTCTTTCTCTCCCTTGTTTGAATGTTCAATAACCAGTGCACAAGCACCCAACAATCATAATAGATAAAAACAAACTTGAATAGACTAAATTAAGCCCCAACTCCCCCAAAACTGTCAAAACCAAACTTTATCCAACTAATTGTAAAAACTATGAAATTTTACCTTCAATGAAAATCAACAAGAAATTCATTAAATGGTTCACTTCTATTTTTTATCAACTATGATGCAAACAAAGTTAAGACGATCTAACTAATCAGCTCAGTCAAAAAAAATTCCATTTATAGTAATATGAAAACTTCAAAAAAGCATACCATTCAATTATCCAGAACACAAAAGTAAAGCAAGACTCCAATTCTTTACTTCCAAAATAGTACTGCTAAATAGAAAACTAAATGAAGATGAAGATGTGTCGCCATTGGAGTATCAAAGAAAGAGGTCTGTCAAGTTTGCAAGTCCTCCTTTACTGGCTAAAGTGACAGTTAGCAGAGATGTCAGTGAACAAATTGTAGTTGCATCACCCAATTCTCTCAAGCAAAAGGCTAAAAGGAAACCACTTATCCTTTTAATTAGTGGGATATTCTAAAAAAAGGGTAACCAAGAAGTTGAGCCTCATAAACGAGGCAGATAGTTTGGGATACAATACCATGGCAATCTACTGGAAGTGTCGTCAGTACCGTGAACATACAGGACGTCAGTACCAAAAACATAAAGGAAATTGCATCGTCATATTCACAAATAAACATTCTTTTTACCTGAAAAAAATCGGATTTCGTTTTCTATGTGAGACACTATTGGCAGTACAAGAAAAGCAGAAAAAACAATATTAGGTTGAAATTTATCAAAGATAAATAAGTCTAAATATTTTTCAAAAATTCCATCCCAAGCAAAAAGCTCACCCTAGTCTATACATGTCTCCGCCCCTATATATATATATATATATATATATATATATATATATAAGCTAATTTTCTTAATTAATGTCACACATCAGTTATAAATTAATTTAAATAATATATTATACTACTAGATAGCTTATATTTTTCTTTCTAATTAGTGGGTTTTGGAAATATATATTCATTAGCCTGTACACCCTTCTATATTAGTTTAATCCGCATCTAAAACATAATCATACGTTGTTCGCTCCCCTGTGACTTTTCCTAACAAATCAACTCAGATTTGGATCAAGCTAGAGAAGCCCTGGAAATGAATAGCATGTGAGGATGAAAGCTTAACTATGGATTAATTAATAATTACATAAATTTAGATTCTTTTCTTATCCAACCACAACTTAGATAAGTGAGTTGATTTGAACATTAACTGGGATTTAATAATTAATTAACCCGGGCCTAATATTATTAATTTGTTTGTTGAAATGTTATTTTGCCATATGCAATTATATATATATATATATATATATATATGGGAAAGTTAATGTAAGGTATGTCTTAGTCAAACTCGATTAAGTTTACTCAACAAAACGACATAATTTTAAATAAAATTATAATCAAATATTTTTTAATTTAAGACCCAAAAATGAAAACTTAACCCTAGGGGGCGTAGTAAAACGACATAGCTTTACCCCCTATATGTATATATTTGCTCAACTTTTTCTTCTTCAAAACATGATCAATTATTGAGGGCATTCTTAGTAAGGGTGTAAACGAGTCGAACCGGAGCGAACAAAGAGCTACTCGAATTTGACTCAAAACAATAAATTTGTACTCAAATTCGAGCAAATGCTACTCAAATTCGACTCGACTCGAATATTTATTACTCGAATTCGATCCGACTCAACTCGAATATTTATTTAAACTACTCGCGAGCTTCAAATTCAAGCTCGAATTCGAGTCTCCACATAATAACTAGTTTTATAATAAATATAATTATAAATTGAATTTGTTATTTTACTTAAAAATGAGAAAATATATTTATTATTACACTTTACAAATATAAAATCACAATTAAATTTAAAAACAAAACAAAATAATAACTAATTATCTTAATTGATTTAAATTTGTATATATTATAAGAGAATGTATCGAACATCTAATCGAATATGTATTAACCGAGTATGTGTCGAATCACAATAAAAAATTCGAGTAGTTTCAATCTTAAACGAGTCGAGTATAATCTTGCTCAGATTGTACTCATATTTTTATTCGAACTATTTTTAATGTTCAGATTTGGATCATATTATTAACGAATCCGAGTCTCACTCGTATTTTTTTCTGTCGAACCCGAATCGAGCCCGAACTATGTTGGCTCGTTTACAGCCTTAATTCTTAGAGTGATAAATACAATCGACTTTTAATTGTTAATTTATGCTCGCTCCACTGCAAATTTAAAATGGAATAAATTTTGTTCTTAAATGGATCGGAGTGCATGCAATTAATTGTGATCATCAAATTGTGGAATGTATCTGTCACTTGCCATTTTTATTAATTATAAATGCATGCATGTAAGACCCCAACTTATTATTAATGAAATTTAATTTTCTCTATTTTGAAATAGTAAGGGTTGATTTGATTAATGTGGATAGTTATGGGTAAAATACGCAAATATTTTAAAATAAGCAAGTGGTTATAAAATATTCATTGTTGTCGGGGAATATTCGTACGACGGCGCAGTCTTTTGTGGGCCCCATAACGGAAAGCGATTGGATGAAAAAAATGACAAATATAAGTTGTTTAAAAATAACGGCGTAGTTATTCACAAGCTAATAATCTTTGTTAAAATACTCGGTGGTTAAAACACAAGAAGATACAAGTATTGCAACAATTATTGATTCTTACGTAAGAAGGCACTACTCAATAATGGTTACGATAATTCTTTCTTCAAGATATTTTATTGATTTAATAATTCTTTGCGTTGATATTTTATATTCTTTGTTGTTTCAATAATTGTCATTTACGTACGATTTTTCATTATCTGACAATAATTCATATTATCCGAATAATATTATTAGATAACATTATTGGCGATGTCTAGAAAGTTACATCTAAGGAGAGGTTTGGTCACCTAATTGCGGCGCCAAGATGAGGAGAAATTCTTATTGGAAAGCCCTCTTTCCTTGAACCTGCACAGGTTGTCGATATTGTGATTACGTAATATTATCCGTGAATAATTAATTATTGATTCATATGATGAGGAAAATATTGATTTTATGTGGATATAGATGTAGAAAATTTTAATGTGACAATTGTTGAAAATTGAAATTTTATCTTTTTCTAATAAAATAATTTATTTAAATATATTATTATATTTTAATAATATAATAATGGTGATATTTTTACAACGAATGTGGGATATATGAGTATACGAGGAGGAAGAGTATTTTTGTTGCAATAAATGTTTAAAACATGTTAAACATGTCGGTGGACCCCATTTATTGACTGAAATTTGATTATAACTTGTAAAATCGCTTTGTTTTTGTGGATTTCCGGTCAATTTCATTTGGAATTTGGAAAAACTTTCTTCTGCAAAGTTGTAGAGAATTGAATTTCCTATAAAAATCGCGAGATTCGAATTTTCTGACAAAAGGACTATTTATTATGAATTATTGAAGTTTCGGATTAATTGATTATCATTTTTTTGAAGTTTTAAATGGTTTAAGTGAGAAAAACGTTTTTGTTGTTTTGGGGTGTGGTTGATGGCTGAATTCAGTTAGTATGCGTAGGAAAATTTAGAAAAATAATAATAATATTAAATTAAATTTTCTACTTTGGTGTTCTAAAGTTTTCCTATAAATAAGGTCTTTCGGGTTAGAATTGAAAATCACACCGTAAACTCAAGTTTTCTCTCTATATTATCGAAATTATTCTTGTAAGTATTTTGAGTATACTTTGAGTATTGCTATACTGCAGCAAGTTCAAGTCATAGCCTATATTCTGTTTCAAATTTAAAGATCTGATCTTTCGAGGTAAGGGATATTATTTTTTTAAGAATGATATTATTTCTTCAATATCATTATCTTTGAAATATTAATCAAAATTTTATCAAATTTGAAACTTTTGGTGTTGGAGTTACTATTCACGTACTCTGACTATTCACGTATACTGACACTTATTTACTGAATCTGACTATTCATCGAAAAATGAAAATTTTCCTTTTTTCGCCTAAAATATCTATTGTGGATACTAGCTTTGATTGTATCCATGTTTTGATCATTCTTGAATTTTACACCACTATGATTATTTTTTGAGGTATTTTTGGACATGGATAAAACAAAAGTACTAATCCTTAATCCTTAATCTTTGTCATTTTGTTTCACCTGGATTCGCTTCTTTAAAATATTTTCATCATCCTCGATCTTAAATGATGATATTATTGAATATCTTTGGCACATAGAGGCAAAAGATGAATGATTTCGATGAATATCTTTGGCCCGTAGTGCAAAGATGAGCAGGTGTTTAGATGAACATGACTAATGATGAATATCTTTGGCCAGTAGTGCAAAAGATGAATATTTGATTCCGGATAAATATTGATTGATGTTACGAGGGATAAAAGATGAGACGATGAACTTTTAAATTCATACATAGAAGATAGTAGTTTGCATTCTCTACGTAACTCTTCTAATGAATTATTATTTTCATTGCGAATATTGATTTAAAACTTGTTGTCTATTGTATTCTATTAAATTTTTTCTTCGTTGAAGACTAATAATAATTTGTTGTATATTATCTTAGTCATAATATTCTTTCTTTGGGCTTGAAAGCTCACCATTTTCCTTTTTGTTCCATTTTTCTTCTTGGGAGGCGAGAATATAGCGACGCAGTCGGGGGTTATGGAATGAAGGTTCAGAGAGAGTTGTTTAGTAGTCCTCACCATTTTTGTAAAATAATGTATCAATAAATGTGATGATAATTTATTTGAGTATAGATATTATACAGAAGATAATATTTGTATTCAAACTCACAATTTCTTGTTGTAATAATAAAATTGTAGTTGTTTTTGTACCATGTATTGATAACTCAGAATAAGTAATGTATACCTATTTTGGGGGCGTCACAATGCATGTTTGCTCAAATGTCGTATATTCCTATTTTTGGGTTGCTTAGTAATGTTGTCCATCTTATAAATAGAGATGAAATATTAGAATAAATAAAAGGTGAAGAGGTTGAAAGCTAGCTAGTATTATTGGGTATGAATATATGACAATGGTGTTGATAATAATACAAAGTAAAGGTGATGGTGAGATGTGCATAGAGCCATTAGCCATTAGCCATTGAAATTGATAGTATGTATTGATAGCCTTGTATCAAGGGAAAATGGGCCTAGAAAAAAAAATAGATGCACAATTAATATATAAATATTCCAAAAGAGGAGAATAAAGCAAAAAAAAAAAAAAAAAAAATAGCACTAAAAAATTGAACATTTTATTTTAATGTCAAAAATTGATAAAATTAAGTATAATTGTCTAGCTCATTAAAATACCGTGTTTAACCTGATATTCTCTATTCGCGTACGTCTAATATAGGAGATAAGTTGTTTGGAAGGAGGAAAGTCAGAAAGATGGACTTTCTTTGTGTCATGGCTGCGATTCTTTTCCATTCATCTGAACTTCATACAAAACTTTGATTTAAAGATAAACAATAGACACCCACCTGTTTGATAGTTCCAAGGAGATAGAATTAAAACCAGTCAGCCAGCCATATTTCTCTGATTTCTTTTTTACGTACTTCACATGGAGGAAATGACAGGACAGGAGGAGGAACATTTTGGTTCAATAATTATTATTTTTTTTATTTTGTAGCACTAACATTATCCATATTATGTGCTGATTATTTATTTAAAGAGGCTGAAATAGATGGCAATGCTAGGGAGGCATATAGGTAGGCGGCCTGCTTTGAATCAGGATTTTGGTTGGGTCAAATTAGCTTATTTCGTTGATTCATTCTTACGCTATTTTTGAAATATTAGAAAAATAATTCCATTTCCTTTGGACATTTGAACCATACCTTATACCTAGATTATTGTATTTTATATGTGCGGGTCATTTCATTTAGTAAATGTCTCATTTTATATTTAAATAATAAAATGAGCTAAAATCAATTCTTACGTCGGTCCGTCCGTTCATATGGGAGTGTCCAAGGAAGGAAGGAATATATATATATATATATTTATATATAGAGGGTGGCCGCTCAATTAAAAACGAATCCGCTACGGCAAGATTATTTATTCATCTTTTATTCTGCACCCACATTTCACCTTCACAAATATCGATCAACTTAAGTATCATTTTAGTGGTTTCTAATCTCAGTAATTACTCAACAATGGAATAAACGGGTATATACGCATTTTTCTGACTGAAATAGTGTTGTGTTTTCACAAAGATTTGTCATGGCAAGAAAGAAAGGGAACACCAGATGGAGTATTAATTTAATAGAGAAGAACATAGATAGATACATTCAAAAATAAGTTGAAAATATTATACGAAAGAGCATAGATAACATTCAAGAATAAGTTGAAAACATCTCAAGTGTATTAACTTAATATATAAGAATATAGATACATTCATAAATAAGTTGAAAACATTTTACAAAAGAGCAGAAAACATCTCAAGAAATCCAACCATAATTCAATTTTCTTAGTTTAAAATCAATCAAAAGGAGTAAAATTAAATCATCACAATTTACAGGCTATCCAATGGGACACATCCACCCATGTTTAAAGATCATCTCTTCTCCTACTAGCAACATATTAGCCTTCAGAGCATTGTAGAATTGCTTCAAAATTCAAAAATGGCTGTTCAGACAACCCTGCATTTGAACACTGCCGCCACTCTCTTATGGTGATATCTAGGCCACTATATTAACTCGAACAATACTGACAAGCTACAAAATCTTCATTTTCTGTATACTAATTAAAACATACTACTTCCTACTTCTGCATATTCAACTCAGACTATAGATCCTCAATCTCCTCTAGAGTCACAAAATGTGCATCAATGCGACTGAGAGCTTCTTGATCAATAGTAGTCGTGCTTAACCACATTGGCGGAGAATAATCTGCTTGCAGTTTGAATGACGCGTCATTTTGGAGAGCTGGGTCCTTGGAAGTTTCACCATCTTTGGACTCTACTTGACTAGGCTGGTTATGCCGATTGAAGAGCTGAGCTTTCATCTCTAAACAAGATTTCAGATCTTCCTCATTTCGGGATTTGTTCAGCTTGTCAATAAGATCAGTTAAGGCATCAACCCTCTCAGCCCGCCAAGATTTCTTCTTCTTTGGCCTTTTAAAAAGTTCTTGCTCATCGAGGTCAGCACCACCATCATTTAACTCAATTTTCTGAAGCTTCCGTAATCCCTGATCAACAATGTATTGTATTCTATTTCTGAAGTTTTCAGCTCTAGTAGGGTTTGATCTAAGTTTTAATTTCATCTCCGCTATCGCCATTACACTGCTATCTTCTGCAGAAGTAAGGTTAGGATTTGATATGGGCGATCCATCATCCTTCATCTGCCCTTCAAGTGAATTCAAAGAAAACACCTCCTCCAGTAGATTAACATTCTGCATATACCGGTCAAAAGCTTCATTTTCTGCTTCGATATTCCTGTCTTTATATTCCTTCAACTTCAAATACCTCCATTCATTTATTACTCCAGCTTCCTGAAAATAATGGTTCCACTGTCAGCATAAGCCGTTCTTAACCACAATCAAACGACAGAAAAATTAAGTTAAAGTTCATACACACCTTTCTAGTCAACGGCTTCCTTGAACGTAGTGGGCTTTGTAAGTTGTTAAATTGAGAAAAATTGCTTGAAAGTTGCCGAAGTGAAGCGACTCTATGTGAATTCCTGAAATAAAAAGCTCAATGTAGAATAAAAAAAGAAAATATATTCTAAACAAGGGGGAAAAGAAAACCAGCCAACAGACAAGCAATTCAAGGACGCTTATGAGAGCGAGGGGGAGAGAGAGAGGGAGAGAAATCTGTTGTGCTATGAAATAACAGCCAGGGTAAGTTGTACTACTCATTTAAACATTTTAAATGTAATAGAAACATGAAATAAGTCGAAGAATCTAACCATAGTGAAACGCTGGAAGTTTAATCCATAGCACAGAAAGCAAATTCAATAAAATTGAAGACAATCATTCAGGCATTTTTAAATCCGAACCATTAATGAACATTTGTGAACAATGGCAAACTTTGTGATCATTTAAATAAGTATAGGCATGCACAATTGGTGCAAGACAAGCCTACTCCTACAACAGTTTTTTAAAGCTCACAACTTTGCATCAAAAACAGACAGAAAACAATTGCGACAATACTGGAAGATCATTTCATGGTTGCTGTTTTATAAACAGTAAGTATTTAACAGCAATTGTTGGATTATAACTTACCCAGAGGGAGATACATCAGTAGACTGCTGATCAAATAAAGGGGACCCGGTAGATGATGTCTTGTCTGGAAGAGTTGAAATGCCTTTCAACACTGCAACCATAGTTTCATAGATATTAAAAGAGTCTGCTAATGGAAATTCAAAGCCTATCAAAATAAAGACATGAAACATACAACTTGACATTCCATTTGATAATATCTTAAAAGAAGGACAAAACGCTTTTCTTTTATGCTGCAGCCAGCAACCACCTCTGGATGCTCGGAACTTGATAAGTTAAGATTATATAAAAGTTGATTTTGTAAGTTATTTTTCTACTTAGTCAAAGGTGATCAAGTGTTTCCAGCAGTTGTTATTTGTTCATCTGTGAAGTTCTACTTTATTAATAGAAAAAAGTAAAAACACAAAACTATTTTTTTTTCCAAAAGAAAAAAACAAAGAATTATATTTGACTACATGAATTATATTGCTATTGTTCTAATGCTTCCCGCTCTTATCTTTTTCCTCTCATTTTTTTTCCTTTTTTTTTGATAAGTTCACCACTCTTATCACTTGCCATAAAACAATAACATTCAGTCATTCACCAAACATATAAATTTTCAACAGAGAACAAGAACATATAATCAATCCTACGGAAAACTGCACTTAAGATTTGCATACCGTGTATATGACATGGATTTTGAGCTTTTGCACAGCAACTCTTACATGATTGGTACGGGCACCTGCAGTTGTGCAGCTCAATAAGAATAATATAAAAGGAATAAACGCATCATTCCTGCACACAAATGGTCAATGATAACAATGTTTCTCAAGCACGCACACAAAGGTAACCAATATGGATTGATCTGATAGGCCTGGCAATTTAACCCAATTCCGATGAGACCTGATCCACCCCAACTCATTAAACCTGATTATTTAAACTCTATAGGGTTAGGGTCGGGTATGGGATTTGAGCCTCCGCCTCGACCCGTTTATATATATATATATATATATAAACTTATTATTTGTTTTTAAGTTAACAAATGAATGTTGGGCATATTAAAAAACACACTGGGGTTGATCCTGATCTTGGTTTGGACTTCTATTTATTTCAAGTTACCAGACTCATATCTATTAATAATTTTGAACCCAAATCTAACTTTCTCTCTCCAACTTACCTTCTATCTGTCCTAGGTAATATCGACTGTTGCTCTCGGTGATATCAACAGACGGACAGTCGACTATTCTTCTAACTTCTCCCACTTTTCATGGATTCAATTTTATTTTCTTTCATGGATTCAAACTACTCTTCTTCTCCTATCCTCTCCAGCTTTCTATAAGAGGAAGAGAATAAGTTTGAATCCATGAAAAACAATTCGAAATGAATCTATTCCAAGGATCGAAACAGATTGAATATATGATCAAAGTCTTACATGGATTTACTCCAATCTTCACGAATTTATTCAAATTTTCCATGGATTTCAACTGCAGGTATATGTCTCCTATACATAGTCAAGGCTAGTCAGGGCGGGGGTGGGTTTTGTGAATTTGGGACGGGGCGGGTGTGGGGGAGAGGGTTTCTTAGGCAGGCGGGGATGAGGAATGGTCCCCTGAACCATACCAACCCCATTTTCAGGTCTAATATCTGAGACTATTGTTATTCTTTTATAAGCACCAACATTTAATATTATTGTGCAAAACCCACAAGCAACAAGTAACCAAAACTGTGCTATTTTATTATAAATTCGTTAGTCCCGCAATTCACAATGAAACAGTATCTTGAAAATTGGCACAACATCCAATTGTGTCTTCCACTGCCTGAAACGAATATTAGCATATCTAATAGGATTGCTAATAGGCTAAAGCGAGTGATAAGGGATTTCTTCTGGGATATACAACTACGGGTTATCTTAATAGTTGGGATTTAATGTGTTAAACAAGAACACACTCTTGTGAGTAAAGTGGTTGTGGTGATTCTGCTAGAAACCCAGTACCATTAATGAAGGTGATCTTAAGCAAGTTTGCTCTCAAATAGAATGGGCATTGTCTAGGATGTTTATGTCGTTTGAGTTTGTTTTCCAAATATATTACTTTTCATCCATCTCCACCACCAAATTACATGTACAATACACGTTGAGCAAAACTTCTAAACTCAAGGATTTTACTTGAGGTTGTCAAAAATATTGAGATTAATAAAAATATATCCTTATCCTCCAGTTCAACAATGTCCAATTTAATTAACATCTAATTCTACAGAATGTATCGCTGGTTCCTTGCACACTTCTAAGGTACGCAGGAAAATTTAATCAGTCAGCTTATCCTGACACTACAGTCACAGTAAACTGATTTCAACATCCAATTTTATCACTTTGAGACCAAAGCTCTTGCCTTTATTCATGGAGTCGCATCTATATATAAGCCAGTAAAGCTATTGTTTAAGAATTTTAGAATTTGTATATATTAATGCTTATAAGGTCAGATTTCACCACCACTATATCGACGCAATTATCTAAAAAAGGCTCAAAAATATAGTAAAGATGTATAATTGGAAGGAAAAAAACACCTTTAAGAAAAAACAATAAGCAACAACTAAAACAATTTATAAATAGAAAAGATGAAAACAAGGAACCAAGGGTTTCAAATATGTAATTCGAACCTAATGTCTAAATCAAATCCTCTTACGTATATAAAAAAGATAAATCCTAGGGTTCTAGATAGAAGGTATACGCAATCGAAAGAGTTGAAAATTAAGCAACCTGGATCGAGCGACGTTGCCGCACTTGATGCACTTAGGTTTGTTGAGGCCGCGGAGGTTCTTGGACGCGTTGGTCGAGGTGATGGCGGCGCCAGCGGAGGGGAGGTGGTGGTGATGATGGGGTGGTTGTCGGTGCTATTGATGCTTAGGGCTGGAGATGAGGCAGCCATTTGTATTTAATTAATATGCTTCAAAGGAAAGAAAAAAGTAATTGATGAGCAGTGAAACCTATATCATGGTATCTTCTCCTTGTTTCCTTCAACGTTCACCGTCGCCGGATAAGAAAAAATCGATTTGCAGTTAGCTAAGGGAGCGGTATTCGTCTCCGGTGGCTAGTCAATTCAATTGCATCGATTGCTGACTTTTGCTATCACGTCCCGTGGTGTGCCTTTTAAAGGAGTAATTTCTTTCTCTTTATTCAACTCGCGTCTAAGCGCGGCCTAGTTAGAATCCTATTTGCAGAATACTTATAAAATATTTATAAAATAAAATAATCGATTTAAGACATAATCAGTCGGTTTCAAAACTACATATATATTTTAAAAAATCTATTTTAATGTAAAAGATATATTTTTATTTTAGTACTATAAAAGTGGCATTTTATCCCAACATTTGCGATTTCTTCTAAAAGTAATGCCATGAAGTAGCTAGGGACTTGCACACACACATCAAAATAAAAATGCACTTTGAATAACTCAAATTATTATCTTAATAACCATTCAAAATAAATTATATAAAAAAAACATGTTCAAAAAAATTAGAGGGTTAATATGGGAAATATACTTATTTGGTTATTTTAGACAGATATTTTATCAAACAATTTTGTTCAATATTCATTTAAATCTTTTACTATGTTCAGTTTATTTTTATTTTCATTATCTCTGAAATTTTTTATTCAATTTTATCGAATAGCAACACTCAGCCAAACGTGGTCCTAAAACTATTACTACTAAGGTTTACCAAATAGAAATAGGAGTATCCATTAAAATACTTGGTCCACTAGTTTCCCAATCCAACTTACCGGGTGGCTATGCGGACCCAGTCATGACATGACATTTCACATTTCTAAGGCCCAGCGGCCAGACGTTTGGCTATGACCCAGCATTACCATTCATTCGGTAGCTCAATCATCTCCAGGATCTAACGGCTCAGAACTCGCCACCAACTCCATTTTCTCGGAGATTTTTGCCGACATGCCTTTTGACTTCAAAGTTAATCGCCATCGGACATAATAATCATTTTCATTTTTTTGGCCATTAAGAAATTATTATTTTGATATTCTCAGTTGATAATAATTTAATTAAGAGGAATTAATATTTTTATAAAAGTAATTAATACTGCCGAAAGATTCTCCAGATATAAAATATTAGTAACAAATAAAATTGCCATTCATATATGTAAGAATTTGTAAATATATAATTAAGAAAAAAAAATGAACGAAATTATTTTTGTAAGAAGAGGATGTAATGTTAAAACCATAATTATACTGGCAGGATAAATATATATTTATTTTAATAACATATTGAACTTTCAACGATACTTATTAATATGTCTGTTGTTGCTATAATATTTTTAATAAAATAAATTTATAATTATAATTCAACTACATCAACAAAAAATCTTTACATTCTAGAGGTTACATAATTATTGCCTACCATAATCTTGACTTTATAACATAATGGTCCATTTAATACAGTAATTAATTATTGGCCATCATTAATCGTTAAGGCTATTGACCAAGTTCATTAAAACATCATACAATTACTAAAAATAATATTACATCACTCTATGACGTAATTTAACTCCAGTTTTATGATGTCACGTAACATATATATACACTAAAGAAAAGTAAATTTGCCAACATAAAAAAAAACCATTTTGAAAGTGGATGCATATGAGAAGTTTAATAAATAGTATTATGATAACAAGAGTCTTGAGAATTGTTATTTTTTTTATAAAAGAAAATAGTTTAATATTTTATAAAATATTAGTACTTTCATCACAATTTTATTGATATGGTATTAGGGCTAAATGATGATTAATACATTTAAGAATAAATATGAACCAAAAACTATATATTTTAATTTTGTAAACATGACATTTTGGGAAGATATTTTTCAATTTTTTTGTTGAAGTGGATAAGACTAAATTTCTTAAAATTATTATAAATATTTAATTATATCCATATAGTCAAATTCAGTACATGCAGCAACAGTTAGCATGATTGCAACTACATTCAAAACTTAAAAAAGACCAAAGAAAATATTAAAAAAGGAAAATAAATACAAGAAACTATGTTGCTAATGAATTAAAGAAAAATTTAACCACTTATATTTTTTTTTTTAAACATTAATAACATTCATAGACATAAAAATACAACTACTTATGCTTCTAAGAATAACAATTGATCATATATATATATATATATATATATATATATATAGCAGATTAATAAGATTCATCTTTAAATAACACTCCTTTATTATAACTACATCGTTTTTAAGTTTTTTTTAAAAAATAAGTTGGCCCGTGGGTGGTATTTTTATAAATAAAAGGAAAATAAATAGAATCACTCTTTTTTAAAAGACTCCAAAGACGTAATTTTAATAAAAAAATATTATTTAAGGAGAATGCTCAATATATATCAAAGAACAACATTAAAAAAAATTAGAAAAATAAAGGTCTAATCAGAAGATAGAGAAAATGAAAGAAAAAGAAAAGCGCGAGTTTTTTTAGTCTTTAGAGTTGTGTCTGCACGAACCTCTCCTCCGCGCCACCTGATTTTTTTTTTCTGTCATCTTCACATCTCTCTGCTTCCTCTTATTTAAACACAAACCTGCACTCCCTAAATCCAATCTCTCTTTATACACACATATATACACACACAAATACATATATTTATCTCTATTTCCCCTCTGTATATACAAATACATGGCAGAATCGGTGGAGCTTCCAGCTCGACTGGGAATTCTTCCATTCAGGAACAAGGTATTGTTGCCCGGCGCAATTATTCGAATTCGCTGCACTTCACCAAGCAGGTAAAATGAACTTGATAATTTTAATCATAGCTTTAATTCTCTCCATTGGTTTAAACTAGATACAAATTTGGTATTTCCCGTAATTTTTCAGATGAGCAGGATAAAGTGAACGGCTTTGCCATTGGTTAATTTGAGCTGAATTATCTAGAATTCAATATGTCCACCGTCTTTTTTTATTTTATTTTATAAATTACTTCGACAAAGTTTCATGTTTTGGGTTTGATTACGAGTAATGCTCTCATTATTTCAAGAGAAATTGTAGGAATTCAAAAGAAGTGAGCTTAATTGGACTTTTTAGAATGAGAAATTGAGACTTCTGTTCGCTTAGGTGTGCTAATTTTCTTTGGTTTGCTTTGATTCCAAGGAAAATCTGGAGAGAAATTAATGAATGTTAAGAGAAAAATTCCTAGGCTTAAAGACATGTATAATTGTAACGGAAGCTAGCTGAAGTTATTGTGGTTATGCTTCAAAAATTTTAGTTTTGGCAAAGTCCTACATTGCCTATTTTGAGAACCTTTCATATGTATATTACTACTTTATAAGTTAGGCTTAGTAACATGGTTGAGAAAAAAAGGATGGGCTCGCGCACATGAGGATGGTTAAGTAATTGGGCCGGGCTAGGCTAAGCTTGGAATCTTCGATTTTCTTTTCACAAAACCTTTTGCTAAAATCCCTAATGTATCTAACGTTCTTACGAGTTAACACACATAGACACAAAATCATCCTCTCTATATACTCTGTTACTTTTTCTGGGCAATCCACAAAGAAAAGTCCAAAGCCTTCTTCTGTGAGTACACGCAATTGAAGTCTTAGCCGTTGAATCCTGGAGAGTGGACGCCGGAAGCCCATCTGTACTTGAGGTTACGACCTGTGGGGGCGGAATCACTTTTTAGGACAGTAGCTTTGCTACGCCTCGGTTTTCAGATAACTTGTTCTAATTTTATTCTTCATTTCGTCTTGTTAATACTGTTCTGTATTCCAACAATTATTTTAGTGGTTTCTCCAACTGACGTTTTAAAGTACTAGACTTTGGAAAGTACATGTATGTCAAAGAAAACAAACATTTCTAATGAGATTAGTGGTGGTTAGCATTTCTTGTACTTAATTCTATTGGAGTTTGTAATTGGGTTGATAACCCAGACTTCATGAATTGGACTTTTGTAAAGCTGCTGCAAATCATATGCATGGGTTAGAATGATTGAGATAGTGTTGAATTTATGTAGTGTGAAATTGGTGGAGCAAGAATTATGGCAGAGCGAAGAAAAGGGATTAATCGGGATCCTGCCAGTTCATGATGTTGCTGAGAGAATGGCAGTGGGTCCTGTGTTTTCTCCAGGTGATTACGAGTTCTCTAATGTATCTAGAAGTAAAAATTAAGCTTAAATTAAACTTAATTACTGCAAAAAAAAGTTTTTAATAAACTTATATCATTGATATAGTAGCAGGGTCTGACTTGGGTGATCGGAGCTCAAAAAATCACGTTGGTGTATCAGATCCTCACAAGATTGATGAAAAAAATCAGCAGGAAGTTATTCATTGGCATACCAGGTATTTATCAAGGTTTTCAGCCCCGGACAGGTTATCTAACCGAAAATGGTACCAGGTGGATGGATCACTGGTCCAATCAGTGGTCGAACCATTATTGACCCAATGACATCATTAAATTATAAAAATATATATTATTAGTAATTAATAAAATTATAAAAAATCTTGTTTTTTATGAACTAAACCATAATAAAGTAGAGTTACAATATTTCTTTATAAATTTAATATTTTTTTTTGGTAAAAAAAAAAAAGAAATTTAAAAAAGTTAAAATCGTAACCACCAGTTCGACCGGTGATCAACCGGGTCAACCATTTTTTGACCAAAAATGGTTTATTGGTTCAAATCGGATCGGAGTGCCGACCAGTTCCGGTCGAACCGGCAGTCCGGTCCGGATTTTAAAACCATGGTATTTATTGACAACTTATCAATTTGGTGTCTGTTGCTATGGAAAAGCCCAGTTCATATTTATTTCTGCACTTATTTACTTTTCATTTTTCCAATTCACAAACACAGTCCTAAGTCCTGTTCTTAGTTTGTCCGTTATTATCTCTATGTTCGTTCTTTGATTTGCATCACTACTACTTGTCATGACTGGACAATGTTTGGTTTACATATAAGGGGAGTTGCAGCTCGAGCTTTACATCTCTCAAGAGGAGTGGAGAAACCCAGTGGAAGGGTCACATACATTGTTGTTCTTGAAGGATTGTGCAGATTCAGTGTCCAGGAGCTTAGTACAAGAGGAACTTATTATACTGCACGAATCTCTCCTCTTGATATGGCAAAACTTGGTAAGTCCCAAGTTCTATTCTTGCCTTCTTTCTTTATTAAATACTACACTGTCCCAAATTAAGAATTCATCCTTCCTTTATGAGACATCTTCCAATAAAAGACATCTTTGAAAATAAGGTTTCAAATTTCTTCATGTTCTAGTAAGTTTGGATATTGGCCATCAATTATATGAAAGTTAAATCTCCCTCAAAAAGTTTGATTTCAAATGGGTAGTCATTTTTTTTGGAGGACCAGGGGATTAATACAAAGAGACATGTTGTGCAGCAGCAGTTGATAGAAGATGTTACTCAAGCTGGCTATTTGGTCTTAGAAATTTGATTTTTCAGGTTTTCTTGTTGTCGGTTTGCTCTATATAAGGAAGTTTTAACTTCTATCATTACCCAATGTTGTGTTTTCGAGCTCAGAAAATGCGAGGGAAGTCTACGAAAAATGAAAAGAAAACAAAATCTAAAAAATCATACAGCTGAAATCAATACCTCCAACCAGGAAATCTGTTGATTCTCTCAGGTTTTATGCTTGATTACAATTGATGCTTGATTGCTATGGATATCAGTCACCCAATTCACACAAGTAATGGAAAAAAAAACATATTTAAGAATGCCTTATTTTCTTCTCACATGTCTCGTTCAGTATTCTATTTCTTGCTGTGCATATGGTCTATCTAAATTTCTGTGTCCCTCTTAAAAATTTCTAGTTGGTGTGCTCAATGTTCACAATGATATTGTCAATGATGTTTTTCATGATAGTTGCAGTATCTGTCAGGATTATTGATTTTTACTATTTTTCTACTCATAACTAGAGATGGAGCAAGTAGAGCAAGACCCAGATTTCACGGCACTGTCGCGTCAGTTCAAAGCTACTGCCATGGAGCTTATTTCTGTTCTTGAGCAGGTAATTGAGGAACTTCCTTTTCTTCTTTTGAAATGAGATATCTTAGGCTTTATACTTCCTGAGAAAAAGATACGAAAGGAAGTATTCTGTTACATAATGCAATCATTGAAAGCATACGAGTACTGCTTGTTGAATAAATTATACAGGAACGTGTTATTGCATAGAATAAAATCAAAATAAATAATCATAATATTAAATACTTACATGAATTGAGAGAAGTCATCTTGTATGTATCACGCTTCCGCTGCGCTTAAGGGTGAAGATCTTCAATTGCCTCCCTCAATATTATGATGGATGTATAGGTGTGTATAAAATTCTTGAGACGACAATTGGGACCAAACCCTAACAGTTTTATTTATAGAATAGCTAAGGGTCAAAATCGTCCATCAAGATTATGAAACCCTAGGGCCCATTATGCCAAATTAATATTAGTAATAATATTTATGGGCCACATAATTAATTACCAAACCCATAAATAAAGTTATTAAATTAATACAATATGTAAGCCCAATAATTACATAAATAGTAAAGGCCACATAAGGAATAAAATATTCTAACATTCTCCCACTTGGCCGAAATACTATTTTATACAAAACATAAAGCTTACAATCATTAATTTAGCCAAGTATTAATTTAATGTCTACATCTTGTTTAAATAAAACCACCAATGCGAATTAATACAATCTTTGTGTCACTATTAACACAAGATCCCCATTAATTACACAATTAGTACTTTTATTAAAACAAAGATTAACATTAAGCATAACAGGTATGAATAGAGTTTACATAAGTGGTAATTGATTAAACTCATTCATATGGTCCAAAACATTACCGTACCGTTTGCTCATAAGTTCTCAAGTGTGCACAATAAAGAGAATAGCAAACCATAAACATAATGTGAAGTTCAAAACAACGAGCTCAAAATTGTTGTCTTACATCATAATAACTTACTAATTAAGACTACCAGTTAAACCCATGCTTAAGTGACATGCTCTAAAAGAGCTTGGGTGATAAGTCTTTAAATAAGTGGATCCGTTAACATATCATGCGTACTAATATACTTAATGACAACGTTTTGATCTTGACTCTTTCCACGACAAATAAGTACTTAGTGTCGAGAGTATAGTTCACACCACTCGAAATGGTGTTGTTGGAAAAAACTAACAGCATAATTATTATCACAAAATAGTTTCAATGGCCTTGAAATGGAATCTACAACCTTAAGTCCTGAAATAAGATTCCTTAATAATATGGTGTGGCAAGTAGCATGATAATAAGCCACATATTCCGCCATCATCGTGAAAGTTGTAGTTAACTCCTGCTTATGAGTTTTCCACGAAATAGGGCCTCTTGAAAACATAAAGATGTACTCTGGTGTAGATTTCTTTTTGTTTTTACACTTAACAAAATCAGAATCAGAATACCAACAACTTCAAGGTTATCTGTTTTTCTAAATGTAAGCATAATATACTTAGTACCCTGTAAGTAGCGTACATAAGACTACCAACCACAGAAGTATAGGGAATAAGATTCATTTAATCACGTTCAATGTGGTTCTTAGGACATTGATATGAGCCAAATTTGTCACCCTTAACAACAGGGGCGACAGTAGTGGAGCAATTTTGCATGTTGTATTTGTTAAGAACTTTGTCAATATAAGATCTTTGGGACAATCCTAATATCCCGCGAGACCTATCTCGATGAATTTCAATACCTATAACATAAGAGGTTTTACCGAGATCCTTTATCTCAAAATTTTCAGAAAGGAAACGTTTGGTCTCATGCAACATGTCTAAGTTATTACTTGCAAGTAGTATATCATCAACATACAAAACAAGAATAACAAATTTACTCCCACTGACCTTCAAGTATATACATTGATCCACTATATTTTTCTTAAAATCAAAATTACTCATCACCTCGTGAAACATAAGATACCATTGTCGAGAAGCCTGTTTTAACCCATATATGGACTTCTTAAGTCTACATACCATATGTTCCTTGCCTTTAATGAAAAAAACCTTCTGGTAGTGCCATATAGACATTCTCATGCAAGTTACCATTAAGGAATGCAGTTTTTAACATCCATCTGATGTAACTCTAAATCATAATGAGCTACTAAAGTCATGACTATTCTAAATGAATCTTTTCTAGATACTGGAGAGAAAGTTTCATTATAATCCACACCTTCCTTTTGAGTGAAATCCTTAGCAACCAATCGAGCTTTATTCCTTTCAACGTTCCCTTTAGGATCTAATTTGGTCTTATAGACCCACTTGCAACCAACAGGTTTAAAACCTTTTGCTAATTCCTCAAGATCCCAAACGTTATTAAGCTCCATTGATTTCAACTCATCATTCATGGTTTCAAGCCATTGAGTTGATTGAGCACTCGTAATGGCCTCTTTATAGGAGATAGGATCATTAATCTTACTTAAATCATAGTCAATCTCATTAAGATAGGTTATAAAATCATCAAAATTAACAGACTTTCTAGGTCTTTCGGACCTACGTAAAGGCTGCACAATTTCAGGAATATGATTTTCAATAATGTGAGGTTCAACATTAGGTGGTGGCTCAGCTATTTCAGGGGCATCATTCGCCTCAATTGGAGGTTGTTGTGCCTCACCCTCTTGAATTACAGGATTAGAAACATAAAACTTGTTTTCTTCAAGATCAATTTTTCTAGGCTCACCACTCCCACTTAAATCACCATTCTCTAAAAACTCTACATGTCTAGTCTCAACAATTCTAGTAGTATGAGAGGAACAGTAAAATCAAAAACCCTTAGATCTCTCATGATATCCAATGAAATGGCAACTAATGGTTTTAGAGTCAAGTTTCTTTATTTGTGGATTAAAAATCTTAGCCTCGGCTGGACAACCCCACACCCGTAAGTATTTTAAACTAGGTTTCCTACCTGTCCAAATTTCATAAGGAGTTTTAGGGACAAATTTGCTAGATAACCCAGTTTAAAATATGAACAGCTGTCTTTAATGTCTCAGTCCACAAAACATAGGTAAGCTAGAATTGCAGAACATACTACGTACCATATCCATAAAGTGCGATTTTTTGCCTCTCATTTACACCATTCTGCTTTAAGCGGTGTACTTAGGCATTAGATATCTTGATGTGATTCCATTTTTTGACAAAATAAAAATAAAATGGGCCAGGACTATGACACAGACGGAGTGTTTACCATAATACTCTTCGCCTCTATCTGATCTCACTACTTTAATTTTTCGCTCAAGTTGATTTTTAACTTAAACCTTAAAAACTTTAAAAAATATTTAGTGATTCAGATTTTTCATTAATCAGGTACACATAAGTATAACGAGAATAGTCATCAATGAACGTAATGAAAGATTTGTGTCCACCAATTCCTGGAGAAAATGGTCCACATATATCAGTGTGAATCACCTCGAAAGTGCACTACTTCTAGTTGCTCCTTTCTTATTACCTTTCACAAATTTTCCTTTTATACATTCAATACAATGGTCAAGATCAGAAAAATCTAGTGAATGAAGAATTCCATCCTTTACAAGACGTTGCATTATGTCTTTTGAAATATGGCCTAAGCGTTTATGCCACAATTTTGAAGAATTCTCATTATCTAGTTTTCTCTTATTTCCACTTTTAGAGGTATTTTCTATCACATTCATTGTTAACAAGGATTCGACAAAGACATTATCCAAATTTATCTTATAGAGGTTTCCCTCTAAAGAGCCAGAACCAATAACATGAGAGTAATGATAAATAATTATTTTATTATTCCCAAACTTAAACGAAAATCCATCAACGTCAAGTTTAGATACAGAAATTAGATTTCGTGTCATAATGGGAACATAAAGAGTATCATATAAATACAAGGTGAAACCACTCTCCAAAACTAAAGGAAGAGTTCCTACAGCTTCAACTTGTATAGACTCTCCATTGCTAACTTTAATGGTTCTTTCTCCCTTTTGGAGTGTCTTCTTTGAAAAGAATCCATGCAATGAATTAGTAATGTGAACCATAGCACCAGTGTCAAGCCACCATGTATTAGAAGGAATATCAATTAGAAAGGATTCATGAGTTTCATAATTGATGGACGATATACCTTTCTTTTCAAGTCATTCTCTTAATTTAGGGCATTCTTTCTGAATATGTCATTGCTTCTTACAGAAGTGACATTTAGGACATGTCTTAGAGTTGTTACCTGAATAATTTGCCTTATTTGTTTTGGTAGAAATTGGTTTATCCTTATTATTAAAACCTTTGCCATTTTTATAAGCCTTCTTTTTATAGGATCCAGTGGTAGTCAAATGAGCAACATTAGGTTTTTTAACATTAAGTCTTTCTTCATCTTGGACGCACATGGAGATTAACTTGCTCATCTTCCACTTTTCTCTCTGCGTGTTATAATTGATCTTAAATGGATCAAACTGTGCAGGAAGAGAAGTCATAATGAAGTGAACAAGAAAACCCTTAGAGATTGCCATGTCCATACCCTTTAATTTAAAGGTCATGTCGTTTATTATCATAATATGCTCGCGCGCACTCCACTAATCCCATCATACCTGCTAGTGAGCATTTTCAAAATAAGAGTACTTGCATGAGTTTTAGAAGAACCCTTAAATTGTTC